>JAUTXW010001365.1:3007500-3128076 GCA_030620095.1 Kuschelorhynchus macadamiae
GGGACGACTGAACAGCACTTGATGGATTATTGAGCAACTCATTGATTCTCTTGCAATTATCTTCATCTTTGTCAGTTTTTGGTTCCTAGCGATAGAAATTCTTATAAGTATGGTATATAACTCTAATAGAGAAAAATTACTAATTACTATACATAAACAAAATACAGTTTATTAATATTAGATAAACAAATTTTATCTTATGCAAAGCTTTTACATACAGGGTGTGCTTATTAATAGTAATGATACAATTTAATAGATGCTACCATGTTATACTTACTAAGAAAAACGCAAATTTACTAAAAACTATTGTATTAGAATTAAATATACTTTCACCTGGTGTGAAAATATACCAGGGGTTTCATTTATATATTATATTGAATAACAGATCTTAATGCTGATAGATCAAAGCCTCTTAATTTTTTAATTGATTAATTTCGGCGCCATTCAGTCTTTGAAAAAATATATACAAAATCCGTGAAAGATAGGTATAGATATCCCTTAATAAATTTACATAAAACGCAGGATATTCCATTTGGAAAAAAATGGTAAATTTACCCGAAACTTCCCTCTTATAAACATTACCTTTTATTAGGAATATTGAAGTATGATCCGATTTAGTTCCGCAGTGACTAGGTGCGGAACTAAATCGTTACTAGTAACATAAATTACATTTTCTTTCGTTTTTTTAGACAAAAAAAATCAACAGGGAATTTTTAGTTAGATTCCTTTACAGACAGTTTGAGTTGTCTATAAAGATATTGAATCTGAGAAATTTACAAGTTCCAAAAAGACGTCCATTTCATATAAACAGTCTTTTACACGCTTTTTCATAAAAGCACCCTATATCATATGTAGAAAAGAAATTAACCTCAAAAAAATTACACAATGTCAGTTTTAAACGAAATTTCCAATACCAAATTAAACGATTGCGACTTAACTTTTTTGTTATACTTTTATGTTAAAAAATATTTTTAATGTTAATATTCAATCTATAATAGATTTTTGTGGGCAGGCAAGGTATAAATTTTATAACACATAAAACTGAAAATAACATGTAACCAAAAAACCTTATAATATTCGCATGAAGGACAATTATAATATACCAATGAGGGTGTTTGACGTTTTAATGCCTTGCAGGATATAATTTAAAAGGCAAGCAATTTGCAAATATTTAATCAATTGTTAATCATTAAAAAAAAGGTTAACATCCAAGGGATTATACAGTGTGCCTAAATAGGACACAGAGCAACAGCAGATTCCATAAGTCGAAATAGTGAGATTACAAAAAACTTGCCTTATTCCTAAGTTGACAACAACGAAGATAGAGGCTTAGCATAGCGATCTGACTATTAAAAAAAAAGTTTACTTCTTTTAGTCACTACTTTCGAGATAATCGCACTTGATATTTTGTACACCATTAAGTTCGTGGTCCAAAAGCAATGATAGTGCCACAGTGACTTTCTGATTTGAAATTATTGTAATCGATCTAAATTTACTAAGTTTAAAAAAACGTTTATTTAAATGGAAATACTAATTTTATCCAAATCAAACATTTTAATTAATAATTATTTATGAACATTTAAAAGTAATAACACTTTAACAAAACAATTAGAAATAAAAATTGTAACGTCGTGCTAGTGATTGTTGACAATGGCCTCCACTGATCCTCAATATATTTTGTTATACGCGTTTAACAAAAGACTGTCGGATTTTAAACAAAAGATCTTCATCATTTCTGAGCAAATTAACAGAATTTATAATTTTTTCACTCAACACACTATTGTGTTTACTGAACTGTTATAAACAATGGCTTTCCCATAACCTTAACTGCAGAAATCCATTGGGTTAAAATCCAAGACTTCACGCCGGCCAAGACAATCAAACTGTTCATTAAGGGTGAACTGCACACAGCAAACGCAATATCAGCCACAAGGTCAAGTTACGTTCAAAGTAATATGAAAAGGTACTCACGTGTTGGAAAATACAAATATAACACTGAAAGAAACTGCGGCTAACAGAATAAATTATAATTATTATTTGAGCGGCGGCGCCTCGGATAATATTTAGGAATTTACTTGCTTATGGCTGTCTGTAAGATGATGTTGTGGGAGGGGGGCGAAATTATTTTAATTTGTATAAAGTGAAGACTTTTTTTTGGTTGTTGAATTTTATTATGATAATTGAACATATAAAACAGATAAAGGGACGACCTATAGATCCTGTTCAGGTGGAGGAGGCGAATTACAATTTTCAACTGATGCAATGCTTTCGTTTATACATAACATTGTATAAGGTGCCCCTTTCGCCCCATCTAAATCCGCCAGTGAATTTATCAGCTTTGATTTCGATGTGCGGAAGGTTATTGGTTATTCCCTCGTTCGATTTTCGATTTGCCAATTTATAATACTTCGTAAAAGAGAGGTATTGTAATCGTGAAAAAAACATTTTGGAGGGTAATTACTCTCCAAAATGTTTGCACTCTTCACCTAGAGGCCGTAAAACATATTTTCTTAATTCCGTCGGTCTGTCCGTCTGTTCGAAGCAAAGCTAAAAAATGACACCCGATTGACTTCTTGACAAATGTTGGTCAAAAATTAAGAATCAATGGAGATGAAGTAGACGAAAAAGTTTAAAACGAAAAATGAATATACTAAAGCAAGTACATATATTATATTATAGTAGAATATTAGAGAATATACATCAGGGTTACCGGTTTTCGATGGTTTTACGGCGTAATTCCCTTATTAGTGATGAAAGAGAATTGCGGTTTTACTTTTTTGTAAAATGAAAGACGCCATAAACAAGCTTTTCATAGCCCTCTTCCATTCTCAGATACAGGGCCAAATTGAAATCATTACAATTTGAGACCTCCCTCATTTTTCGATTATGCTTTACCTTATCGAAAAAATAAAAGCTATATTATGTTATATAGTTTCTTACGGGTTTTTCAAAATTGAACCCTTATAGGGGTGGACATATCCCTTTACCTAAAAAATATTTAACGATTCTTTCGTCAATGGCTTTTAAAAATAATTATCCAAGTATAAATTTCATAATTTTTTAAAATTCCACTCTTAAGCGAATAAAAATGAGTTCAATCAAGTCCCTAGAATACGAAAAATATATTTTTAGAACAACATTTTTTGATATCTGTTCGATTGTGTGCGTCTGTGTATATATAAACAAAATTTGTGGCAACCAACGATAATTTAAGAACGGTCAAACCAGTTCGCTTGATTCTAACACAATATGGCCATACTGGATTTTTACCAAAAATTACCAGGCTCTCATCATGTCAATCGGGTAAGTAGTTTTTTAGATATGCCGCGAACAGACAGACAGACCGACGCAATGTTATGGCATCTAGGGACCCTGAAACGTGAAAATCTGAAAAAATATCGGAGGATGATTATTTCAGGATTGCAATACTTCCTTTTTTGAAATCGATACTAATTCAATTATATCCAGATTGAATTAGATGACATATTTTTAATTTGGGTTAAATTTTACTGTAAAATATCTTTACATTAATTCGTTAATAAAGCACCCCGATTCGTAAACAAAACTTTAATGAAGAATATACGACACAAACAAATGAAACTTAAAATTTTACATCAAACGTTCAAACAAGTGATTCGAACTAACGTTAATAATTCGACTGAGTACCGAATCGCACTTTTTCCTTGCAGCCGGCTCGGGATATTGATTTACTTATAATTCTAAAAATAGATTTGATGCTTATTTCTAGGTCAGGTCGATCACCGAAGTAGTGGAATTATATTTATTTCCATAATTTAAAAGACGTAGTGTAAATATATTTTTTATCATAACATTCCACCTGTTTTACATTTTGCAACATTTTTATATTTCTCCACATTTTTACTTTTAATTAACAGAAATTTTCACAAGTCACTTGTACATTACTTTTAAATATATTTATATATTTTTGGTCGCAGTTTTTTCAGTGTATCATAATAACTCAATTCGAGCCGTTTCCTTCACGTCAGCACTTGAAAAATTATGCTGTCTATAGGCAACTTTTTTCATTCTAAATTCGAATTTTTCATAAAAATTCGCATTTAGCGCCTAACTATACATATTTTCCTATTAAAATCACATTGAAGCTAATACATATCCCTTATAGTTTTAACACAATATTGCAGCGGCGGAAGGCTTGCAACTGATCCGTAATACTGCGTCAGTTCCCCCTTAAGGTAATTTCGCACTTGTCTGTAGAAGTGTGCCGGCGTACCATCTTGCTTGAAATACATATTTCTTTTGACATTTAGTAGTACATCTTCAAAAAGCCCTCCAAGTGTTAAAAAATCAAATGTGAATCTACGTTTAGACTGGGCGTCAAATGATGATCTTAAACTCATGTTGAAAATGACCTTCAACAACTAAATACCAGTTTAAATACTGCCTATATAAGTCATTAATTCATTTTCCCATGCACTATTTCGGTAATTGAATACACCCACATGACACAAATGTCAAATTTTGACACCTCCTGTCAATGTAGAAATTGATGTTAGTAGATAGATAACTAAAAACTATGATAGGAAAGCAATCCGTTTTGTTGCAAGTTAAATCGTTTAGGAGTTACAGAGCGTCAAAAGGTCAAAAATGTCAATTTTCTCACAAAAAGTTGAATTTAAGTATAAAAAATATAACACAAAAAGTGTTTAGAATGTCCAGCATAATAAAAAATGCAATAAAGGGCATATCATTTAAAAAACGGATATTACCATCGGATTAAGGCAGAAGCGCACATTTTAAATTATTTTGGAAAGACAGTTTATGTTCAACTATGGCCAGTTGCCAAATTTTCAAGATAATCAATATATTGGTTTTCCAGATACTTCTAATAGGCCACTCACCATGAATAACCCTGTATACTGTCTTTTCTTTAAACATTTTTATTGGTAGCCATTTTGTTTCACTATATTGGATTCATTCTAGTATTTTACTAGTTTCTATCTATGCCACAATTGATTTGTGGGCATTATTTAAAATAAATTGAATAAGTAGTTTTTTTACTGATTTTTTCATTTCAAATTCATTACAAAATTATACAAGTGCACCTAAAATAAATTGGATAAGTCGTTTTTACACTGTTTTTTATTTAATTCGTTATACCGCCATTTTGTTATATTTATATTTTTTAATACGTTTTTTTCTATCTGGAAACTAAATTTAAAGCCATTATACATACAAATTAGCTATGACATCAATGAACTTCTTTACTTAATGGCGAATTCATGTATTTTGCATGAGACACATCCTAAAGCATGGTGTTAAACTTAAAAAACAAAATTATTAGGATTAATTCCAGAATTTGAAGCCAAAAAGCAGTGACATTTTGTCACAGGTTGGCACTGAATTGGACGGACCGCTTCGACTAGCGCAGCATAGAAGAGTTACAAAATAGCAGTCCCGGCCAGACAGACGACCACCCCAAACAGAAATTGGAACTGGCTTCTATTTATATTTATTTCTTATTCGTGACATATCGCTACTTCGGCGAGAAGATGAGATTCATTGTTGTTAAAAAAAGAAAAGTTATTAATTTGCCTAGTCATACAACACTTTATGTACTAATATGTATGATATTTTTATTAAATTCGACTTAGGTCTAAAAAGACTCAATAAATTTAAAAAATAACATCAACAAAGAAATAAATGATGAACATGGTAGTAATATAAAATATAAAAAAGTACTTTCTTATTTTATAACATGTATAAACACAAAGCAGTCTTAGTAAGGTAGTATGTACCTACTATTAAAACGTTCCTTGTTTGCTTGAAGTACCGAATCTAGAAACCTGTTCATTATTATAACTAGTTATCTATTTTAACGAAAAAAAAAACTTTGGTTAATGACATACAGAAAAAAAAAACTTTTCATATTTAAATATTAACCCAAACAAACTAAAAAAACATAGCTTTGGCTAATAAAAAAACCAAATAATATGTAAGGGGTATATGTGAGAAAAAAATACATAAACAAATTTGGAGTTTGCCGTTAACGTTTAAAAATATTAAACAATATATACATTTTATAAACCAGTGTCAAACCATAAATGTGCAAATTGAGATGCAGTAAACATTTCTCTGTGGCGATCGCGACCTTGATTTACCTTGTAGAGTTTATGTATAGCGGCACGGCCAGGCTGAGGAACGGACAAGAAAAACTGCTCCAAAAAGTCACTGCTATTTGTCACAGTGACACAAATGAAGCAGTCACATCTTTATTTAGTAAAGTAAAAGTACATTACAGGCATTAACCTAAATAGTACATAATAAAGACAAATCAAGATACATTAAAAAAAAAAAAAAACAATAATACATTATAAAAAGACAGTACTTACAATTACAGATAACAAACAGTTTCAATTTAAATGTGTATATAAAAATCTTCGACAATTCTACCAATTTCCAATTTAAAGTTTCTCAGTGAACATTCATTAATATCAAAATCAGCAGGCAGGAATTGATTGAACAGAGACATAATTCTATTTATTGGTTCATTTCTTCCTATATCAGTCCTAAATGGACGAATGGAGAATGGTTCAACCTGTCTGGTTGGTCTGACAGGGGCACGAAATCTTATTTGTCCAAGCAAATCAGGGGAATCAACCAGGTTGTTAAGAATCTTGTATCCAAAAGACATACTGAGTTTTATTCGACGTATCTCGAGTGTGTCTATGCCAAGAATCTCAAGCCGCTCGATATATTGCAGTGATTCCCCATTAATTCCCAGTTTGTACAGCAAAAAGTTCACAAACTTCGACTGGACCCTCTCCAGACGTTTCACATGGACCCTGTATACCGGTGACCACACTACACAGGCATATTCCAAATGACTCCTGACCAAAGCATAGAAAATAGATTTTAAAGCCTCTATATCCTTAAAATCCCAGCATTGCCTCATAATAAATCCAGCCATCCTGAATGCTTTTGATGTTATGTTTTCAATATGGTGGTAAAATCTCAGCTCTGAATCAAAAATGATTCCCAAGTCATTTACGAAATTGACACGTAGAAGTGGGGTGTTTTCAATGTGATATTCATTCAAGATCGGCTGTTTTTTCCTAGTAAAGGTTATTGTTTTACTCTTTGAAGCATTGAGGTTCATTCTGTTAAGTTTACACCAGTTTATTAGACTATTGATAATTTCTTGAAGACCTGTGGCATCTGCTTCGGAAATTATCGGTTTGAATATTTTCAGGTCATCCGCAAAGAATAAGAACGAGCACTCTTGGAACACTAATGACAAATCATTGATGAACATCAAAAATAATATTGGTCCCAGATGAGAACCCTGTGGGACGCCAGAATATACATCAATATCTTTCGACAGTGTATTCCTGAATTTCACTTTTTGAGCGCGGTCAGTCAGGTAGCTCTGAATCCAGGACAGCAGGGGATCCTGAATTTTTTTTTTTTTTTTTTTTTTTTTTTTATTATTCGTGCACAAAACTAATACATACATAGTATACATTAATTTATCCCACTAGTCATAAAGTAAAGCTTACATACTAAGTAGAATTGACAACTGCACTAACATAATTGTAATAAAATAAAATACGGTATAATACATTACAAGAACACGAGGAGATACTAACACAATTTAACTCGGACAATCGCAAACTCTATCAAATCATTTCAATCCAGCTTATTTTGACTTTGACTGTTGAGAACAAAATACAACCATAACATAAATAATACAATAATAAATTTGATTTATTTTCGCTAAACGACCCAAAGTTCAGTGCTCATTGCGGAGAATTAAGAAACTCACTTACAGAGTAAAAAGCATTTTCCAGCAGATAGTTTTTTACAGCTTTAGTAAAATTTTTTGTATTGCTATGGGTTCTTTTAAGCTTGTTGAAACATTTTATTCCCATATAAGATGGAGAGTTTTGTCCCAGTTTTAACCTGGAGAATGGCTGATAAATATTTTGTCGTTCACGGACTGAGTAAGTATGAACATCTGAGTTTTTTAGGAATGTATTCTCATTTTCCTTAATATAACAAACCAGATTAAAAATGTAGAGACATGGTAGGGTGAGGATACTGTCTCTCTTGAATATATGTCGGCAACTTTGATGTGGGTGGGAATTATTTATGCATCTGACAACTTTTTTCTGCATAGTAAAAGCTTTATTGAAGTAAGTCGATGAGCCCCAGAATATCAGACCATACCTAAGAACAGACTCCACCAATCCAAAGTAAAGCATTCTCAGAACACCTGGCGTGACAGTATCTCTTATAAATCTTATAAGATAGCACATGCTGCTGAGTTTTGAGCAGACCAAGTCTATATGTGCTTCCCATGTAAGTTTGTGATCTAGAGTAATGCCTAGGAAGTTAATCTTGTCAATAGATTCAATTGACTTTTTTCCCACTTTTATAAGTGGACAAACTTGAGTTATTTGATTTTTTGTGAGAAATCGCATATAATAAGTTTTGGCTGTATTAAGGATCAAGCCGTTGTCCCCGCACCATGTGTTGAGTTCCTCTGAGGCATTATTGCATTTTTCAGTTAGATCCTCTAATGATGTTGACCTTAGAAGAAAGTTTGTGTCATCTGCGTATAGAATGGTCCTGTCAGGAGTTTTGCATATATCGGTTAGATTGTTCATGAAAACAATGAAGAGCGTTGGAGAGAGAACGGATCCCTGGGGAACACCAAACTTTGATGCAAGTGTTTTCGATTTTATACCTTCTATGATGACAGTCTGGGTGCGGGCAGAGAGATATGATGAAACCCAGTCATAAGCATTTCCTCTTATACCTATGCCATACAGTTTTTCTAGAAGAAGGTTGTGGTCAATTGAGTCAAACGCTCGGCTTAGATCGTAAAAAAGACCAAGGGAATATTGTCTTTCATTTAAGGATTGATAGATAAATTCAACACATTCTAGAATTGCAGTACAGGTAGATTTCTTTTTTGTGAACCCATTTTGGACATTACTTAATATGTTTTGTTGTTCAAGAAAATCTACAAGTCTGTTATTAAAAGCAGCTTCAAAAATTTTAGAAAACTGATTTTGCATGCATATGGGGCGGTAGTTTTCTATATTATCTCTGGAACCTTTATTTTTAAAAATCGGTATACATCTGGATTCTTTTAGGGAGTTTGGGTAAGTACCTGTTGAAAACGAGAGATTTATTAAAAATGATAGGGGAGCAGCGATAATTTCCCTTGCCTCTCTTAGGATGGTGCCCACTATGTCATCAGTCCCTGGGGAAGGTTTGGAGCTGGTTTTGTTAATTATATCTATGATTTCGTGTGGGGTTGTGGGACGTAGAAATATTGTTTTTGGGAGGTTTTGTATATTTATATTGTTGAAATTTGGCTTTTGCGAGGTGTTCAATAGATTTATAAAGTATTCATTGATGTAATTGGCTAGATTATTTAAGTTTGTTATTTTCTCGCCCTGTTGGTTTTTTATATTAAGTTTTATTGGTTTGTCTTTTCTGTTTTTATTTATAATTTTCCAAGTTTCTTTGCATTTATTGGTGGCATTAAGGATTCTTTTGTTATTCATGTCTTTTTTATGATTCTTTATGGTGTCTTTGTAAAGTTTTTTAAAAGTTGTGTAACATTTTGCATATTCTGGATCATTCAATACTTTCTTGAGTCTTTCCATTTCACATAAAAAACTGTGCATTTCCTTTATTTGCGGGGTATACCACTTTGTTGATTTGGCCTTGGTTTTTATAAGTGGGATGGCTGAGTCATAGTGAAATTTAAAAGTTGCATAGAATAGCTCAAAACATATGTTGATCTCGTCTGTTTTAAAGAATTCAGACCAGTTCTCTCGCTCGAGGCCCCTCTTGAAAGCTGCAACATTGTAATCATTAAATTTTCTTTTATATGAACTTATTTGGTGGTTTTGATCATGACACATATTAATTTTGAATATTTGATAAGTATGGTCTGATAGAAAAGATTCCCCTATTTCAGTTACTTCTATATTTAGGTTTGAGAAGACATTATCAATGCATGTTTGACTGTGGCTTGTGATTCTAGTTGCTTTTTCTATGAAATGTTTAATATTAAACTCGGTGAATAGATCAATCAAGATTTTCCTGTTTTTATTATCCGTGAGAAAGTCAATATTGAAATCCCCAGTTATTATATAATAATTTTCCTTTTCAAAGAAGTCATGCAAGAAAAGGTCAAGGCTGCTGATGAATCTCTCAAAGTCTCCGCTTGGGCTACGATATATAGTAACAATAAACAGTTTGGATCGTGTTCTTTTAATGTTTATACAAAGCTCTGATATACAGATTTCAAAGACTTTTTCTACAGATTTTATATAGTTAACTTGGCGTGCGGTAATATCATCCCTATAGTAAATACAAACGCCCCCGCGGGAATATTTCCGCCTACAGAAATATGACACTAATCGATAATTCTCGATATTTGTTAGTTTGACTTGTTCGATGTTTAGCCAATGTTCGCACACACAAAAAATGTCTATTTTTCCTTCTTCCAGCAAGATACTCAATGCGTCAGTCTTCTTGCACAGACCCTGGACGTTTAGATGCATAACAAGAATGTTATCTTTTTTAATAGTTCTTGATTTCTTAATATTAGAGTGTTCGATACTGTAACCACCACTTTTTATTGCCCTGTTAGTTGGCTGTTGTATAGGATCTTCCACGAAAAAACAAACTACTATCAGGTATTTCCATCACTCCACAAGTTTCTGACTGTGGCGTTCTGTCTTCACCTTCCTCCTCGATGCTGTCTGGGGTCATGTTATTATTATTGGTCTCTGTTAATGTGTTAAGTCTTTCAAGAAAAACTCGATGCTCAAAAGAACTTTCTTGATCCTCCATGATAGGTAGCATTTGATCGATGTATATATGTTTCATAAGTTTTCTTTTACTGACATAGTTTGTGAATCTATGCATCTTGCCATACTTAATGTGAAAATGATTTGCGTTCACCAATTTAATTCTGTTTTGCTCCTGCTTCTGGATCATTCTTATTAGTCTCTGGTTCTGTTCTGCTATAAAGGAATTCAATATCTTTCGTCTTGGGTCAGTATATGCCGAAGTAACAAGTACCATATTTGTACTTTTGGCAATAATGAGTAGATCATTGAGTGTGCTGACGGTGAAAGATTTTCCCTGTATGCAATTTTCGGGGCCGATGAACACTAACAAAAAGTCGTTGTGTGTTAATTTAGTTTTATAATCATTACAAATTGTGGTGATGTCCTCGATGGATGCTCTTGTTCTATATTGTACATTAATGTCTAATCGATTTTCTGAGAATTGCCTAAGCTGTTGCCCACAACCCCTGATCATATCATCCCCCACAATGAGTAGTTGTCGCCGCCTATTGACAATGGAAATTCGGTCATGGACAACAGGGTCCTTATTTACATTACTTTCACTTATGGTGCTGGGGAGGTTTACAACTGATGAGTTTCTTAAGGACTGCCCACCCTGATCTTTACTTTCTTCTGTCTGAGTTGAGGCGTTTTTGTGTATGCTTAACAGGGCATATTGTAGCCTGGCCATTTCAATGTACTCTTCATCTTGTTCAGTTTGTGTTTCATTGGTACTAGTTTCACTTTGTGAGGTTTGAGTTTCTTGTTCTTTTGTTAAGTTTGCTAAGGTTTGAGTATATGCAGTTTCAAATGATGGCTCTTTTCTCAACGTGTCTGTGGCTTGCTTTGCCAATCTTGTTTTCAGAATATCCACTTCATTTTGCATTTCTTCAAGTTTCTGCTTGTAATATGTTTCCATATCAAAGACGTCGTCTTCAAATGCAACGGACCTTTCTCTAAATTTTTTATGGTGTTTTTCTTGTTGTTCAATTTGTGATGTCAAATCGGAGTTCTCTCTTTTTAATTTCTGTAGAAGTTCCCTTGTAAATTCTTCGCTGATGGCGTTATCTTTGCAGATTTGTGTGCAGTATATTTTGTACTGGCCCAAATGATGCCAATTTTTCCTACGATTCCAACATGATTGATGGACTATCTTATGACAAGACACACAAAAATATATTTTTACTTTTATATCCTTACTAGCACAGCATGGATATATTGAGGTTTGAAGGTCCGCAAGCACCATATTCTAATATAATCTACAATAATTTACTTGAATTTAATATCAATTTCCTTCAAAAAGTGTTTACAAAATATTTTTGAAGAATGAACTTTTTCTGGTTATATTGCTTAATAAGTTAAAATATTAACATCTATGGACTCCCTTATCTTGAGTTTGTAGGAACAGCTGATCAATACTTGAAGAGGTTATGCACAAAACAGAGTGAATAATCCCAAAATATCGGCCGAAACTGACGTCTTTTTATCAGTTAATGTGAGCTATAGGTACTCTTAACTCTATATACGGCGGTAGGACTTTAAAATTCTATAAAATCGCACTATAAACTAATTTAATTTCTATATTTGTAACTAGCATTTTTCGAATATAAACACCAAATAAAGGCGACCATAGTGAAACAATTTTGTCAGGAGGATCAAGGGGTCGACTGCGTCGAAGGCTTTTCTAAAATCAAAATATATTGCGTCCACTTGTATATTGCTATCCATCAAGGATGACAGTTCACTACAATAAACCGTGAGATTGGCCTCACACGACTTCCGCTGTAAAAACCCGTACTGATTTGGTGAGATCACTCCATGCACGAAAGCAGACAAACCGTCAGTCACCAACGATTCCAAAATCTTGCTAAAACATGCTAACCCTGAAATTGGGCGGTAGTTTGTAACATCGGATCTGTCACCACTCTTGAATATTGGAGTGACTGTTGTTTTTTTCCAAGTAGTGGGAAATTTGCTTTCTCTTAGTGAATCCTGATATATCAGACTGAGTGGTAAGCTTAGAGTTGGACTACAGTTTTTTGCAAATACTGGAGCGATTCCATCACAGCCAGGACTCTTATTAACATCCAATTCAATCAATTTATGAAACACACTGTCAGACGTAATGTCAACTGATTTAAGAGTATCATTGATATATGGTATGTTCTGAATAACATCAGGTGGTATGGAATTGTTGCATGAAACTACATAGACAGATTGAAAGAAATCTGCAAACATATCAGCTATTTCTCTGGGATCTGATGAAGTCCTGTCGTTAAAGTGCATGTGGTTGGGATATCCCTGTAAGTATCGTTTAGATTTTAAGTACTTCCAAAAATGTTTAGGATTATTAGTTAAATTATGCTGAGATCGAGCAACAAATCCTTGGTAATCTTTTTGTATGCTTTTCTTGGATTTTACTCTTACTTCTTTATATTGCTTATTTAATTCAGGGTCATGTTCTTCTTTTTTATTGATTTTATTTAATAGCTTGTTTTTTTGCTTTATCAGGTTAATACTTTCTTTAGAAAAATAAACAGGAAAGGTAAGACCCTTTTGTAGAACTTTTGGTACAAATTGTTCAATACCAGCTTCAATGATGTCATAAAAATATGAAACCTTGTCGTCAAGGCTCAGTTCCAAAGACTGAAGTGGCGACCAGTCGGATATCTCAAAAAAGTCGTTTAGTCCATCATAGTCAGCTTTGAAGAAGTTATAATTGTAGATATCATGAATAGCTTCACACATAGAATGGTCCAATAACATTGACACAATAAGAGGTGGATGATGATTATCAGGTCTTGATAATGGTGAGTCACACCCTTCAACGGATAAGTTGACACAATTGGAGAGCACAAGATCCAAGATCACGCTATTATAGTTATAAATATTGTTAAACTGTTTAAGGTCGTTAAAACATAAGCAGTCATATAGGTTCACTTCGGGATCGTTGTTCGATACTAAAACATATTCTGGTTGGTTATTGAAAAGTTGTAAGTAGTTTTCTTCGTTCACGGGTGAGTCCCATGGTTCGATGAGCACAACATTCTTAACAAAGTTGGGTAAATTATAGTCACCAAGAATGATTACTTTAGAGTTTAGCCTTCTTTCCATCACATAATTAATTGACGCAATATGCTCATCATACACAGCTACAAGTGACGATGGAGGAACATACACAACGCCAAATACATAGTGTACATTGTTTATAAGTATACCAACCCACAGTTCATCCAGCGAATTTCTCGGCACAGAGTAAACAACAGAAGACAAGGTTGACTTGACAGCAATCAATACTCCTCCTCCCCTATGCTTACCAGTAGCTAAAGGATCACGATCTTTTTGGTAGATAACATAACTATCCGGAAACAGTTCCTGGCTAAGTATACCCTCGTTTAACCATGTTTCCGTCAATATAATCCGTCAATAATCTTGTCACTGTTCCACTAAAATCGTAGTTTAGCCCATCTCTACCAGTAGTGGATACAATACAAAAATTTCATGCAGAGTACATTTTCTAAGCGAAAATTCGAATGAATATATCCATTTATTTGGCCAATCGTGGCTAGGCATTAATAAACTCCAAATATTAGGTATGCAAACGTCTTATCCCATGTTATTAAATTATATATTGAAATAAGTGTTTCAACTTAATTTACATATATTAAAAATAAGGTTATCGGAACAGTTTATTATTTAAAATAGGGTACATCTTAAAAAAAAATGATGATTTTGTTCCAAAAAAGCTAATTTTCAAATTAGATTTTCTGATATTTGGGTGCAAACAATAAGTAAATTGGAAAGTTGTAGATAATAAATTGAAGCTTTTGAATAAGCTCTGCTATATTGATGTTAATTTTTGTCTATGTAGTTGTGTAGTTTTATCATTATTCATGTATTATTTTATTTCAATTGAAAATCTTTCTTATTGGTAATTTTTGCATGCTGATCTGACATATTTTTTCTTAGAGATATTGACTTCATTATTTATTAATTTGGGAGGGGGGGGCACTTGTCCGATGCGTGCATCGACTACATCCTTACATTAATTAATTATTATTCATCGGTGTCGTAATAAGGCTCCTAAAATGTTAGGATTTATCAAAAAAAAAAAAAAAACCCAAGATTTGAACAATCTGAATGCACTGAAAATACTCTACACTGGCCTAGTTAGAGGTCACTTGGAGAGAAATGTTTGTGTTTTTGGGGTCTATACTTCGCACTGCAGTACATGTAAACCAGATGAGAGTGTCCCAAATAAGTTCCTACGATATATAGCTTTTAAACTTACGATTCCACTTGAAAATGTCAATTATGGGATTAACTAATTTGTCGCACCATAGGAATAATTTTGACAAACTGTTCATTTACAAAGTTCTAACTGAAGTGATAAATAGTCTGGAGTTGGTTGCGAGGTTTGGAATTCATGTTCCTGCACTTTCGTTAAGATGCAATGCAATTGTATGGTCAGAATTCCAGTCTGAATAGGATGAAGGCTAATGCAAATAGCATTGAGCTAGATATTTTTACTTTGTAAAATGCAGTCATTGTATATGTTTAGTGTTTTTGATGATTATTTTAATACTTACATATTTTTTTAAATAATATAATCGATAGTTCAATGTTATTGTATTATATATAGTTCTTTTTGACGTTGCTTAAACTCCATATTTCATCAAGAAAACATGGAGTTGAATGAAGGGTGAACAGTACTTCTATACCTAAGCACACTTCAGCAGTATTTGAACAGTCTTTTTAAATGAAATGATATTTTTCATATACTTAATTATTATTTACGTAATATATAGTTTAATTACATTTAAACTTAGTTCCTAAATAGATAGTACTGTATCCTTTCATGCATTGTGCAATAAACGGCTTATCATCAATATTTTTTTTAAAACTTAATTATCACATTATTCAATATGTCACTTACTATCAGTATATCAGAAAAAATTCCCAGCTCTACTAGAAAATGCGTCATATGTGGGGTCACCCTGTATATGGAAACTAGTGACATTAAAAAGATGTTCTTGGAATTGACTATGATATAAAAATGCACCATAATATACTAAAAATCTCATTAAATTATCCTTCCTATTTTCTGGGATACATAACTTTAAAATTAGGCCAAACTTTTCTTTTATGCTTTTCAAATGGCTAGCACTTTAAATTTCAGTATGTTTAATTTTTTTTGTTTAATTTTCTTAATACTATAACTAACATTAAAATTTTATGAATTGAAAGCTCCACTAAAACTACATTAATTAAAAAATAAAGTATAAACATAAATACAGATTTTTGACCTACTTGCAACCAGAAAAAAAATTTCCTGTTGGATGACTTGAACTTCAATAAATAAACTCGTCCTGTAGTACACTGAGGAACTTTAACATACTCACAGTCATCAGGAAAAATAATAAGATCATCCTCTACAACACCTGAAAATGTAAAATGAACTTTATCATGTACAACTTTCAATTATTCCAAAGTTTGGCTATATCTTTAACAGAGAAGTGTCTTCATCATCAGACATACTCAAGCTAACTTAAACTGTTTCACTGATTTACCTGTAGTACGATCTTGCCAACAAAAATGCATCAATGAGTCTTCACTTTGATAGACGTATAAGAGGCCCTTTCTTTTATCAGGAGTAACCATTCGACCTGTCAAGAAATATATATTACAATATGCTTAAACACATAAAATTAGTTATTGTATCTACTACAAGTCATTTACAAGACTGTAACCACTAGAAGAAAAAAATCAGTAATTTTTTTTTTTTTAATCGTAAAGTGGGACCCAATTTGGTTCTGCACAGTCCTTTATTAACAGTTATATACTATCTTTTCAAACATTATAACCGGGCATCATTTTGCTCCACCATATGGACTGTTAAAAAACAGTTTCTACCTATGCCACACTTAATTTTTGGGCATAATTTAAAATAAGTTAAATAATTAGTTTTTACACTGATTTTTTTAAGACCGCTAACTACTATATCACATTTAATTTTCATGAAGTCTACTGAATAACAAGTTTTTTACATTGAATTTTTAAAAACATTTTATTTGATCTGCATTTTGTTCCCCTATCTTGAATTCATACCACAATTTTACCAGTTTATGTCTATATCACACTTAATTCATGTGCAAATTTTAAGATAAACCCAAATTCAAATTCAAGTTCAAAAAATGCTTTATTGTTGAAAGAAAATTATCTTATTGAAAAACCTAAAAATAAAATTAAATAATTACAAACTACTAAAGTAAATCAACATACAAGCTAAAGCAACAATAAAAAAAAATTAAGTTCATGGTAAAACCAACAAGACGTTATACAAAAACAAAAATAAAATTTAAAGTAACAAGCAGCAGCACAAACATATAAGAAATGTGAACAAAGACGAAGTAAAACTAGATAATATTAATCTTTAAAATGAAAATATTCAAAACGTTCCTGAGTCAGTCAAGTCAAAATACACTAGGTTTCTCTAAAAAAAATTGATCTCACTGACAAGGCCGAGGTTATTATTATATTCAATACTAAGTCAATAAATGCACCATTTGGATACGATCTTGCAGGAACTCATTTATTGAATAATAGGCTTTCCTTGGCAATAAAGCCTTAACTGCTGTCTTAAAAGTGGTGATATTTTCTTTGGATCGTATACAACTTGGCAAATGGTTAAAAATTTTCTTAGCATTGTAAATTACCGAATTCCGGATTAATGGTGTATGGGGAGTGGCAGTGGCAGTGTACCCTCTTGTCAGGTATTATAAGAGTTGACTTGATTCAGCAAGAAATAGTGGTACCTTTTATAAATGAGACAGACAGCTTCCAATATATATAGTGAATGCAATGTAAGTATTTTGTGTTTAAGAAATAGAGGTTTACATGACTCCCTTACATTCACACCACACACACACCTCAGAGCTCTCTTTTGAAGCACAAACAGTGGGTTAATTAGGTATTGTGCAGAATTTCCCCAAAACGCAATACCATACCTCAGTTGAGATTCCACTAGGGCAAAATAAGCCGCTCGTGCTGTTTCCAAATTTAGCTCTTTTTTTTATTATCCTCAGGGCATAGCAGCCGGAAGCAATCTTTCGAGACAGTTACAATATATGCTCCTTAAAGACAAACTTGTATCTATATATAACCCCCAGAACTGTGTTGCGGTGCAAGCTGGGATAATATTAAAATTTAGCTTTATGGAAGCAATCTTTCGAGACAGTTGCAATATATGCTCCTTAAAGACAAACTTGTATCTATATATAACCCCCAGAACTGTGTTGCGGTGCAGGCTGGGATAATATTAAAATTTAGCTTTATGTCATCCAAAGTACAATTAAAGTGAGGGATGTTTGTTTTGGACACGTTAGCAGATTTGAGTCATACCACTTTTTGATAATTTCAATGTCTTCAGTGATGATTTTGCTAAGCTTAGATGGATCTGGGTCATACCAAAGGATAGTGGTGTCATCCGCAAACATTAATTTTTGACCAAAATTTGAAGTCAATTGGATAAATAGCCTATTAGTTATGCTGCGAACTGACAGACAGGTAGACCAACAGAATCGAGAAACATGTTTTTTGGTATATAGGGATGCTAATATGTGAATATATGTAAAACCTCGGAGAGTGATTTTTTTTTCATGATTGCAAACATTTAATTTATTATATTATTTTTATATAATCATTATTTAATTCTACTGTTTTTGTTACACATATTACACTTTCAATAACCAGCGATTGCACAAAACTTAGTTGCTGTTTAGAATATTTAACCAAGATGTCGGATTTGACAAGTTGCTTACAGAAAACTAGGAACTAGCTGCCAAATTAGACATTCCGTTAAACATTCTAAACTTTATTTGAGCTTTCTGCAACCGGCCGTAAATATTTCAAATTTGTATTTATATCTACTCCCATAATGAATATGGCTTTTTAAATTTATTCTCCGAACTGAATATCCGAAAATTATTTCTAGTTATCTTTACTTCCAGGTAATCCCAACAATTAATAAATATATAATATATATATATATATATATATATATATATATATATATATATATATAATATACATATAAATATACATATAAATATACATATAAATACATATAAATATACATATAAATATACATATATATATACATATATATATATATATATATATATATATATATATATATATATATATATATATATATATATATATATATATATATGTATATATATATATATATATATATATATATATATATATATATATATATATATATATATATATATATATATATATATATATATATATATATATATATATATATATATATATATATATATATATATATATATATATATATATATATATATATATATATATATGTATATATATATATATATATATATATATATATATATATATATATATATATATACATATATACATATACATATATGTATATATACATATACATATATGTATATATACATATACATATATGTATATATACATATACATATATATATATATATATATATATATATACATATATGTATATATATATACATATACATATATGTATATATATATACATATACATATATGTATATATACATATATATATATATATATATATATATATATATATATATATATATATATGTATATATACATATACATATATATATATATATATATATATATATATATATATATATATATATATATATATATATATATACATATATATATATATATATATATATATATATATATATATATATATATATATATATATATATATATATATATATATATATATATATATATATATATATATATATATATATGTACATATATATATATCTATATATGTACATATATATATATCTATATATGTACATATATATATATCTATATATGTACATATATATATATATATATATATATATATCTATATATGTACATATATATATATATATGTACATATATATATATATCTATATATGTACATATATATATATATCTATATATGTACATATATATATATATCTATATATGTACATATATATATATATACAATGTGTCCCAAATTTGGCTTACATGCATTGCTATTTCGTAAACCGCTATAGCTACAGGGTGGGTTAAATTAGGAAAGTTTTAGAGAATTTTATTACAAATTTGATGACGTTTTGAAGTTTAGGATATCTTTTGTGGTTTTCAAGATAATTGGGAAAAATCAAAATGGTGCATTTTCAACTTTTGCCCGTAGCTTCTAAACGACTCGTATTATGGTTTTATGGTTTATACATTATTAGGGCACTTTTATTAGAGGAACATTATGCAGGTAAAACGAAGTTTCTAGCTTCAATTGTTTTTGAGATATTGGCATCAACTTTTTGTTTTCTTACCGACGCCATATTGGATTATTGTATTTTTGGAAAAATCTTTTTAAGAGCTTTCCAATGATGTATAACAAGGTAAGATTATTATTTTTCTTGAGCTCTAAAAACCAAAATAATTGTTTTTTTTTAAGTAGGCTTTGATTACGCATGGCGGCCATAATGAAACAAAAGAATGCCGCATGTCAACAATCATTTTGTGTTCCTGAATAGTACTTGTTATCATTTTCTCATTGTGCCGAGTTTTTACAAAGTTTATTTGAGTTTCTTATACTACTTAAAATGGAGGGTAATTATTCCAACGAAGAGAATTTGGATATGATAGAACTTTATTTTAAAGCAAATAGAAATACACAAGCAGCTGCGCGTTCATACGAAGAACAATTTCCAGACCGACATCAACCAAGCCAAAGGCATTTCAGATTTCTAATTGTTAACCTGTTAGCCTACGGGTCTTTTTTGAAACCGAAACCAAAGACCTATTCAATAGATAATGAAGCAAGAAACGCAGCTATAATAGAAAGTGTCAGGGACAACCCAACAACCTCAGTAAGAAAGATTGAAGAACAAACGGCAATTCCCAAATCAACCGTCCAACGAGTCTTGAAAAAACTTCACTTTCATCCCAATAAACCTACTATTGTACAGGGTCTTCAGGTAAATGATTTTGCTAGAAGAATCACGTTTAGTGAATGGTTCACCAACAAATGCCAGCAAATACCCAACTTTCATTTTAAAGTACTTTGGACAGATGAAACACGATTTACAAACTGTGGAATTTTCAATAAACATAATACTCATTACTGGGGCACCGAGAATCCTCATAATTTAGAAGAAAGACGTTTACAAACAAAATTTGGGTTCAATGTGTGGTGTGGCATTATAGGTAATTCCAAACAATGCACTTCTGCTTTAAATCACTCATAACAATTTGTATTTTAGATAACCGTTTGATTGGGCCGTTCATTTTCCAAGAAAATTTATCGGGTAACAGATATTTGCAACTATTACGGGAACAAATTATTCCAGAAGTTATAAATTCTGTTCCCCCAAACGACCTGCAAAATATTTGGTTCCAACAAGATGGCTGTCCGGCTCACGGTACAGAGAGGTGATGGCGGTCCTCAGAAATACTTTCGGGGAAAATATTATCGCTAATAATGGCTCTGTTGCTTGGCCGGCAAGGTCACCGGATATTACTCCTCCCGATTTTTATTTATGGGGATACTCAAAAAATGAGGTCTACGAATTTTCTCCGCCAGAAAGTCTCAGAGAGCTAGAAGACAGAGTCCGAGATGTTTTTGCTAATATTAACAGGAACACCTTAAGAAGGGTTACACGGAAGGTATTGGAGAAATGTCAAAAATGTGTGGAAAATGGAGGGAGGCATGTGGTGTAACTTATATTTTTTTTATGTGTTAATTTAAATTTAGTTTAGGTATTTTCAATAGTGTGATAGTTACATTTTAGTCACTAGGTATTCACTGTTAGTATAATATCTTAGTTGAAAATCTGAAACATCGATGGTTGAATTAATATTTTTACCCATAAGCTAACAAGTTTACAATTAGAAATCTGAAATGCCTTTGGCTTGGTTGATGTCGGTCTGGAAATTGTTCTTCGTATGAACGCGCAGCTGCTTGTGTATTTCTATTTGCTTTAAAATAAAGTTCTATCATATCCAAATTCTCTTCGTTGGAATAATTACCCTCCGTTTTAAGTAGTATAAGAAACTCAAATAAACTTTGTAAAAACTCGGCACAATGAGAAAATGATAACAAGTACTATTCAGGAACACAAAATGATTGTTGACATGCGGCATTCTTTTGTTTCATTATGGCCGCCATGCGTAATCAAAGCCTACTTAAAAAAAAACAATTATTTTGGTTTTTAGAGCTCAAGAAAAATAATAATCTTACCTTGTTATACATCATTGGAAAGCTCTTAAAAAGATCTTTCCAAAAATACAATAATCCAATATGGCGTCGGTAAGAAAATAAAAAGTTGATGCCAATATCTCAAAAACAATTGAAGCTAGAAACTTCGTTTTACCTGCATAATGTTCCTCTAATAAAAGTGCCCTAATAATGTATAAACCATAAAACCATAATACGAGTCGTTTAGAAGCTACGGGCAAAAGTTGAAAATGCACCATTTTGATTTTTCCCAATTATCTTGAAAACCACAAAAGATATCCTAAACTTTAAAACGTCATCAAATTTGTAATAAAATTCTCTAAAACTTTCCTAATTTAACCCACCCTGTAGCTATAGCGGTTTATGAGATAGCAATGCATGTAAGCCAAATTTGGGACACATTGTATATATATACATGTACATATATATATATATCTATATATGTACATATATATATATGTACATATATATATATATATATACATATATATATATATATATATATATATATATATATATATATATATGTATGTATATATATATATATATATATATCTATACATGTACATATATATATATATCTATATATGTACATATATATATCTATATATGTACATATATATATCTATATATGTACATATATATATATATATGTACATATATATATCTATATATGTACATATATATATACATATATATACATATATATATACATATATATATATATATATATATACATATATATACATATATATACATATATATACATATATATACATATATATATACATATAGTAACTTCAAAAAACAACAGAAAAGCACCAATAGGTAAAACTAAAACCCATAACAAATAAAAAAATGTCTGTATAGTTAGTAAACTTTTAACATATTTTGCTAAATTTATATGAACAAATGAGATATCTATTTTTACTAACACTGCTTACCTTTCAAATTCATTTTACCAGCTCTTGTTTCCACCAAATGCTTACTGCCTCCTGTGGAACCAGGTCCACTGGCAGCGCTTCCAAATAATGCACCTCCAGCAGGCATATTACTATAAAACAAGAAAAAAAGTAAATATTTAAAACATAACTATTTATTAAGTTTAATTTCAATAAGATGATAAACCAAATGAAACTAAATGTCAAAAAGTGTCATACAATATCATTCACAAGAAAAAAAAACTTCTTAACCATACTTATTTGGTAGGGGGTCAAGAACTGAGTAGAGTGATGTTTGTAAGAGGCCTGGGCATAATTTTCGACTGTGAGTTGAGAATCACATTGACAACACTGTCTCCAAAGCATATAAAATGGCTGGATTTCAAGGATGTCAAAACACTAAAACCCCTTTGTTATTCATTAGTCAGAAGTAAGCTTAAATACTGCGGTATTATTTGGTCCCCCTTTTACAACACACACATTAAAAGGCTAGAAACTAAATACTTGGCATAATTATAGATAAAAATATAAAATAGGATATCCAGGCTGAAGCCCTACTAAGAAACTGAGATCGCTTATGTATATTTTTAGAACTATGTCAAAAATCCTTGACATTAAATGTCTGAAAATGTTGTATTATGCCTTTATACAATCTCTCCTGGAGTATGGGATAACTGGATGGGGGGGCGCTTATTAATTTAACCCAATTCCTGTAATTATAGCACAAAAGAAAATACTAAAAACAATGTTTAAACTTGATGGACGGTATCCCACCCGTCTTCTGTATTCCCAGACAGACATATTGAGCATAAAGTCTCTTTACTATAAGTCATCTATTTTAGATATTATCAAACTCGATTTAGAGAGGGACTAAATCTGACACTACCGAGAACATTCAAGCATATACGAAAACAGCATTTTAATCATATTGGCCAAAAAATTTATAAATTAATGCCCCAAGATCTAAAAAATAAAATATATAATGTGAACTTTAGAAAACATTTAACAAGGTAGCTAGTAGGAGAAGCAATTTTTTGTACATATAATAGTTTGTTTTTGTATTTTTGTTTATCACTTTTTTTTATATAAACATGATTTTTTTTATTATTTGGGCATTGCCTGTAATGTATCTATGTGTTAAAATAGATAAATGAATTTTGTGGTTTTAGTTTATTATACAAATACAAGTATACAAGAAATATTTCAGTCCCGGATCTAGTAGGATTCAAGTTTTAACCAGATTTTACAGAAATACAGACATTATGTTATATTAAGTAACATGATGTCTGCATTTCTGAAGATTCTCTGATGAGCTATCGTTGAAATATGTGCAAAATATTTCACACATGCAATTCATATAACTATGAACTTCATAACAGATACAGTATATACATTCACTTTACATTTTCTTCCATGAAACTGGACTCTGACAATAATGGTACTCAAACAAGAAGAAGAACTGGAGAAAAATTAAAGGTTACCTGAAACTATTTGGTACAGGAATGTGACGCTTTATATTGGTAAAAACTTGTTCCCAATCAGAAAAAACAAAGCAAAACTTAACCCCTTTAAAACCATATTACTAGTATTTTGGTGCCATCAAAATGAATATATACTGAATTTCGTACATATCATTAACATTGAAGAGAGTACGTACCATGTTTATCTTTGTAGGCAGGGCAATGTTTTCATGTTTAATTATACCTAATTACCCTGAACCTTCAAAGATAGTGGAAAAAAGGGCCATGCTCAAACCTTATGGAATATAGGCTTTAGTAAAAATGGCTGATTTTTTTTATGTTGCTTCTGACCTAATCAAAAGTTACCACATTTTGTGAGCTGATTATGCTGGGATATCTGCTTTTCTGGATCAGTTTTACTGGGACTGATAAAATGTAAATGCTATAAAATTGGGAGTATTTTTAGGTTCAATAATATAACAAATTTCTGAGAAATAATAATATACCTATTATAAATATTTATGGAAGTAGGTGCTGCACATTGGGCTTTCAATGATCAACTATCAACACATAAAGGCGTGTCCAGACCGCAGATTGAATTGCAACCTGGTTTTAGAGGTGTGCTTAATCTTTATTTTTAATAGACTAGTTCCCGCGAACTAGTTCACCAAATCGAACTAGTTCGCAAACGAAGTAGTAATTAGTATAATATTGATAAATAATGGACTGGTAGAGAAGGAAAATTAGATGCGCGGAGTTAAATATAGGTAGGATTGGTACCGCGTTAATTGTTTGGTTAGAAGTAAGTGGCGCTAGTTTATCCCTTGTCCGGAACATCTGAGCAGGTGATTTATTATTTTATTGGGGGTTTAATAGCTACGTAGCAGAGTTGCCGATTTTCAATGTGATGGTATGAATTTGAGACTTCGGCATTTCTTCTTTCTTGTGTATTTTTTTTGTTTAAAAAATAAAATTATGCAAAAAACGAATGTGACGTGCGGTTTGCCCGACTTTGAGTGTTTTTCCTTAATGTCTTTTAGTTTAGTTTTGGTTAGTCTAATCCAACTAAAACAATACATAAAGGCAAAAGCCGCGTAATTTTTTTGTTATAATCATGACATAAATTATTTTAAACAAAATCTTAACTATACTATACTGAACGTTTTTTTGCATGTAGAAAAAGTTACATCTTTCTGAAAAAATCAAACTTCTATTTCTAGTATCATATTGATGTTGATCACAGTTAAGAAACATATCACTATTATCGTGTACAAATATCACAGAATGTAGTATGTCCATACAAACTAATGTTAAAATATTTTTTTCAATAAAAACACTTCTACAGCTTTCTCGTTTCATTTTATAAATAGTTCTGATACACCTTTTCTGCAGCACCATAATTCTGGACATATCAGTGGAATTTCCCCAAAAAATCAAACCATATTTAAGCCTTGATTGTATATATGCATGATAAGCCGTCAATGCCGCATCCACATCAACGTACTCTACAATAATTCTTAACGCATAGCAGTATCTAGAAATGCTCACTGCAACACTCTCTACATGCTCTCTCCAGTCCAATCTGGCATCAATATGCACACCCAAAAACAAAACACACTTCACTGATTTTAAATGTGTATTATTGTACATTACAATTAGAGAATTATTAGTTCTGTTAGCGAATAAAAGTAACTGGGTTTTAGATACATTAAGTAAAAGATCGTTAGATGAAAAGTAGCCATCAAAAGTGTCCATTGTAGCATTTATTTTTGCAACTAACATTTCCTCATTTTCTTCACTAAATATGGGAGTGGTATCATCAGCATACAATACTGCATACTCATTCGAAACCTCTGGAACTTCGTTTGTATAAATAATATATAGAAGAGGTCCCAAAACGAAGCCCTGTGGTACTCCTCTAGTGACAGTAATTTTTTTTGATTTAAACATATTTCCATTTTCATCGGTCTCTACTACTTGCTGAGTATGCCCTTCAAGATAAAACTCTATCATACCTAAAGCAACCCCTCTAATGCCATACATTCTAAGTTTTCTACACAATATATGATGTTTCACACAGTCAAATGCTTTAGAAAGGTCCATGCACTGTCTTCTGTTATTTAGAGAATTTAATATTTTAGTTATTGCCTGATAAACCGCTCTTATTGTGGATTTTCCCCTTCTAAAGTCATTTTGCCTGTCGCTAATGATCTTATTTCGTTCAAAAAATATTATCACTCTTTCATAGATAGATCTCTCAAAAATTTTACTCACATTCGACAATAAGGAAGTAAGCCTGTAGTTCTTTTCATCATCCTTCTCCCCTTTTTTGTATATTGCTTTAATATATGCTCGTTTTAACGGTTCTGAAAAACAGCCCGTGGAAAAGCATAAATTAATAATATGGGAAATTGGTGGCGATATTATTTTTGCTACGCTCTTTAAAACATGAAGTGAGATCTGATCCTCACCAACAGATTTTTTATTTTTAAAGTTTTTAATAATCTTTTCAACTTCAAGACAATTTATGGGGTTTAGAAAGATAGAGTTGACATTTTCTTTCACAGTGTACTGATTATCATTGTTTGAAGAATACAAATTAGGACAAGCAGAGACAAAATAACCGTTGATATTATCAAGGATCTCCACTGGATTTTGATATTTGTTTTCAAAGTTGTCAAGTAGCGTCTTGTTCTTATTAATGTGCCCCGTAACATTTTTTACTAAATTCCATGTTGCTTTAGTTTTGTTTTCTGCACTTTTTAAATATGTTTTACTAAAGATAAGTTTTGCTTCCTTTATTACTCTTTTTAGGATTTTACAATATTTGTTGTAGAAATCATGTGATATTTGGTTCATTCCCTTCTTATAGTACAATATTCTTTTATGCCTACATGATATTTTTATATCCTCAGTAATCCAGTAACTGTTTATACTTTTAATTTCAAATTTTTTTAATGACAAATATTAAATAAATTAATAAAAAAATCAAAAAATATTGAGTAAGCTTCATTTACAATATTAGATGACATGACCCTTTCCCAACTTACCCTTTGTATTTCTTGTATAAAATATCCCACTTTATTCTTTGAAAAATCCCTCCGGCATACATAATTCTGTTTACAAAATAAATAACTTTAATTTTGTTCATATGTATATTTATAATTTTCACTTTTAGTTCTCAAATCAGTGCAACCTATTTAGGTATTTTTGTAACTTTTAAAATATTTTCAAAGCATATTTAATTCTTATGTTTTTGAACTTTAATACGTGTATCTCATTGTGTTCTATTTTTGTTTTGAATTTTAAGGTAGTATTATCTTATTTGTAATACTTTCTAATTTTAAATAACAAAGAATTAATATTAATGAAAAAAAAACTAATCTACTTATTTTATTGATAGAACATTTATAAAGTCAAGATGGCAAAATAGCAAATAAAGCTAGACTGGACCCCGATCGTCTCTTCCAACTCCCGAGATTTAATGCCTCTCCACGATATGGTTAACGACTACCAAATCATATATCTAGTTCTCGATACTAAAAACTAGTTCTTTTAGTTCGATATTATTGTTAATCGTTCAGGAACATTGCACAGTTTACGTGGTTATCGTTTGCTCCTTAATAGGTAGGTTAACAGTTCACAAACGAACTAGATTTTTTTAAATCTGCGAACTAGTTCATTCAGTTCTCACTAAAGACTCGTTCTTTTTAATAGGTCGTTCACGAACTACACACATCAACCTGGTTTAGTTTAGTAGTATTTGGCCACAAGACTCATCTAAGACCTTGTCCTGGAAGGTACTAAGGAAAAGTTGCTTGACTCGATTTTTAAAAAACTACTATAATATGGTATCATCTATAAGACCCCACGTGGCAGATGCCTGATTAGAATATGGGTAAACTGTATGACTACGCCTTAAAATGTGATATTTAACTTTAAGTTATGAAGTAAAAAAATTGATATACCAAGCCTGAATTTAAATGATAAGTTAAGGATAAAAACTACTTAATTTGTTTTTCCTATTGACGCCATTTGTTTCCGAGTTTGTACGTATGTGTGTAACTATATTATAAAACAATGTATGTGGAGAATGATTAGAATTAAATATTTGTATTGCAGCAAAATTGAATTTTTAACTTACTTACCGGCTTTTAAAACTAGCAGAAAAATTTTCCTTCTACACCACAAAAAAATCAAATAATGGATTTATATCCAGCAAAGTTTTATTCTCTTTCTTAATTAAGACTGAATCTGAAACTTCAGATTGAAAAAATTGCAAACTAATGATGAATTGAAAACGAAAGACGAGACGGATAACAAAGATGAAAGAATTGACATAATTGACAAGTCAAAGACATTTCCGGTTGTCAATTGTCAACATATCTTCCTTGTCTTCATTCACAATTACGAGACCCTCTGCAACATTGACATTGTATTATAATAAGGGTAACGTCAATGCTCTGCCAGGGCATTTTTTTTCTTAATCATCTGTGCAGGTCCCGCTTATCGGGTCTTTCGTTTGATAATTTTTGTTATAATATAGATACCCTTTTTTTATATAGATACGCTTATTTACATCATCCAAAAAAAAAGAACCTAACCAAGGCTCACCTAAACGCAATACGCTTTTTATAACAGAAGTTTTGTTTTAACCAACAATAAAAAAAAACACCAACCAAAACCTAGACCCGACAAGCGGCGGGAATTGTGCAGATGTTTAAGAATAAAAATTCTACCTTTCCGGCAATCATATCACTTTAGAGTGCGCGCGTATTTCAAACCTGTTTTTTGCTGATTTGGGGCTTTAAAGATATTTTGTATTATTAATGACCGTTTTATCGCTGGTAATTATGCACTCACCTGATCGATTTATATGAATTTTATATTTACATATTATTACATTATTCAAAAACCACATCAATAAAATTGTATCTGTCAATTGCGAATTTTAACAGGGAATTTTTCTTGATTTCGTGTTTTATGTTGTATATTGTTATTCAAAAAAATTTTTTCAACGTAGCAGTTTTTGGTACTATTTATTATGGATATTGTGTTACGTACATACGTGGATCAGTAACAGCAGATTAGGCGCCAGAACGCGATTGTGCGAAGGCACCACTGTTAATAAATTAGTAAAACCCTTTAATAAACTTAAACAAATTGAGTCCTCCACTAAACAATAAAAAATCTAATAATCACTCCTTCAACAAAGTTAATAAATAACTGTCTGGTAAAAAGCCTGGAAGCCTCAATCTATCGCCCATTATTACTTTTACCAATAATCTCTAAGATGATGGAGAAAGCAATGGCATTGCAACTGAGAAGGGCAAATGTTTTTCTGAATGCTGGTTTGGTTTCCGAAGAGGACGGAGTATGATTATAGCCATCCTAAACCTAGTGGGCAGGATCATCGTGTCTTTTGAAAACAGAGAATATAATACGGTCTTGCTATATAATCTCAGTAAAAGGCTTTTGTTTGCGTTTCGCACAGATTACTTACTCAAAAACTACAATTCTATAATTTTGAACTGTCAAGTCTCAAACTTATCCAATCTTATTTAAACAATAGACTTCAAGTAGTAAGGGCTGGAGGGATGGAGTCTGCAGAAGCGCGGATTGAACTGGGAGTAACCCAAGACCCAATATTAGTTCCAATTTTATTCTTAATTATTATTGATGTTAATGATTTACCTTTGGAAAGGGGTAAATGCGTGATTCGCACTACCCTATCTGTAACCAGTGACAACCATGATGGGGCTGTGAATAGCCTGTGCGACGCGCAGCTTAAAGTAGAAGAATAGTTTGGTGGAAATGAGCTGCTTCTGAATAAGGTCAAAACAAATTTGGTTATTTTCTCACTAAGAAACTCACAATTACTAAACAAGGAAATCGAATCTGTCAAGTTGAGGAACATGAAGTTCACCTAGATACCAAATGGGGATGATGTAGCGTCTAGATTTGTTCCCGCTTCCGCTAACAAGTTTGTCTCGACTTCTAACAAGTGCATATTTTGTCTTATTTCATTCTATCATATGACTGTAGTATTATGATTGTCTTATTTTTTAAACACTTATTTTTATATATCGGTTTTTATGATACATTTTATTGTTGATTTTGTATTTTTATTATATTATACTGACGTGCGTAAGTGTATGTGTATGTACATTAAATAGATAACTGAAAATATAAAAGACATAATTTGTATATTTGTATTTATACACAATTTAATTGTTAAAACGTATTATTTAAGTAAAGTAAACAAGAATGATAGTACTGTGGTGAGACGCTAAAGTGGTAATTGCGACATTGGCGCTTCCAGTGGCCATTACTACATCATTTGACAGTCATCGGAATTTTCTCAATTTCATATTTTTCATTTTGTGATGTGAATAGACACTCCCGCCCTCGTCTCCAGAAAAGAGTTTTCCCGAGGTGCGGGGTGGGGAAGATAAGAGGTAACAGCAGGCAGCCTGCCGTCTTATCGTCGTCCATTGAAAACCAGCTGATTTAAGTTGACAATAAAATGTTCCGGTTTTCTGAAGGGTTTTTCGCCGGAAAAGTTTGTAAAATCTGTGCCGTTTGCGTCGGGATCAACTAAAATTGTTTTAGGGGAGCTGGTGATAATGGAACAGGAACAATGGTCACCGAAATACCAACAATCTGTGACGACAGGTATAGAAAGGATCTCCAACAAAAGCAATACAAAAATTCTTGGGACGGATAGCGAACTTCATAGCTCCCATATTAAAGAAGATCCAGATGTAAAAACAATATTACCCCATATTAAGAATGAATATTGCCCAAGCAATGTTGTAATTAGGTTTGTAAAGATATTAATTGACAGTTATATTTATAGCCAAAGATACACAGATTAATAGCTTGATTAATAACTATAAAATAAACAAACCCTACAAGCATACACATAACTTGAAGTTTAGGCTAGTTCTTTTTTAACTATTTTGAATTTAAATGTTTATTCAGTTCCTTCATCTACAACTTTAAAAATTTTAAATTGTTTAAGGGTTAAGTTGAGTACTTATTGTTCGTCTAAACTTTACTTCAATCTGTGATTGTTAAAATGTAGCTTTGAATATTACTATTATAATTGTTCTTATTAGTTCATAAGTTTGCTTTCAGTACTTTTCCACTATCTATTAAGCATACTTTGGTAAATCCTAATTTTTTTATACCATCGTCGATTTTGTGTACAGGTAGATTTTTCTACAGGAGATTTCACATTAAAAGATATATTTATTTGCTCACATCTCATTTTTGAGTTATTTATTCTTAAAGTTCATTGACATGCTAACCCCAATTTTCAATATTTTCCGTCATTTTCTTAAAATTGACTTTTTGTATAAAATTGTTTCAAATATTAATAAAAGACATAAAATAAACTTTTTCTATTTTCTTTCTCATTTTAACCGATTTTAAAAACAACTGTCAATCAATCACAATAAAAAAAAATGGACAACAGGCAAAAATGGATGAGGTTTATTTGATACATTTGTCATTATCTGATGGTTATCTTTTCAGGTTGATTCATATGTACCTACACAGTGGTGTGCTACAAGAAAATGTAGCTTTGAAAAGCGTGTCTGGTTTTAAATACAAGTTATTATATAAAAACAGATGCATTTTTAATAATTGCTCGCTTAAATAAATAAATGTTTCACATAGCACTTCTTTGTGAGGTTTGAACATTTAAAAATATGTGTTTTATTAAATAATAAAGGCATTTCTTTGCTATGTGTGCTAATAATAACCAAACAAGCATAACACAAACTGAGCATATTAAAAAAACACAAATAAATTATGATACATTCAGCAATAAAACACATTTAAAAAAATTAATTTGGTTAAAATATAGTAATAAAATAGTTAAAAATTGACAAAAATATTAATATTATGCACAAGAGAATTATCAAGCTGGAAAGTGAAAGTTTTGCCGAATACGAGTGTAACCCATGGGAGCACAATTTGATTCAGAATGTTACAATAAGCCGGGGTTGTGAGTCTCTGCTCAATAATCGCCTAAACATTTGGTCCTTTGGTACTAACTCATGCTGAGGCATTCATTGAAAAATTACCACTTGGATTAATTTTATAAGTATATTTGTCGTTATTCCTCATTCCGGTGGGTCTGGATAACCACTTTCTACCACTATTGATAAACTGGAAAGCTTTCTTATTTGAACAAACTGTATTTTCCCACAGGTTTTTCTGATTTATACTTATGTATTGTAAAAATAAAAACATATTTTTATTAAAGTTCTAACTGTTTCACCCCAAAAATTACTTGTCATAAATTAGATGAAAATTATAATATTGATATAAATTCACATTTGAAGGTTTCTTTAAAAGGTTTGTGCAAGTAGGAGTCAATTAAAAAGTCATATACTTTCCTTTTAACATAACACTAATTACATTCAACTAATTAAAAACCACTTACCCGTAAGTAGTATATTATCGTTCTCTAAAATTTTTGAAAAAATATTGATCTTATTTAAATAGAAATAACTTATTAACTGAGTGTCACCTTATTAATGAAAAATTGACTCTTATAGCTCAATTTATTTACAGATCAGTTGATCAAAACTGTTATACAATTGTGTTACTATTTGACCCTACCTGAAATTTTTGATTATATAGACAATATATTGTTACAAAAGCTTCTTTTAAAGTTGTTAGTGCAGATGTCCCTTGCTTATCTCTTGCTGATCATAACAAGGCCCAATGCACTATAGATATGACTTTTGAAGAACCTAAAAATGTAGGGAAGTTTGTCTGTAATTTTAAAAATTTTAATAGAATGGGGTTCTACCATGAGATTGGTTTAATTGAATGGTCTCAAATCTACAAAATAAAACATATAAATAACAAACTTTTATACTTTCAAACTCATATATTTGACCTCTTCGATAAGTAGGCTGCCATTATTTTAATAACCTATAAAACATAAAAAGCCCTGGTTTACTGATACCCCTAGCCATGATGAAAAACCTAAAGGAGAGAGCATGGCTTAGAGATAAAAGATCTGAATTAGCCAGCTATAAAAAAATCTTTATTTAACTTCCCAAAGTTTAACCTTATGGCTATTCCTCCACTTAACCAATTGCACAAGAAGTAGGTACTAGAGCTTAAAATAACATAATAGAAAAATCACTAATAAGTAACAATTAAATATAATTTAAACAACATGCCCAATTTGTTATAGATACTATTTTGTACTCTACTGAGTTTCTAACAAATATTTTTTGTATTTTGATACTAGGAAATTCATATTAGACACCTTAAACTGGATAGGTAACTTATATAAATTTACTCATTTGTAAGTAAAACCTTTTTGAAATAATAAGGTTGTACAGTCTCTCTGAAAGTAAGTTTTTCATACAGATAAATGGGTTCTTCATTTATTTTTAATTTTCTGTAAAGTATTGTAAAATTGTAGAGATAATTATTGTCACATTTGAGCCAATTGTAAAATTGTAGAGATAATTATTGTCACGTTTGAGCCAACTTCTTTAATCTTAGCAGAGACATGATCAAATTTTCTTAATTTATATACAAATCTACAACAACTGTTTTGCACATATTGAACTCTCTTCATGTCTACTACTGGAAGAATGGGTAGTACACTATAATACAATATGAATATATTGACAATGAGTTATTCACATAACATTTTCCTAGTTTTGAAGTTCAATATATGTCTATTAGCATAAAGAAGTTTCATGTTTATATAACTTCTCTTTAATATGGTTGAAAAGTGTTTCTCAAAGGTTAAATTCATGTCTAAACACAAGCCCAAGTTTTTTCCACGGTTGGAAAACTTTGCCATCAATCTTTATAGAGGAGTTAAGAGATTATTTCATTTATTTTCTGCATAAAAAAACAATAATTTATTCTTATTGGGATTAATTTTTAATTTGTGCCGTGAAAAAGTCAGGATTAAATGTGAACAGCAATTGTGTGTCATTAGCATAATCTTGAATATGAGAATAAGAAACATTTGAGAACATATCTGCTGTACCTATAAGTAATGTATAACAGAGGCTCAAGTATAGACTCCTGGGGTATTCCAGAGATCAAATAAGATAATATATTACAACAAACAAGAGTAAAATACATAAATGATCCTTTTGTTAAAGCAAATTAGTAAAAGACTTAAGATAAGGCACCTACACAAAACATTACATATAGAAAACAATACTTATAAAATACAGTTAACTGTCAACACTGCACTTCAACAATGCATTGAGGATCAACCTAACCTTTTGAAACTGAGCAGCGGCAGCTCTTTAACAGCTGAAGGCAGTATATCATATATGTTAACAGCTATATATTCAGTCCGATTCTGACACTTTCCGAGCCTACACAAGCAACAAGAATTTCTCTGCCTCTAGTATTAAGTCCATGAACATTACTGCGCTTCAGAAATCCACCCTCATTTGCCCTTATGTATGCAGAGCAATCCAGAATAAACTGACTACATTTATCATTAATAATATATTAATTTTGTCTTATTTTATTTGTATGTGCTTATTCTTTTTGGCTTGATGCTTTACATTAATTTTCCAGTGAGAAATCCAGGCAGACAATACAGATGATTTTGGCGCAAATAAGATCTCTCTCTCAGAATGATAAATACCTTCTATATCTGAAGCTGCCGTCAGAGATTACCGACATTATAGATCCTTTTAGGCAACCTTTGAATCCCTTGGGAAGCCGATCTGAAATTTCCCGTACTATTGTCTGGATTCAGACGCATTTAGAAGAGGACCAAAATATTTCTTTGCCAAAAAAAGAAGTTTATAATGAATATGAGTAAGTACAATGTTTACTAAGTTTTGCTAGTTTAAACTAATTTTTTGATATTTATTTTAGCAATAGTATTAACTGTTGTGTAGTAATATTGAACTAGATGCCATTTACATTAACCATAGACCTTTAAGCTTCTTTTTTTTGAGTTCTAAGCGACAAGTATCATTTGTTTATGTTGATACTATTGGCTTTAAAATTATAGTAATTTCTAAGTAATTTATCCTCATAAATACATGAAATACAAACAACATAAATCCTTAAGAATGAACTCAACAAAGTCAACTATTGCCATCACTGTGTAATGCCTTTTATATTTTTCAAAGATCTTTGAGAAAGTTGCAAGTGTTGAGATTGGTCTGTATTTAGTTCAGAATAATATCAGTCACCCTTATTTTTAAGAGCAGGTATTATGAGTGCTTCTTTCAAAATAATCAGGAAGATTCTAGATTGAATAAATTGGTTTAAAATTTTAGTTTGTTGGTTGGTTATAAAAATTATTTCTCTAATGCTCTTAATTAGTGTAATATTCAGATCATGAATAGGTTTACTTTTCCTGACTAAGTAAATGGGAACACTTGTTTAAATGTTACACTTAATTTATTTTACAAAAACATTGTTTTCATTTTCATTTACTTAGGAATTTCATCAAATAGGGGTTAGTTCTGGTGAATACTTTTCTTAAGTAATTATGTGGTTCTTGGGATTAAATGTGTCAAATTAGAATTACTTTCCAACATTTCGCCCGCAATTGCCTTAGGCTTCGTCAGGTATTTGAGAGATCAAAACTTTGTATGAGCTCAGGATTACGGAGTCCAGGTATTTATTTATTTATTTATTTATTTATTTATTTATTGCTAACAAGATCATATTTATAATGAAATGTAAAAGGATAATAGGCAAAGTCAAACTATTTAAACTATACAAATTGTGTATCTATACAATTAAAAATCTAACATAAATGAATAAAATAATTGCATTTTTTTAAAGCTACAACAAGATGTTTTACATATAAGTGTTTCACGCATAATGTACCTCGTAGTTCGAGTCACTATTGAAATTTTCAGTGTTTTTGATAGAATTATGAAACTATATTAATTCTCTCTCTTAATTTGGTTGTGATACACTCAATCAACCCCTTTCAAAATATGATTCATTGTCTTAAGAAAAGATACATTCTCATTGACAAAGCTTAAATCTATCTAGTATCATTTTAAGTATACACAGTTCATAGATATTGTTAGTTCCATTCTAGTTGGATAATAACAAAATCAAAGAAAAAAAAACTAATAAAAATCAAAAATTAAAAATGCTAAGAGTCACATTAAGACAAGAACAAAAATATAGCTACATAAATCTCATACTAAAATTTCCTTTTCAATAGGACATACAATTTGCATTGATTAGCTTTAATACAAAAAGGTAAAAAGTCAAGAGGTATAAAAAAGAGCTCAATAGAGTCAAGCAATTAAAATACAGTATTATGTAAAACAAGTTCATTAATTAAAACATGACACGGGTACTAACAAAACAAATATAACCTAATTAAACCTCTCTTGGAAAAATTCGATTGGCAAAGTAATACTGTGTATGCGTATTGTAGGTTGAAAGGCCATTCATAATGCTTCTATATTTTCTTTGCATTAGACAAGCTGACCGATATAAAAAGACAAGGTAAAGTTAAAATTGTAAAAAATGTATATTCTTTATAATGTAACAATTTTCATTTATTATTGTGAAGACTGAATGGGCAACTCCCGTAATAAAGATTAATTAATTAAGAAAGAATACCTAAAAATGTATTCTTATTCTGAAGTGAAGCAAATATTTATATGAAATATTTGAAGTCCTAATGTTCTAATGTCTACACATTTTTTTTCTCTTACCATCAGTGGTTGCAGATTTTAAGACCCACTGTCCCCTGGTTCTATAGGTTGACAAAATGGTTTATGAAGATACCTCAACTGGCCATATTTCATTATAGTTTATATCTTCTTTGATTGAAGTAGGAAAATCCTTTGTGCTGTGTATTTTTACATTTACATAAATATGCCTTTTTTGTTATATTCATTTCGAATAATTCCAAATATATTCTGTAATTTTCATTTAAGTGGGTTTGTTGCTAATAGCTAGCAATAGTTTTTTGTTACTCTTAATTCTGCATCTTTATTTGACAGCCCCTAATGCGGGGAAGGAAGTTTGCATTTTTCGCTATTTGAACCAAATTTGGCTTTCTCAGCCCAATTTTGGATCAAACACAATTCAAATCAAAAAAAGCTTTATTGTCTAAGAAGTATATTTTGTTGACAAAGTGTACCAATTGCTAAAATTTAAATTTAAATTTAATATAAAAAGTTATGTCTTAAAGGTAAGAAAAAAAAATGTATAAAGAACATAATATAAAATTACAATAATGGAAACAAATACACAAGTAACTATCGAATTACAACTATTTAAAACATACATTTATTTGCATTAGTCAAAAAATACTATAGTAAAAATATAAAATATACAAAATAAAAGATATAGACATATATACATATACATATCTACAAACATATACACGTAATTACACTTAAAATCGATCTTTGAAAATTTCATTTCATTAATTGATTTAGTGCGTAATAGAGTCTCTCCAGTAGGAATCTTTTAACTTCTAAATATTTTTTCTTCCTGTACTTCTCAGATGTAAAGGTAGATGAGTATATATTTTTTTACTGCAATAAATTATAGATATATTATTTGAGATGTAGATGGTATAGGTAAACTAACATTATATATTTGGCAAGTATTATAAGCAGATATTGAGTTTATTTCTAGTCTATACTTCTTTATTAGACATACAGTTTTCAATGTAAAAATACAAACCAAAATTAAAATTCTGTTTTTTGTAAAAAACAAACGGTTTACATGATTCTCTTGGTAGAGTCTTAGTCATATACCTCAGTGCTCATTTCTAAATTTTAAAGATAGTTTGGAACAGTGTGGCTGAACAGGTTCTCCAAAAACACATACTATAACACAGGTGAAATTCTATCAACGAAAAATATGCGCTGTGCTGTTTGAATATCTAAATTGTTTGACATAACTCTTATAGCAAAACAGTTTGCTGATAGCTTTTTGCTGAGTTGTATATGAAATTCAAACTTACGGTTATTATCAACTGTGAGACCTAAGAATTTGTTATGATTTTGCTCATTAATCATGTTTGAATTCAAACTTATGCCACTTACGCTACACTTAAATCGAACAATGCATGTCTTTAAGATATTCAAAGTCAAAGAGTTAACATGACACCATTTGTTAATTACAGACAAATCTATCTGTATTTTTGACTGAAGGTCATCTAATTTTTTATTACACCATAAAACAGTAAGATCTTCAGGGAAAATAGTAATTCTAACATGCGGGTTTTAAAAAGCCAAGTCGCTAATGTATATGAGGAATAATATAGGTCCTAGAAATGACCCATGGGGTACTCCAATATTTATCTGGTGTGGTTCAAAGACTTGATCCAAACCACTCCAAACATTTTCCCCTAAGTCCGTAGCGTTCAAGTTTATACATCAAGGTCTTGTGCTCCACACAGTCAAAAGCCTTTGACAAATCGCAGAAAGCTGCTGCAGCGACATCTTCATCATTTAGTCCCAAATACGAAGATTCCATAAATGAAAAGATGGCATCACTGGTACTTTTTGAGGATTGATTGAATTTCTTCAATAATTTTTGATAAAGTTGGCAATAACAATATGGGCCTAAAATTTGAAGGTAAGTCACAATCCCCTCCTTTAAATAAAGAAGTAACAACTCTTTAGACATACTGGAAAGTTTCCTCTAGAAAACGAAATATTTATTGCCTCTACAAGTGTCTGAAAGGCAGGTTCAGAAATTTTTAAGAATATCTTCGTAGAAATTTCATCCCATCCTGAAGAATTTTTGTTACTTATATCTCTAAACATATTATTTACTTCTTCAATATTTGTCGGAGTCAAGAAAAATGATTGTGATACAGTAATGGTTGACAGGTATTCTTTTGGTACAGAGTTTAATTTGTCATGCAGCTCCCTTGCGATTGAGCAGTAAAATTTATTAACATCATTAGGACTTAAATTTATATCATGTAAAACCCTCTTATACATTCCCCTCAGTTCGTTAACAGTTTTCCAAGATTCGCTTTGTCTATTTTTTGCTTTTATGAGTTGATTATTATAAAAATTGTGGAAAATATTTGCACATACAATGCAGACAATTCTACTAAAATTTTTCGTTTTACAGTGTTTAAAATGCACTTTTTGACTAGTCACTTTTTTGATGTTCTTTACTCCTTTAATGACTTGTAACAATCAGTGGTCTACACAACTAAAACCCAAGTAGTTGAAGTGTAGGTATTTAACCTCTTGTTGCTAGAGCCACTTCTAAGGTGTAAAGTGACAAATGTTGAATTTTATCGCGTTGAAGAAATTTAAGGATATCTCATAGTAATTTTGTTGTTTTTCCAGTTTTCAATAAAACATACAATGCTATGTTTACCAAATGAAACTAAATATCAAAAAGTGTTATATAGTATCATTCATGAGAAAAACTCTCTTAAGCATACTTTTTTGGTAGGGGGTCAAGAACTGAGTAGAGACCTGGGCATAATTTTCGACTGTGAGTTGAGGTTCAAACATCACATTGACAACATTATCTCCAAAGGTTATAAAATGGCTGAATTTGTTATTAGACAGTTCTGAAAATTCAAGGATGTCGAAACTCTAAAATCCCTATATTATTCATTAGTCAGAACTCATCTTGAGTACTGCTGTGTTATTTGGTCCCCCTTATACAACACACACATTGAAATGATAGAAAAAGTACAATCCAAATTCGTTGGTTTCTTCTATGTATGACAGTTCAAACCTTAACTATAATGAATACTCTAAGCTATTTGACCTGTTAGACTTAAAAACTTGTCATAATATGCTTGCTTTGTCTTTTGGTCACACAGTTATTAATAATGAAGTTGACTGGCCAGAGATATTGAAACTATTTAATTTTCGAGTCTTCCCGCCCAACAAGAAAAGTAGAAACCTTTTTACTAAATAAGAGTATGAGTTACTGATGTGGATAGAAACGAAGCTATAAACAGAATTATGTCCTTATTTAATAAGCTTCCTCCAACTATGACACTAGAATGTTCCTCTGAAAGTTTCAAAAAGAAAGTTAAAGATCATCTGACCAGCAGCAATAATAGCTGAAGTAGTAACCAAATTCACCTACCTGTCAGAATTTAACTAGATCCTTGCCTGACTTTCGATTGGATTATAATAATAATAATAATAATCCTTTATTTAGCACTTGACTAATATACAAAAGAAAAATAATAATAATTGTCAATTAAAAAAAATGGTCACAAGGTAAAAAAAACATATCTTGGAATATCAACACATGACAGATTATATAAAAAAAAAACAATACAGTCACATGCGTACTTAATAGAAACTAAAGAAGTCAATATGAAATACAGCATTTTAATGTAAATAAAAATTTAAAAAGTTATGAGGTCAGTACATTAAAAATCCAAACACAGATAAAAAGAAACAACAATTTTAACATAAAATTATCCATTTTCATTATTAATCTAAAACATTATACTTTATACAATTAATTACCTTAAGTAGTCCTTTAAATATTTTTTAAACAAATTTAGGCTATCCAATTTTTTTATTTTTTCGGGAAGAGCATTAAAACAAATAAGCCCCTTATGGAACAAGTTTTCTGTGCTTTTTTTATTTTTGGTGACTACATAAAATTTTTTTCTATTTCTATTAAGGTACTGATGGACAGAATCATGAGTGCATAACTTGTCGGATAAATAATTTGGTGTTAATCCATTACTTTTCTTAAATATTAATACCATAACCTGAAACTCTAAAAACTTTTGAGCATGTCACTTATGGGAGTTTCTCGTTTTTGTTCAAAATAATGCGCATCGCTCTATATTGCAATTTTTCTAGCCTGGAAATTTAATTTTTATTTGCTGTGTATAATATGGAAGAACTGTAAATTAGGTGGGGCAACACCAACGTATTATAAACAGTGATCTTAGAAAACTGAGACAAAAACGACGCTACTCTTGAAAGAAAGTTCACATTCTTAGACACTTTGTTGATTATATATAACACATGTTCTTTAAAATTTAGATTCTTATCAATAATAAATCCTAGGTATATCATTTGATCAACAGCCTCAACTATATCATCACCTATTTTTACATTTATATCCCTCACAATAAACTCTTGTTGATAGTTTTTATTTGCAATTAGCATACATTTAGTTTTTTTAATATTTATTTTCAAAATATTTTTGTTAAACCACGTCTTAAGTTGGAGATCTTCATTAATATTAGCGATAAGATGATCAAGATTTTTTAGAATAAAAATATAATAAAGTTTCGTCAGCAAACAAATGAATGGAACACGTTTTTACCACCGTTGAGATATCATTTATGTACAGTAGAAACAGCAATGGTCCTAGTGTGCTACCCTGCGGCACTCCAGCATCACTCGCAATCTCAGATGATACTTTGCCATTTATCTTGGTAACCTGCTTCCTATTATCCAAGTAGTCCCCAAACCAGTTCAAAACACCTTCTACTATGCCATAACTTTCCAATTTTTTCAATAATGTAGCTCTGTCTATTGTTTCAAATGCACGTTGCAAATCAAGAAACACCGCTCCTATAGCATAATTGTCATCTAATAAGTTTTTCCAGTCATAAAGAACATTGTGCAAAGCTGTTTCACAACTGTGTTTTCGTCGAAATCCAGATTGGTTTACAATTAAAATATTATTCCAACTTATGTAACCTATCAGTTGCTGGTATACTATTTTTTCCAGTACTTTTTCAATTGTCCCAAGCATGTTAACCGGTATAAAATCATTCACCCTGATTGAACCTTTAACCTTCAGAATAGGAATAATTGTTGAAACCTTCAATAAAGACGGAATTCTTCCCATTTCTAAAGATGTATTTATTAAATTTAAAAGAGGATTCCTTATTACATCATAAGTATGCTTTAAAAACTCGGCAGTTTTGTCGCCAGGACTTGCTTTATTAGGCAGTGAGATAATGACTTTTCCAAGTTCTAGGTGACTAATCAAACGAAAACTCGCAAACCTTTGACAACATTGAACGCCTCGTTTTTCATCATATACTATATATCTATCAATATCCCGAATAATCAATTTTATGCTCTCTACAAAGTATTCATTCACACTCTCTGCCATCTCCCTACTATCGGTTTTGATCTGGCCATTAACTTCAACCCTATTAATTTTATGATGTTTCTTTTTGTCACTAATCAGTTGGCCAAGTGTTTCCCACATTTTTCTGGGGTTATGCTTTTGCAAATCAATCAATTTTTTGTTGATAATAAACCTTCTTTTCTGTCTTTATTACAGCAACCACTCTATTCCTACAATCTCTATACCTAGATCTATCATTATCCTTCCCAGACATTTTCCATGTTCTATATGCAGCATCCCTTTCTTTAATTGCACTTAAAACTCTATCATTAAACCACTCTTTATATCTTGGTTTTATTACTTTTTCTGTTTTTGGGGTAACTTGGTCAATAGAATTCAATATATTTTTTCTTTATATCCCCATCGTTTCTATAATTCCATTGGATATCACGAAGAATGTTATTTATCTCTATGTAATCTATTCTTCCCCTGCAATTTATAATTAAATTATCCCTTCCCGTTTTTCCCGAGTGAATAAAAGCCCTAATTATGTAGTGGTCACCAATTCGCGGCGTTTCCAAGAACTGGTAAGTACACATTTCTGGTCTGTTAGTAAAAAACAAATCTATTATGTTTCCACCATTCACTGTTGGATGAGTAACCTTTTCTATAATTTGTTCATATCCATTATCCTTAGCACTTTTTTTAATCTAACAGGATAGGTAGATTGTGACTCCCAGTTTATATTAAAATCCCCCCTTATAAAAGTTGGATAAGAACTATCTGCCCAATTCTCAAATTGATTTTCAAAGAATGACAAAAATTCAGACTTACTTGCACTAGGTAAATGATACAAGTTACCAACAATATAAGCTGAGTCATTAATACAGATTTTTAACTAGCAACCAATAATTTTTTTGATACTGATATTTCTGTACTTCAATTAAATTAATACAATCTTTCACATATATCATGACACCAATGGTATGTCTGTTCTCGCTATCAACTCTAACAATTTGATAACCTACAATATTTATTTCAGTCTTTTATATCTTGCTTGAGTGTAGTTTCAGTTAAACATACAATAATTGGATTTAAGTTGAATATAAAATTATGAAATTGATCAAATTTTGAAATAATACTTTGACTGTTTGTCAATATTACAGACATACCTTTCTGACTTATAAAAAATGTTTATTCTCACAGTATGCATTCGAAGCTGTGTCTAACAATATCCTAATTAAGATTCGCGCGACCTGACTTCTACCCCAATGTGTAATGTACAGACCTCCATTACAAATAAAATCCTTAGACAAAAGAACAGAATTAAAATGTAAAAATTAACCAAAGTCTTTCTTATCAAAAATCCTATTATACATCATTTTGTTATGTTCATTAATATACTGATTAAGGAGCTTATTATTATTGAAGAGAGGCACTGAGAAAAGTAATAAGTTTGCTTGTTTATTAATGTTTTTTAGCCCTTGAATTGTTTTTTCTTGTACCCTTATACCTTTTAACAAGTTGATTGTTCCACCCATTACAATCACATAATCATTTTTAGTATATTTTTTTGTCATCTTATTCATGTTCTCTACTACATCCTCTAAACAGGCATTTCCCTTAATTATCGACTGTATATTTATATAACTTTTACCTACATATTTATTCAGTATCTCCCTAAATTGACTTCCTAAATTATCAGCCAATATAAGAATATTATTTTTTTGTCTGGGCTTCTGAACACTGATCATTTTTTCTGTTTTTTCCTGAAGTACTTCCTGAAACATTGAGCTCTCTCTTCAGTCTGAAAATTTCGTCTTGATACAGTTCATTGTCCACCTCCAAAGTTCTGATTGAGTTCACCATTTCCTTACTTGTTTCTTTTAAGTCTTCTATTCTCTCCTTTAGATTAACTGATTCCCCTTCATAAGATCTAACCTCACCTTCCAGCTTCTTGTTTGTGTCTTGAAGACAACCTATATGCTCTTGGAGTTTCTCAACTTGTACCCGCATCTCCCTTTCTGAATCCTGCCACATCCCTGCCTCATTCTCCCTCATTTTCACAATGCAAGTCAGTGCAGAGTTCCGGTCTCTCAAACTCTGCAATTCATTGTTCAGACTGTTGTACCTATTAGTATTATGTATATATTGTTTTTTGTTTGTATAGAGTGTTTTTCTATATAATCATGAATTTATGTGCTGTTTGGGCATTGCCTATAACATATCTATGTGTTAAAATAAAAAAAAATACTTGCATTCCACTCGAAAAAAGCACGCCAAAGACGTCTTCCTCCTTGGTTTATCGAGGATATAATCAGCAATATTTTTAAAAAAGAAAAAACACTCAGGAAATACAAAACTTATAAAAATATTTAGGAAAGTCGTGTCATCTGCAAACACAATGCACTTATCAAGAGTTGACATTTAAGAACATAGATCGTGGATATACACAATAAACAATACAGGTCCCAAGATAGATCCTTGGGGCACTCTATGTGTTATGGGCTTGAGGGCTGAAACCCAACTATTGACAGTTACACATTTTAGTCTCTCAGAAAGGTCAGACCTAAACACATCCAGAGCTACCCTTCTAATCTCAAAGTATATCAACTTCTCCAGCAGGATGTAGTGAGAGGCACAATTGAAGGCCTTTCTCAAATTACACAGAGTATTAATAGAGTGCTTCTCACTTTCAAAGCCCCCGACAATGCCCTCAACAACATCTAGAATGGCTCCAATTGTTGAACACCTTGACTGAAACCCTAATTGTGAGGTGTCAAACAGAGAGTGTTTCTCAAAATACTTGACCAATCTGTTTCAACATTATTTCAGTTATCTTAGAGAATATTACAATTATCGAAATTGGATGGTAGTTGTCAATCAGTTCACAATCACCTTTTTTAAGTAGTGGTGTAATTTTTGAAATTTTAAATGCACTGAGAAAAATTCCATCGGAAAAACACTTATTTATAAGTCTGGTAAGGGGACCAACTAAAATATCCAGTGTTTCAAGAAGCATACGCCTATTTAAATTATAAAAGTCAGTAGCATTGGATTGCTTTAAATTTCTGACATCAAAAACTTCAGTTTCAGTAATTGGATATAGAAAAAAACTAGATGCTGGTGCATTATTTTTGTTCATGATGCCTTCTAATAAGGTAATGTTTTAATAATGTTTTTGGCAACTGAGCCAAAATATTCGTTAAAACCCTCCAAGGAACTAGTGCTTCCCAAAACAGGTGTTTTATGTTTATTTCTCTCAAAACTCTCTCTCTATACATACATTGTACATAGTTAAGAATGCAATTAGTTAATGGAACTTTTTTCAGTGACCATAATACTTGGAACCAGCAATCATTCAAGGTAGGTTAAACTAAATATTGTCTCTATCCCAGATAATGTTATTTGTTTTTAAAACTGTAAAGATTGTTCTTTGACATTTGCTCTCTGATAGGCAGTTTTAGTCAGGTATAAAAATGCTCTATGTTGAAGGCTAAATCATACACTTATTTTGAAGGTTAAAAATCAAATTCTGTTTCTTAAGATAATATCTCATATATTATATTCCTTAATTTTTTTATCTTATTGTTAATGTCAAGGTGACAGATAAAAATATTCATTAGGTACTTTTATCAACATATTAATCTTAGATACTAGTAAGTGCATACATAAAAATAGGATTATTTAATTGATCCTTATTAAAGAGTGTAGATTTTTCGGAATATAAATTGAATTGATAAGGAGACGTTATTGTAAATCATTTGGTCCCCAACAGTCTAGAAGTCAGTAAGCATAAGCAATTCTAAAAATGTCTATAAGGGAGACTACTTAATAATAAATTGTAGTATTTGGTAATATAGAATATGGAAATTGTGTTATTTTCTGTTCTTGATATAAGGAAGGCTACATTATCAGGGAGGTACCAGTTACTGTAAGACTAGGTAAAGCCCTTTTCCCTGAACTTTCTTTGCTGTGAGAGGATGTAAATTAAATGATAATACAATTCATACTTGGGATTTTTCATGAATTTTTTACATTTATAGAGATATATATTATTGAAATTTGACATACGCGGTATTCTGTAAGCAATGTCTACAAAATGGCTGTAATACATTTTAAAAATATCTACAGAGTGTTAATTTTTGTAGATCACGACCACCTGTATCTCCCCGAAATGTCTACTTAGACGACACTGGCGATTTTACAGCAAATTTAAATTCCTTATTCTGTTGTATTTTTTTGTTTTCTTAGATTTTTTAAATATTTTATACCGTTTAGAAATTATTTTTCAAAATGTCCATTTATGCCTACCTGATTTCTATATCGCATGACCATGCATGAATATACATTTTGCTAAATAAATACCGAACGGTGCAAAATATCGAAATAATATATGAATACAAAAAGTTACAGAACAGAACAGGGAATCTGATTTTATTGTTAAAATAGCCAATAATGTCGCAATAAAACATTCGGGGGTAAAAGGGGTTGCGGAAAAACTACCACCTTGCAGATTTTTCTAAAACGTGTTATAGCCATTTCGTTGGCATTATTCACAGTATACTGTGTGCCAAATTTGAATGATATATCTCTAGAAATGTACGAGGTCGATGAAGAAAACTGAAAAAGATTTAAATGAATGAATTTATTATTAGTGATCTCCCGCCTTATGTGCGGAGGTTGGCGAGGCGCCGAAGTATGCATTTCGTAGTTGAGCTTTGGCGAGTCGCTGGTTGTAATTTCTGTTATATTAGGATGACATATAGCCCATTACAAATAAATTATGATGAAATCGGATTTTTTTTCCTATATAATAAACGTGCTGGAAAAATATTAAACTAATAGAATAGAATAGAAACATATTTATTATGTAATAAAACTTACAATAATTATTACATACTATTGCTTGAAATAAAAAAAAAGTTTTTTTCGCCCTATATAAAAGAAGAAAAAAATATTTTATATAGAAAAAAAATTGGAGTTACCAACCGCCCCAAATTTTTAAAATTTGCAAAAAAATCACATCCTGAATGTGAATGAAACAATACATTCTCGTCCCTCATCTCATCTGGTCTCGCCGAGAAAGAAATTTTCTCTCGCTACGAAAGACGAGACGAGAGTATAGAATGATCTTCTCTAGTCGATATTGTTTCGTTTCTTTCAGCTAACGTTTCAAAACAATTTTTGCTAAATCTGTATCGGCGTCTAAACTAAAGTCACTGTAAAATTCCTCAGGGTTTTTAATATCCGTAATATATGTTTTAGAGATTCGTACGTCTTCTAAAACATTTTAGTTATCTACTTCATCCATTTTGGCATTTAGAATATAAATAAAATCATAAATATTTTTTCATTGTCACTACTTGTTTTTAAAACTCAGCGATTCGCCTACAGTTCCATCATATATGTCCTGATCGCCGCACGGGTATCCACGGATTTGTTTGTAAATACGACCATAGCAACCATGCGTTATTCAGCGGGGATTCGTCTCTGAAACAGTACTTCGGCGAATCTCGCAGTGGTTGCAGACTGGGATGAAACAGCTCCCCGAAAACGGAAATATTTTAATTTCAGTAACGGCCAGCTTTAAAAAAAAAACGATGGAACAATTTATTTTTTTTTAATACTCTTGAATATAAAACCCATGATTTTCTTGATTTAGAATAAATGTATCTCTTTTAAGAACGGAAAGTTTGTTATATTTTTGTTTACCACAATCATTAGCTTACATTATTTTTTGTTAAATACATATATTTAAAAAAATGCCAATAAATATTTCGAAAAACAGCGAAATACCTCAAATTTCCTTTATTTTTTTTTGTTTACAGATACATTTCTCTCATATTATTGGTTCGCCCTAGCGATATGAAACATCCCCCAAAAATTGAAAATATGTTTTTATTTTTAAGCAGTAGGTAGTAGTTAAAAAAAAAAACGGCGAAACATTAAATTTATTGGTTTAACATTTTTGTGATATTTTATAAATTATCATTTTGTAAGTAAAATATTTTTAGGGTAGCCCTAGAAGGTAAAACCGCCCTCTAAAAACAAAATTTTCTATTGCAGCTATTAAAGAAATAGTGGTAGTTAAACTAGATAACTACGAACGGTTTTGTCATTTCTCCGTCATGTAGCGACGAGCCAGACAAAGTGCACTCTCCAGCGCTTTGCCAAGTCTCCGCCCAGCGGTAAACGGACCTTGTGGCGTCTCGCCTGGCAGTCGATTATGAATACAAGTGTTAACAAATGGCGTTTTCATTACTGTTATTTTTCCATTTTCAGAAATTCTGAAATAAGATCTGTTCACAGGACACAAGAGTTATCCGTGATGATGAGGGCTACAAATATCTATCACCTAATTGAAGAGCTGCAAAGTTAATACATTATCTGGGCATGTTAGCCTTCAGATTAGCTCATAATCTGTTTAGCCCAGCCCAAAATTGTTCAAGAGTCAGAGTTGTGTTGTCACATAAGTGCTATTAAAATGTATTTTAAAATCACCAGCAAGTATTGTCTGTTTCCTTGTACCAATCCTTATTAGCTTAGCACACCCGCTAATGACGGCAGAAAGGTTCTAAAATCATTGAGGAAGACCTGTGAATTCATAAAACATAAGCATTACAAGTTTCACAGTATTTTTGATTACCGGTGTAGGACCGCTTAATTATAACAACATTCAAAACATTTATCATAATTAAAAGTATTAAAGCAATTTTGTTCATTAATGTCTAATGTTTATAGACACCACTCAGAAACTGTTGTCTAGAGGACAAGCTTGTAATGGAGTACTGTTGTAACATAGTTACATCTATTTCTTCTTTAGTTATCCAGTGTTGGGTTATCCAGACAATATCAACATATTTGTCTGGCAAAAATAATTCCAATTTGTCACCTTATATTTATGTGCAAAATCATCAACATCTTCAGTTCTGATTTATTGCTGCCTAGTTTTGGTGCTGAAGGAGATGAAAATGGTTAATTATTACTCCTTTAGGCGATAGGTTTGGACATATATATTTATCAACCTTGTCAGTAGGAAAAGCAAGCCTGAAAGACCTGCAGTGCCATCTAATTCTCTTTTTTTCACGGTTACATTGCGAACCTAAATGTTTTCTCTTAGACCGGTTATTTCGGGCGCAAAATACCGCTGTTACTGTCTCCAAAACGATAAGAGTTATTAGTATTAGGTCGGCTGTATCACAAATATTTTTGCTTTTTATTGAGACCGATGTTTTACACACCACATATATTGTGCCATTATTACGAACTACATTTTCCACAGAATAATATCTGTACAGATACCAAAATTCTTCCGATCACGTAGGGGGGAATCCAAAATGTGTGTTAAAAGATATCCTCCTCAACCATGAGTCTGGTAGCAATGTATTATCAGTAATTTAATTCAAAATAGCTAATGTATAACGCTTCTGTTTCATTCACTCTTCCTATAACCAATGGGTTATTTTCCAGAATAACATCTAGAATGTCATGCATCACTGCATGTTATGAAATAGCCAATCATTGTGAGAACTGTCTAGCCTATCTCTTGCTACTGTATACACTTCTGTAGGACTTAATTGAATTTAGGATCATTGACTAAAAAAAAAAATTGGAGGATTTTTACTTCCATATGTGTAAAACTAATAATTAGTAAAAATTAAAAGACAAGGGAAAAATTCGAATTAACTATTCTTTTGTTTCTAGGCAGTACTGTGACAAAAACAATATTAAACCCCTATCACAAGCAGATTTTGGAAAAGTGATGAAGCAAGTTTTCCCAAAAGTGCGAGCAAGAAGATTGGGCCAGAGAGGAAATTCTAAGTACTGTTATTCGGGACTAAGAAGACGAGTCAGCCTTGGTCCGCCGATGTTACCTGATGTGGTTGATAAACCTTTGGTAAGCATTTTGCTTTTGCCTAATGCCGAAATAGTAATGTAATAGTACGCGCATAAAAACCTACAAAATACAATAGTAAGTTTACAATATTAGTAACGAACCAGTCTATACTAATCCTTTATATTAGACGACGTTCTAGATGTTTTAGATTCATAAAATTATTTTTTTATTTATATAAGGATAACAGATACACATTGAATTTGTGAAAGTAAATAAGAACATCTTTATACTACAATTTATTTTTAAAAAGCTTATCGATTGTTGATTTGTTCAGAACGTTTCGATTAGCGATGCTAGTCGAGACGTTGTGAATAAATCGACAATAAAGACTGAGCAAAAGTGTTTAAACATTAACAGAGAAATTATCTGCAGGCTTTTTTAAGGACTTACTTAAGGACATTCACTATCCATATCTCAAGGGTTCTTCATGTTCATGAAAAAAAAAGTGAAAACAAGTGGCTAGGAGGAATTGAATGAAAATATTTTTAAGTTTCTAAATTAATCGCAAGGGTGCGCAGTTGCTAGGGTGAATAAAAACTTCTACAAAAACTCTCAGAACTAGATATAACTTTTGTTACCTCATTGGAAAGGAGTTAATTTCCTATCACTTTAGTTTTAAACTTGCTATCATATCTCCCTTAATGGGGATGGGGGGAGCTGTTGATTATGGTATATTTAAATTGCTAATATTCTGAACCCCTCGGAAAGTCTACAGTTTTTCAATAAACAAAAACCAACTCTTTGAAAGAGATAAAGGAGGTTTTTGGGGATATAAAAAATAAACTTACATCTGGTTGGGATGAATTATCTCTGAAAATTTTATTGCCCTTCCTGACAGCACTAAATGCCCTTGCTGAGACTATTATTTGCTCATTTTGTTTTGGTTGGTTTCCATTGTGTTTAAAGACCTCTCACATTTTTCCACTTTTCAAGGGAGATGACCCGAATGATTCATCAAATTACAGAGCAATGTCTCTTTTTCCTGTACTTTTAAGAATTGTGGAGAAACTGGTAGAGAAGAATGATATTCTGCACGAAATCATCTGTCAGGCTCCTGATGAAATAAAAAAATGGTGTGACTGTAACTTATTGGTCTTTAACATCTCCAAGACAAATATAATAAATTTCCGCTGTGTCCTCGGAAACCTCGCATTTCAAGACCACCTGATTGATAATGTACTTGTGGCAAAGTTTTTGGGGCTTTATGTTGACAGGGAGTTGAGATTTGAGGATAAAAGTATCTCGTCTGGGTGCCACGCTGTACAAATAATTTCCAATGAACTAAATCAGGATATTGCTCTTATTGAAAGTCACTTCAGATATGAAATAGGTTTTTGAGGGTCTTGTTGTCAATATCTCTTTGGTTCACTATTTGTTTTGAAGAAAAGGGCTGTAAGGTATATATGTCAAGTTGAGCCGAGAGTCTCCTGTAAAAACCTATGTATTCAACAGAAAATTCTAACTTTGCCCTGTGGATATGATATTAATAGGGAATCATTATATAATACACATAGTCGAACTATGATTGCACTTCCAAAATCACTTCTCTATAATAGTAAAAGAATGTTCAATAAATTACCTTTACCCATTCGTCAATTAACTTGTTTCAAGAGATGTAAAAGTGAAATAAGAAGAGTATTGATTGCCAAGGCTTATTATACTATAGATGAATTCATGACTGACAGTTTCGTGTAGATAATTTTTTTTTAAATAGTTTCGATTAGTTTGTTTACCTATTTTAAACCCTGTTTTTATTTTAAATATTGATTTAATTAAGTACTGGACATGTTATGAATATTTATTTATATATTTTAACTTTAATCTTTTCGGTTTTCATTTTTTTTTAATGTTTTTATTTATTTCGTTTCGTTTTTGTATGGGTGTTTTGTTATTCTTTAAACATTCTAACTAAACCCCAATACCCCAACATCAAATAAATATATTCACAAAGACAATATGTAGTAGATAAGTTTTTGTTGCTTTGTTAATAAGATTGTAATCTTCTGACAATAAAGCTTATTTTGATTTGAATTGATTTGAAACAGCAAAAAATAAAATATGAAAAAAATACTGACTTTCTGATAATCCTACTGAAAAGAACTTACTGGGAACATTTTTCTTCGTAAAAAACAGGAACTTGAAAATTCGATGCGTTTTAGAGTTCTCTGATATCTTTTTAAAAATAGTATTAGCAACTATTAGATTTGCTCAAACTGACTTTGAAAACAATATTATTTTTGTATACTGGGCAGTATATTATTTACAGCTTTATTAAAATAAATTATAAATTATAAAATTAACAATAATGCAATATTATTTGGTATTCCTCCCTTTATCTAGGCTTAGAGCTGATCCAAACTTTGTCAGAACCGAAGTTTGGAGCAAAATAAACTTATTCATTATAACAATTTAGAAGAACTGCTTAAGACGTGACGATTGCTACTAGAATAAACATGTGGTATTAGCATGATGTTTGTCCTATCCATTTTAATAATGATGTTCGGAAATATCTCGGCCAGCATCGAATTTCCTTGGTCAGAAAGTTTTTCGGATTTAACTTGTTTACACTTTTATTTATAAGGAATGATCAAAAGTTTAGTTTGCAAAAATTGACGAACCACCCGGGAAAATATCTTTTTAGTTTTCTTCATCTATTTACCTACAAAGTGCTGTTTTTGTTGTTTACTTGTGTTTTCGCGTTCCCTTTACTGTTATGTTGTTGTTGCTTTAGCTCGTCCTCTAAACACGCTTCAAAGTTCAATTCTGACAAAGTTTGGACCAGCTCTATGCCTAGATAGTATGGAAAGCCAAAAGTAACAAATCATATTCCATTATTGCTAATTTTGAATAATTTAATAATTAATAAAACTGTAAATAATAATCCGCTCAGTATTCAAACATAATATTTTTTTCGTAGTCCGTACGACCAAACCTAATAGTTGTTCAATACCGTTTTTAAAAGGATATCGGAGTAATCTGTTTTGAGAAAAAATGTCCTGTGTATGTTTTTTTCGATAAGACTATCGAGAAGTCCGTATTTTTTCGTATTGTATTTTTGTTCAGTTCCAAAAAAGGTTTTTTTTTTATTGTAAAATTCTAAACTTTCTGATAACGAAAAATAACATATTTTTTCTCGAGTTATTTTTTTCTTCAAAAAATAAAACCTGAAAATACATTTTTAAGGTCAACCGACATTTCTTGTATTTGGCTGATCTTTTGGCCCACATCGATCTGTAACACTGTAGATTTCATGTTATTTGTGTGCAGCAGCAGAATCGGCATTTATACCAAAATTACTTTAATACAAAAAAAGACACAAACTTAATTTTTTTTATAAGAAAATTGAAAAAAACTGTTATCGTTAAAAACAGCGACATCTAACCAATTTCTGAAAAATTAAGGAGTGTCACTCAATCCGAATCCTAAAACAGCTTAAAATTTCCTTTTAAATAAGCCTAAGCATATCAAATTCGGATAAGGGGTTCAGAAATTTAAATCTTTCGTAAGTGAACAGTGCGGTCAATTTTCGAAACATAAAAATATTTTCAATTAATGGCCCTTGGTCACTTTTGTTGTAATATTTTTTTTTCTATGCTAACTAAGAATTGCCAAGATATGGATACTGAACACTCTTTAGTGAGCACTCTGTATATATTCTTACCCTTGAGACTTTGGTTGAAATTGTTTCTGTGTCTAACGTAAAACTCGGCCTGTTTGTTAAACTGTTCGAAGTCAATTTCACTTTACAATTATTTATTAATTACTTTGTTCCATTAGTACTGACTTTACTAAGCAAGATATCTTGAATATGAATATCTATCCTTCAAATGACATGAACACAAATTGTTGCTCTAACAACGTTCAATTAAATGTTTGTGTAATGACTCACTAAGTTTAAAGTTTAGCACCTACCCTGTTCCTTGTACTCACCAATGACCTTTATTCTACTAGCAGTTTTACCAACAGATATTAGAACAATATTACTCCTCGCTATAACGTGGAATTTATTATTTATTAACATTGAAGATTACTGAAAATGGAATATTTTAGTTATATGTCAAGTCTAAAACAAGTCACAACTTCTCCAAAACAAACTAAAAAAATTCAATAAAACAAGTTTCTCTTGGGCGTTCCGCAAGTACACATGTTCTTAATTTGACTTTTTTAGGTTAAAGTGCCGATAAAAGAGTAATTTAGCTGTAGGTAATGTGTACCTAGAACTTGATCAGTTCTTTTTTAAGTAATCAATATAAATTATGCAACATATGCTTGCATTTAAGTAGTAAATTATGAATAGACTTATTTGACTATCCTATGATCTGTTTTGTGGGATAGTTTCCTTGCTAATTGCATACTGAAAAGAATATAAATCATAAAAATTATGATTTATCTTGCCACTTATAGGGTTTTTTTTTTAAATTACAGTCAACAGAAACTCTAGCAACGCAGTCAAGCGTCACATACGCAGCTTGGCTAATTATTAAAGATTGGGCTCAACAGCAACTAGGTGCTCAGTTTCCTTCACTTCAGTCATTGGCTCATTACTTGATCCGAAACTGCTCTGTGGGTTCTGGTTCTGATGCTGCTAGCAAACTTACATCCAATATTGAAATGCACTCTAAAGGTAATTAAGATTGTTTGAATCATATAAAAAATAAATTACCCATTTTATAATAGGTTCGTTTCAACACACACATTTGTACCGTTGTAGAATGGTTACTGGAATCGCCAGGATTTCTTTTATGCGCGTGCTTTGGCTTGCACAGTTCCCAAACGGAATTTAGAATTGATACCATAGCTTCATTTTTATTTATTATTGTTATAGGTTAGGTACAAACGTATTTTTGTGGGGCAGAGACCCAGTAAAAAACAAAAAAAAAAGAGATACATTAGACGGTAAGTGTATTAGTTAAAAACTATTATATAATAAAAAACCAGTGGTTTATTAACATAGAACGGAAGCTTTCACGGCTTTGGTCAATTAAGAAATGGTGGTTCTTGGGATTAGACCGTGTCAAATTGGAATTACTATCCGACGTTTCGCTTTCGATTGCACGAGGCATCTTCGGGGATCTTTACTCTACGAGATCTGAACACTTAATGAGCTCGAAGAGATTCAGGCGAGCTTTTATACCCGACATGTGCTCGCCGAACCGTGACCCTGTGTTAAGATCGGTTTCCACGTGTGATGTAGACCGTAACCCGTGTCTCTATTGAAATTTTTTGTATGTTTAAATATTTCAATAGATTCTCTAACTTTTCGTTTATAAAAACCTGGAACCGATGCTAGAACCTTGGTTTCCTTTACATTTATGAAATATCCAGTATTATGCTGGTGTTCAGCTACCGCAGATTGAACAATTTGTTTCTTTTTAATACTCGTTTATGTTCCTTAAGTCTAGTTGATATTGAGCGTCCTGTTTCTCCCACATACACTTCTTCACAGGAGCAAAGAATTTTAAACAGAAGGAGTATATAAAATTCCTTGCTCCTGTGGAGAAGTGTTTGTGGGAGACTCAGGACGCTCAATATCAACTAAACTTAAGGAACATGAACGATGTATTAAAAAGAAACAAATTGTTCAATCTGCACCAGCATAATACTGGCCATTTCATAAATGTAGTAAAATCAAATGGTAAAGTTTTTACTTGTAGAAAATAGTACTGATTATATCTGTAAGGACCATTTTAATGTTAATTTATGACCAAATGTTCTCTCTTGTAGTGTTTATAAATATTATTTTTTAAATGAAAGACCCTACTTCTCCATTAATTTTTCAGTTTCACTAAATATTCTAGATATTTTTCATGTAGCATGTCATATCTAGTTTCACCTCTTTCATATTTTGGCTTTATATTTGTAATGATATTTAAAATTATTTACATTACATTTACCTAGCATAGTGCGTGTTAGCATTATGTTAGGTCTTGGAAGTCTTTTTAATAACAGTGTTTGTATGTTATAGAGGTATGGACAAGAATTTTGCCAATATTTTGAAATTTGTTCTCTATTCTACACAATTTTAACATTAATATCTTATTTATGTATTTTATATCTAGAAATATATTTTGAATAAAATCATCACGAACAATTCATATACAACTAAATATGTCTTCTCTTTTAAGGAGAAGAAACCGTTAGCAAAAGTATCAATAAACACCGGGAGATGCAGCTTCAGCTACAAAAAAAGATTAGGCAAAAAAATGAAGGAAAAGAACGAAAACGAAAAATTCAGGTAATTAGCATCTCCATTTTATTTATAGAGGAACACCAATCTTAAAGATTTTCGAAGATAAAACCTTTAATGTAGTCTGCAATACTTAATACAGTAATTATATTCAAGTAGTGATTATATGACGGAAAACATTTCGCAAAATAATGAAATAGTTATGGACAAAATCATATAATTAAGAGTGAGGATAAGAAGAGTTCTAACGAAAAAATCAAGCATCCCAAACATTTCTGTGTGAATATTTTGAATCTGCGCATGCGCACGACATTTCTATAGTACATTATCGTTAGAGATGCCAGGTATTTCGATTTTCAGGAGTCTGTAGACACGTCCCGATCTGCTAGGGACGCCAAATACCCAAATTTTTTGCTCAAGTGATAAAAGGTATTCATTCATCACAAAAAAATCAGGTGCCTACAGCAACGCGATAACCACATCGTGCTGTCCTGTTATCTCGCACCGCTCGGATGTGTCGCTGCTGGAGCTCTGCCTGCCTTTAAACTAAGAACTTTGCCAAATTTTATTCAGTGTAGAGTTATAAATTGTTTATATCTTGCTGCTGTTTTCCGAGAAAGTTTACATAAATATACTTTTTATTTCCAAATCCTGCCCTGCAGTTTTTTAGATTGTGTTTAGTGTTTTGCTATAATAGTTAAATTACATTTCGTCAATTTTTTTTTAAAATACTATACCTTTCCACGTTCTTAGAGATTTTTCTAGAAGGGTTAGTGATAGGAAATCTGTGATCCTCATCTCGCATCTAGTTAAAAGCATTAAAATAGACGGGCATATTTGTCATACTGGATTTTGGGTATGCGTAGACACATCTATTTGAAAACTTCGTAAGCATGCAACATCGATTTTATAGACAGCAATGACCGTATATTTCACAGTTTTTTTACTTTTTCGCGATGAGTCGATGAGTGTCGTCCTATTCAGTCTGTTTTTTTTTTGTTTACAAACTTGTATGTAAATACAGGAAACAAAGTGAAATAGTACATTAAAATATTTTTTCTTCAAGTTTTTATATCTTGATATTTTACTTTTTCACCAAATTTTTCATATATATTCCCTGGGAGATTAAATGCAAAAAATATAATAGGTTTACAACTTCCAAAGGTACATATGTTTTCCCATTGAGTTTAATATACTCATCTTTTGATATTATTCTTCAATTTCCATTTTATGTTTTTTACTGTTACTATTTACTCATTCATTTACAGGGTCTAAAATTCATGCAATAGTGGTCTTGAAGTTTTTTATGTTTCCATTTGTATTTATTTATTTATTTATTTATTTCTACGGAAAATCCATTTTACATGTGTATATGGCAAATTCCGATAATACACATGAACTATGATATTACAGAAAGAAAAACAATATCAAAGTAAAAAAACATAGTATCACAACGATAGTTAAATTTGTATTAATTAAGTGGAAGGGTCTTGTGTTTTGATTTATTTTTGTATTATTAAATATAAGTTTTTACCATTTAATCATTGCTTTTTATTTATCATCATCCTATTATTCATAACTAATTAAAAGGCCATTTTAAACTTCAATACGCACATCGCAACAAAAAAGTAGAGATTTAAATCTAATCCACACAACATAAATGTCAGTTTTAAAGGACTGGTGTAATATGATGTCTATAAATAATAAATGTACGAAGTCAACAAGCCAACCAACCCCAAATTACATTTTTACACGAGATTCTGGCTATGCTGAAATATAATTTTTATGGTAACCAGCATTCAGCAAGATAATCAGACCGGTTCGAAAATCGCGCTATATCGGTCGTTGCTCCGTGGTTCGGTTCCATACAAGCAATGATACATTGAACCTAACCAACAGCTCACTGAATGGTTCGTTTTGTTTTGTCTCTATTTCAAAGATCGATAATTCGGCTTTCAACATTTTTAAGACTCGGTTACCATGGGTCAGTATACAGATTTAGATCTTTGATCCGGATCAGTCGTGAACGACACATCTGTGTCATCAATCATCAACAACATAACATAACATGGTTTTTGAATGGACTTTGTGGTAAATACATATTTTCACACTATTAAGAGAACAAATAACTTAAAGAGAACAAATAACTTAAAATACAACTAATTTTTTTTCCAAATTATTTGTTACTCTTCCTTGTTGTAGAATTAAATAATCATTTAATAATAACTTTCGGTTATTGTTATTAATTTTGCGTTTCCCTATTCTGATCTTTTTTATTTTGTGACTTGAAGTGATTCGTGGTCCGACTTTTCTGTGCTTTTCGGGGAGTTGCGGGAAAATCAAATAGCTTAGAGTGGAAAACATGTCCCCTTAGAAAGATCTAAGTGCGCTAATGTGAAAACTCTTAGTGTTTTCGGGGGTGTGGAAATTTCCGGAAAGATTTTAAAGAAAGTGGTTACGCATATGACCGGAAGCAAATTTGAGAGGAGTGATGAAAGACATTAATATATACAGAAATTTTTAAAAAGTAATTCATTACATCGTTTTAGAGGATACGACTATGGCTGTATTGGAAATTTAACCGGAATGGGAAAACTCCGACAGAATATCAATTAATGGCTATATATTTCTGAGGCCATTCAAATGAATGGAATAAACGAACGAATCATACAATATGTCAAGTATGGAAATCTCATTTCTGCTCTTGCGCATGCGCATTTTGAAAAATGTTCTTTTTTTAGTGGCTTCAGTGTTCTGTAGCTTCATCCCTTCTCATAAATTTATGGACAAAACATAACCTTGAAAAGTAATAAAAGAATTGATGTTATTTTTAAAGGTACAAACCAATCTATTTATCTATGTGGTGCTATTTATGTCTGAAATAGTTGTGGTAAAAGGTTAGAACATTTCATTGACAGTTGTTGTTTTCTAAGTTCTTAACCTGCCTCTTGACTATGTGGTGTCATTTCGCGGATACGAAATTTTAGTTCACAACTATTTATATAAATAAATAATTTTTTTTCTAATTATAGTTTCTTTAACTAGCTTTACATTATTTTGATATCTTAAAAAAAAGAAAGTTATAGCAGATTAAAATGTGGAAAAATTAAAATGACCACGTTATATTTTAATATCTGCAAATACATTATCAAAAAACTTTAATTACCTCTAGGTCATGTCATTAGAAATTACAATTAAAATACAAATTTTAGAATATATATACAGGATTTTCCATATTCGATGGTGCGTTAAAAGTATCTGGAGAACAAAAAGAAAAATAAATTTAAAATTTTTTACTATGGACATAGGAGGCTGGAAATAATTTTTGGTTTGCAGTGCTGCCAGATCTACTGGCAACTGGCATCAACTTTGAAATTTAAATAGTCTATTTTATTTTTAGATTCTAAAATAATCTAAGTCTTTTTGTATAGGATATTTTTCCATTTTTCTTACCGTTTCTTAAATATTCATTATTTTGAGTTTTTTTTGCCAAAACTATGTGCATAAAACTTCAATATTTTCGTCTCTAGATGTCAAATCAATGTAAATTTTAATAATATTTAGTCCACATGTGGTACTTCAATTTTAGCAATATAGGATCGCTGAATTTTATACAGAGTGTCCTAAAAATTAACTGCAATTCAGATTTTATAAATTTGAACAAAACTTTTTTTTAAGGGAACACCTTGTATATTATTAAAGCGTTGAATAGAGGATAATAATAAGATAAGAATTTTTGTCATATGAGGTGTTCCTATACCTATTTTGGACCGCTTTCTATTTATAAACGATTTTATGAATAATTATTAATATTTGACATTAAAGATCTAAAACTTGTTGCAAGAACCTGTAGAAGATTTAACGCTGTTTTTTTGAATTTGCCACCTATGAACCCAAGGAAATTTCTCAGAATTGAAGATAACTTTTTAAATTTCGGAACTGTGCAGGCTCCAAGAATTCAGTTTCAATCTATTACTGAAAACGAAGAAAATGAAATTAACGTTTTGGAGTGTTTTCATGCCTTGCTTCAGTAACAATTGCCAAAAATGATTTAGAAATAACTGTGTAGATCTTTGCGAAATGTTATTAATTCGTATACAGGAGGATCCAGATTTTGTGAAAAGAATTATTTCGACTGATAAAGAAAAATTCTTACACGAAGGAGTCTTTAACCGTCCAAATAATCATTTTTGGGCTACAGAAAATCCACTCTTTATAAAAGAAAAAGGTTACCAAGAAAAATTTAGTTTTAATGTATTTTGATTGTTAATGGATAGGCGATTTTCTATATACATTTATCACGAAAATTTAACGTCTGTAAAATATATTGAAATTCTAAGAACGACCGTATTTGATTTTTGGATAATCTACCGCTTATCGATTAGATAAATTGTTGGTATCAACTGTATGGAGGTCCTGCCCATTGTACCCATGAAGTTTCCGCCGAACTGTATGATATGTTTGAAGATAGGTGAGTAAATCGTGAAGGACCGTGGGTTGGCCACCGCGATCTCCAGATCTTACTTCATTAGATTTTTTTTCTGTGTTGTAGGATTAAAGTTTAGAAACACCAGTTAATTCAAAAGAAGTTATAGAAAATCAGGTAAGGCGCGCTTTTGAACAACTTGATTCATCAGAATTTCAAAGAGCAACTACCTGTCATGTGATGAAATGTATTATTGATTGATGTGCTGTAAATGGTCGGCACTTTAAACATCTGATGTATTAGGTGATAATTCCAAAAGTTTTAATTTACTCACAAAATCGGTTCTTTTCAGAACCACAATTTATATTAAAAGAAAATCGTTTGGCATAACGTATGTTATAAAATCTGATTTGCAGTTAATTTTTAGGACACTTTCTATAAATCAGCGATCCTATATTGCTAAAATTAAAGTACTACCTGTTAACTAAATAATATTAAAATTTTACATTGATTTGACATCTGGAGATGAAAATAAGTTTTAATTCACGTAGTTTTGGTAAAAAAAAAAGAAAATAATTAATTTTTAAGAAAACGTAAGAGAAATGAAAAAATTTCCTATACAAAAAAAAATTAGATTGTTTCGCAGAATCTAAAAATGCAATAAACTACAGGGTGTCCCATTTAAAATTCCAAAATTGATACCAGTTACCAGTAGATCTGGCAACCATGTAAACGTGACATTACTTTTAAAAGCTAGAGCGCAGCTTCCTAAGGCCGTCAACATTTCAAAATTATTTTTCTTTTCGTTTTCCTGTTACTTCTAACGTACCATCCAGTATGGAGTACTCTGTATACAGACATATACTTGCGTAAACATGTTATATATTAAGACTTACCCCTGATGGCCATTTCAATATAAATATTTACCTAGATAGAAGACTAGGTAATTTTTTATGATATTTTTTTAATCAAACTAAGCATTTTCGATATGAAACCTTACTGTTTTATATTTGTTTAACTGATAATTGCTTTTGATGTCATTTTATATAGCCCGCAAAACCAGAGCCCAAACCAGGTACTAAAAAATGTCGGTCACATAGCGTGCCAGCCTCTACCATAACCTGCAGCCTGTCACAGGATTTGAGTTTAGTGGGTACGAGTGGTGGCCTGACAAGTGGAGAGGCTAGCACAGCCAGCAGCGGTTGCGGCAGCAACAGCGTTAGTCCGACTCAGGGCAAAACTATCTGTGATAAACCAGAGTTCACTCAACTAACGGCGTTACCTGACTTCAAAAGTTTTCAGAAATCTGTGTTGCCCGATGGCGGAGGGCCTAGCATTACTGGTAAGAGATTTATTGGAAATGGCTATCCTTAAATTCAGTTTCTCTCTAGTAAATTTCGTTAAAGCACAACTGCACGAACCTCGATTAATGATGTCAAAGCCTAAAGTTTGTTATATACAGAGAATAAAATTCTTATACTGGGAATTTATTGTAAATCAAATATATTGAAAACTCAAAAACTTGTGTACACATGCTGAAGTAATGAAACAGGAAAGTCTGTCTGTATAACCTGTATAATATCCAAATCAATTATAGCAGAGCGCTTTCGACTAACTAGTCATCCTCAATGCTACCTGCAAATAAATACATCAAGTAATAAAACTCTTCAATTTTAAAGATGGTGAAAAAGGCGAAACGATCACGAAAGAAAAAAGGTTGGATTAAATAATATACTTACTGGCCACTAAACAGGCAGGAAAGATACGTCTTTGCAAAATCACTGTTATTTAAAAATCTACCTGTAAAAAAGACAAAACAAACGCTGACTGACACCAAAATCACATTTAAAAAAAAAATTAATTGGTACAAAGCAGCTGACATGGGGTTAAAAATAACTAAACAAAAGGTTATGACATTGAAATGTTTATGTATTAAAACTTTGCAAAATCAGCAAATTCGTTTAATAAAAACAGGAATTTAAATAAAAAAGACATTTTTCACATATAAAAAATTAATAACATTGAACACAAATCAATGTGGCGTCATAACGAAAAACTGTTCCAAGAGAAGTGAATGAAAACCGATTCGGTTGAAGGGATCCGTTAACTAGTAATAAGTAAATATATTGGAAGTAACTGACTAAAAACGTAAAAAACTTACAAGTGCAATGTCAATAAACTATAGTTGGCGCATTACCTTTCTGGAATGACGTCATTTTTGGTTATTTTTGTTTGATTTATGTTAACTGACAGTGACAAAAACATTTTGAAAAAACTCATTGTCGTTTCTTTACAACAGTCAATGCCGGTTTTGGTTATGTGTCTTTCAGAATATATTCGTCAAAATTGACATTGATTTGTTGTGATTCTTTTTAAATTTTTGCAAGATGCCGCGAAGATATAATCAGCAATCACAGCTAATAGTTTTGAATATCTTGGCTTTTTTTCAATTGGAAAAAGAGCAGGCTAAAAATGGAATCCTTCCGCAAACTGATAATATAATTGAACGAGCTTCAAATGCAACAAAACTTAGCCATACAACAATCATAAATATTAAGAAAAGAGGAATAACGAGCGATGAATCCTTTACCTCCAGAATGTCTCAAAAGCAAAAAGAGGTAAAAACAAAAATTACAGATTACTTAAAGAACAAAATAAGAGATACGATCTACTGCATGTATGCGAAAAATGAATATGTTACAATGCAGACTTTGCTTAAAAAACTAAAAGAGATAAATGAATATTTTAATTTTTCCATCACCTCGCTAAGAAAATATGTAAAAAGTATTGGTTTTAAGTGGAAGAAATCAAATAATAGAAAATACCTGATGGATTTGCCCCACATCGTCCACAAGAGAATCAATTTCTTGAGGGAATATGTCAAAAATCAAAATCTAGGACAAGATGCTTATACCACCGTATTTATTGATGAGACTTGGATTTTTAGTAAAGGTTCGTTTAGAAACAGCTGGCAGGATAACACTATGTCTACAAGTTCTAAAAAAGCTAGTGAAGGTCATCGATATATTGTAGTTCATGCTGGATCAAAGGAAGGATTTATTAAGGGGGCCAGTTTAATATTTAAAAGTGGACTAAAAAGCGGAGATTATCATGACAATATGAACAAGCAAAATTTTGAAAATTGGTTTAAAAATCAGCTGGTACCAAATCTTCCTCCAAAAAGTTTGATAGTGATGGACAACGCAAGCTATCATTCCGGCCTTTTAGAGGATATTCCAAGAAAATCATGGACAAAGCAGAGATTGATTGGATGGTTAAAAGAAAAGAACATTGACTTCCCAGAGAGGGCCATGAAGGATGAAATATGGAGCATTGTAGAAAAAAATTGTAACATTGAAAAAACATTCTACCTTGACGAATATGTGATACCTTTGGGCCCCAAAATACTAAGACTTCCTCCATACCATTGTCAATTTAATGCTATTGAAATGGTATGATCTGAGTGTAAGAGGAAATACGACCAATACATTGCTAGTCTGAAGGGGACACCATCGGAAGTTTTGGCCATGTGGGAAAAAGCGATAAATGAAGTATCTTCAGAGCATTGGAAAAAGTATGTCAGCCACACAGAAAGGGTAATCCAAGAAGCTTGGAAGACAATACAGATATGTGATGCTTCAGACATTGCGCCACTTGTAATTAGTACCGACGAAGACAGCAGTGACGATGAAGAATTTAGTTCTGATTCTGAAGACAGTGAACGGGAGTAGTTTTTATTTTTAAAGTTAGTTAGTTATACATTAATTTCTCTCTTTTAGTTTTTAAAGCAAAGTCTGCATTGTAACATATTCATTTTTAGCATACACGCAATAGATCATATCTCTTATTTTGTTCTTTAAGTAATCTGTGATTTTTGTTTTTACCTCTTTTTGTTTTTGAACCATTCTGGAGGTAAAGGATTCATCGTTCGTTATTCCCCTTTTCTTAATATTTTTTCAGTATTGTCTGTAATTGAGAATTAAAATAATTTTGATGAAAATGGGTAACTGGCGTCAATTTATTACATTGCAAACAAAGAATAAGACTAAGATGAAAGAATTTATATTAGTAAAGTCTTATTTGCAAAATAATTTTAGTTTTTGAAGTTATAATAGTTATTTTTGTATTAAGTGTGCAAAATGAGGGTTTTTTTATGGCAATGAGAGTGTTAATTTTTTGCCAGCCATTTTCGACAAGTTGCAGCGCTTTCTGTACAGAAAATGCCAATTTTAAATTCGCTTTAGCCAGTGCTGAACGCACCCCTCCTATCTACATCACTGCATACGTTTAGGTTAGGAATCATCGCTGAAATATAAATAATATAAGAAATACATTATTTGAAACCAGCGTGACGTCATTCCAGAAAGGTAATGCGCCAACTATACACCAACTGTGAGAAGCAACCCAAAATAAATAAAAAAGAGAATTAAATATATTTTACAGTTTAAGCAATATTGACAACATTGGTGAGGGGCTGGTTTAGACCAAATAAAAACCGAAAAAGAAACTAAAATTATGAAAAACCCAAAGCAAGTCATGTGGAGGTAGACAAAAAGATGATGATGACTACAAAATTATGTGTGATTTAATGTGTATATAAAATTATACAAAATCAATGCAATAACTTGAAAAGATGTTCGTTAGTGTTTTGTTACCAAAAATTGAAAGTGAATAACAAAGATGCGCAGTAATGTGTAGAATTTGCTGGCATTCCATATAGGAAAAAAAATAGAGAAGGTGGGTGAAAAATGTTTTTCGAGGGGTATCGGTGAAAATTTCAGAATTTAAAGAGCAGGCAATTCTAAGTAGAAAACAATCTTCTGTGAATAAGTAGGAAAATTCTTTTGGGATAAACTTGTGTGTTGCTTAAGTTCATTCTTGATCTGTTGAGAAAATCAAGTCTGATAAAGTTTTTGAATTAACATTAACTAAAAGCTTAGAATTATTATCTGGATCAAATATATGATTATTAATATGTTTATTAATGTAAACTGGCATAGGTCTATTTTGTCTTTGCTGTTATTTAAAGATTTTCCAAGGTTGGTCTTAATTTTATGAGATTTTTTAATATTATTACAAAAGGAGTTGAAAATTTTTGAAATTTGTTGAATTTTAGAAATGAAATTGAGACAAACTTATTAACCTCAAGTTCATGTATTAATTAGAGAGATTCTTTTTAAAAGTTTAGTTTTAACCTTATTAATCTTACTATCTATTAATTTTGAATTATTTACATTGCTGTAAGCAATCTGCCTTAAAATGTCTATTTCTTCCATGTAGTCAGAAGGGATATGGGCGTTCAAAAGTCAGTGTAAATATGAGAGTTAAAAGCTTGCATGTTATTTTGATATGGATTTTATGAATGACAGGATCGGTTTGAGTGGGTTTTCTGTAAATTTTAAATTTTGAGTCATTACCTGATCTATAAATTCTAAGGTCTAAGAAATTAACAGAGTCATTTCTAGAGTAAATTTGATGTTATATTGGTTTCGTCAGCGTTTGTTTTGTTACGTAGAGATTTTTAAATAACATTGATTTGCAACTAGGTATCTTTTATGTCCGTTTACTGACAAGTAAGTATATTTGATCCAATCTTTTTTCTTGCCGGCATTTTTATCCTTTTCCACCATCTCAAGAATTAAAGGGTTTTATTACTCGATCTATTTGCAGGTAGCATTGAGGATGAGTAGTTAAATGAAAGCGCTCTGTTATGATAATTGATTTGGATATTATACATATTATACAGACAGACTTTCTTGTTTCATTACTCAAATATATCCCTCCTGGACTTGTTTTTTGAAGGTATCGTCTATTATGGTCGGGTTGTATATTTTTTTTACAATTTTGCGGAGTTGCGGGTTGCAATTTTACATTGAACTAGTGAAAATATTTCAGAATATTGAAATATTTAAGAGATATATCGTTTTTTTTATACACTTGATGTTTATATAACTGGTTATACAGATATATTTAGGTATAATACTGGTTTTATAGCATGTTTGTTTATTTTGCAGTTCTAAAATAATGGATAGGAGGATTGTTTTGTTATTTTTAGCTCTGACAAGTTTTAGATTTCGTGGTCACACTAAAGTTATCCATCGTAGTAGTTTAATAATTTGAATTATCAACATACAAATGTAAAATTACAATTATTCATATGCTTTTTAATTTCATATTCAGGTACACTGCCTTTTATGTCATGGCAATATCTAAATAAAATAACGCTTGAACAGTCTTGGCTACTTTTACACCAGAGATGAAATATCTTATCTTAATACATAAGGTTTACATTGGCAACTTTTAACACAATATATAACATGGTATTTCTTAAAAAGAAATATATAATTTTATGGGAATATATTGTGTAGCAATATAAGACTAAATAAAAAAAATATTTTAAGTAGTGGGTAGGTATTCCAAGTAATACAGCTGTAAAAAAACTTAATTAAAAATAATCGTTTCATATTGAGGTTGTTTATGTTGCCTTTTTTCTATTAATTTAGGAGTATTAGTAGGTACTTATTTAATATTTGCTTTAGGAACAACAAAAGCATTACTTGGAACAGGTGTAATACCAGAAATATCTAATGGTTTACAAATTTTAGTGAAATCATTCAAAATTTATCATGTGAAAAATGACTAAAATTAAAATTTTATTTTTAAGAAATTGTCTATTCTTTCCATACCGATTATAAAAATGCTCAATTACAATAGAGGACCTGATTTGTTAAGTTTTCACCCTTCTGCGTTGATACGTAATCCCCCATCTTTTGCCCCTTTGTTATAAAAATATGGTCGTTTTTCTATTTTATTTTTAAATTATTAGTTTGATTTTCATTTATAAATTATTTTGTATTTATTATTTATAAATTATGATTTTAGAAAACTTTTAGAAACGGGGATTCTTTTTTAAATTTCGATATAAAAATAGTTGAACTGGTGAATAAGCAATGTTAGAAATAGGGATATAATATTCTTGTTTCTCAGAAAAAGTGGTAGTGGACTTTTTTATTTTTGCATTTTTTAAGCATGTCTTTTACAAACCAACATATTTTTCCACCTTATCATTAAATTGTTAGTAATAAGGAGTTGTAAATACACAATTGAAATTCCATTCATTAGCAGAGTCCTTAAAAAGTTTGGAATTGTATGGTTTGTTGTCAGACTGAAATTTGTTAGCGACACCAAACTGTGGAAACTTGTCTTTGCAATAATTAATTTTTTTACGCATAATTTGTGCAGCCTCTACACAGTTGGAATATGCGTCGACATTCAAAAGATTCCTTTGAACTCAAAAAAGCAGAAAGTAAGTACTGCCACGTTCGTGTGGGGATTTCTTGAGGTTTTAAAATTTCTTTTGGATAACTATAATTTTGACAGTTACTTATAAAAAATGTTATCGTCTTTAGACATTCGGCGAATAAAATATTCCTCGAGCTCTGTTTTGATTTTTCTATGCGAACATGAGGTTTGTGAGTAAGTTGAAGCATATTTATATGAAACTATGATTGTATCTGGGAGTCTAGTACAATTTAAGATCTTCTAATTTGTTTGAAGATTTTTGCCAATAATTTAAATAAAAGTATTTAACTTTTGCAACAGGGTTATCTAGACTGCACTCTTCTTGACACTCTAGTTTTTTTTCTACAGACATCACTATATTGTTTGATACATGTACTGCATTTCAGGGTCGTCAGGAACAAAATCTTTAACATATGAACGAGATGAAGTGTCTGCAATTAACATGTCTTTACCAGGAAAATATGATTTAAATTTGGTATTTGAGCAATCTTAAAAGTATCCTCTGTAATTGAGCACTGTCGCGTTTTTGGAAAAATTGGGATTAAAGGCTTCTGTTCAGTTTCGACATACATTTCAAAGCCATAAACAAAACAAAAAAAAACTAAATTTGTGTCATGCAAACACAGTCGTAGCCAATTCCTTTTCAATTTGAGCTCATCTTTTTCATTAGTTTTAAACAGACTTTGAGGCAAATACTACAGGATGTCCAGAGATTGAAGTAAGTAGCATCCTAATGTTTTACTTTAAGCATCACATTGAATAGGAATGAGGGAGTAGGTTCAAATATTTTAAGAATTGGAGACCTCTATATTAAAGAATAAGCGGTTCTGTTTCATGATTACTGTTCCAGGAAAAATTAACATTCTTTAATCAGAAATCAGAAAGATTGGGGATACATTTCCAAAAAAAAACTTTAATAATTTAAAGGTTGGTTCATGTAGGAATATTTAGTATTAGCAATAAGTTTAGTCATTAGGAATAGTCATTTCATTTAGTGTACCAACGTCACATGACTAAAAAAACAACCAGTAACAGGGTGAGTTCTTTATAAAGATAAAGATAAAACTAAAATTTGTTATATGAACCTTCTTCTAACAATTTCGGTTCTGATTTTAAGGCAATTCGATACTTGAGGTCTCTTACATTCTTAAGGCCGTTTTACATGCTGCAATTCTTCTTTGCAATATGCAATAGTCTTGAACAAAAGCATGCGCAGTTTGACAAAAGGTACAAATGTCTTGCCACTGCGCATGCTTTTGTTCAAGAGTATTGCAACTTGCAAGAAAGAATTGCAGCATGTAAAACGGCCTTTAGGATCAGGTCTTTCTCTTTTTTTTCTTTCTTTCTCTATTCTTTATAAATAGACTCGCCCTTAACTGTGTTATTTTTGAAATTCTTTGAAAAACTTTTTCATATATAATATTCTATATCTATGTTGAATTGTTTACGAAATATTGACGAATGAAAATCCAGGTATATAAATAAATCCAGGCTGTAAATAAATCCATTTCCCTTGATCTCTTAATAAGATTTAGATTTTACAGCCTCTCAAAGTATATATATATATATATATATATATATATATATATATATATATATATATATATATATATATATATAATATATATAATGTGTATATATATATATATATATATATATATATATATATATATATATATATATATATATACGTATATAATATATATATAATATGTATATATATATAATATAATATGTATATATATATATATAATATATATATATATATATATATATATATAATATAATATGTATATATATATATATATATATATATATATATATATATATATATATATATATATATATATATATATATATATATATATATATATATATATATATATATATATATATATATATATATATATATATATATATATATATATATATATATATATATATATATATATATATATATATATATATATATGTATGTATATATGTATAGGTTTGTGTTTTTTTAAATCATAAATATTATTCGATAATGCTGTATATATCTTGGGTATAGGTTTTTTCGGTGAAATGAAACTACGCTATCTTCTTGACGTTTCGCCCGTCCTAGCAGGCTTTTTCAAAAGTTTGTTTAACTATTTTTCGTGGCAAACCGAGGACCTATAAGTATTTAAAAAATGTAATTTTTAAAATACACTTTTTTTCTAAATATTTGGTGGAACATGTACAATAATATATTCTTAATCAGAGATTAAAATTTAGCTGTATACAAGTAAAAATAAACACAAAAAAAACAAAAGACAAACAGGAAAAATTAGTACGTACCTCGGAAATTGTTATTACATTATTCATATATGTTTATGTGTATACTTGTGTGCTCTCTTGGCGACTAATTTTTATAAATTACCATACTCCTAAAAAATACGCTTTTTTTGTTCCTTTTTTTATTCCTTTTTTATTAATTTAATCTATTTGTCTAGAGTTTCAGACACAGCTATAATGGATTGTTCCAGACATTCTAAAACTACAAGGCAAAGGGAATTAATATGTAGATACCAAATAAAAAAAATAACTTGAAACTGTAGCAGAATCTCTAAGTCTCCATTGTCATAATAATCATTTCTAGGTACTGTTCTTTTCTTTAGCTTAAATGAAGTTTCTGTAAAAACTTTATGATATATTCGAGGAATTCTCGTTTAGCTTCACTTTTGTTGTATACATTTTTAATATATATTTCATATATATCACGTTTTTCTATCTCTGAAAAGTTCATTTTGCAGATTAATCAATTCAATTGCCACTAAATAAATAATGTTTTGTTTCGTCAAGATAACTGTTAAACTTGTTTTAATTAGATCATAGCTAATTTGACAAAACGAGCCAAATAAAATTTATAACGATTTTTTACCAATTTGACACTTTGACAGGCTGCAAAAAACCTTATTAAGAGATCAAGGTATTTCACTTGCCTATCCTACTTTTTTACAAGCTATCAATATGTTTAGTTACAAGAAAGAAGAAATTTACGTAATATCTTACATAATATTTATTGTTGGAAGAAATTATCAACAGTAAGCAGCATCAAGGGACAACCAATCAAAAAAACATAGAACGTGAAATGATTTTCAGCTTTTATAAACTACTAAGGTATTTTATTTATAATATTTGTAACAATAAAAATAGCAACATGAAAAATATTAAAATCTGTTAAGTAAATTTTTGTTTGTATTAAATTGTAGTCTAGTCAGTTCAACTCTTTGAATTTAAATACTCCCTGTATCTCTTATAAAAGTTGCCAGTTCGATGAGTGTACGAACATAAAATAATACTGAAAAGAGATTCACATCTCTAAAGTGGAGCCAACGCGTGAACAATTCCAACAGCCTGTTTAAAATCACATGTCCCACTTGCTCTCTCTTTGCCCCCTCGTGTCACTTCAATTTTCGCTAAAAAACCATAGAAGCAACATTTTAAGTGGCACTTTGTGGACAGCATAATATTTTATATCTTCTTTCCGCGACGGGGCCTAACTGAATGGAACCTACAAACGTGAATTCCGAACCACGATCCTCAGTTACCTTCTACCCCTGACTGGTACCCCGCCCTTGAGCTGTTAACTCTCGGGATACCGTGCAGTGTTTAGATTTTGTCAAGTTATTTGCTGATTAGAAAAACTTCCCATATCCAACCCACTAACTGACGGAACGAGTTGCCTCGTGATGATACATTTTACACGTTTCTATATTGCTCGTTTGTAAGACTAAGGTGGGAGTCGAAACCACAACAGTGGCATTCGTGTCCCGATACTTTTGAACCAAGTCTGTCTGGCCCAGGGTGCTTTAAATTTTAAATCAATTTCAGTATTTATTAAATTAATTAATTATTTATTTCGGTCTAGGAATATACAGGTAAATATGTACAGTCTTATGATACTGGAATGACCATTTTTGTAGTAGCGCCATGGCTCTTTGGGGTTTTATAACAAGCCACCACTTTATTCATATGTAGATAATTTTTGTGTGTGTACCTTCTTAAGCGGTTTGTTTTGTTCCACTTTTCTATACATATTTGTGTTAGAAAAAAGTTCTTCCATTGCAAAATTGTTTATGTTAAAGGCGTTGGACAAGACAACACCTCTCCACCGTCAGTGTCTGTCCCCTCTGTCAATGGCAACAGTAAAGTCGCTATCCCGCGGCTACAGCAAACGCCCCCAAAGGGATTGATCTCCGCCCAGGCCAAGGTGCAGCAGCTGCGGAGGACCAAATTGCAGCAGCCGCGAAAGGTCAAGTACAAAGCTATCCAGCCCAGACTGCAACCATGTGATATTCCTACGTACAACGCGCCGGCGCGACCTGTCACCACGCAGACAATGACGGCTGCGCTTGCCGATAGCCGATCTCAGCTAGTGGAGAACGTACAAGAGGAAAGTGTTAATGGTTAGTAATTACTAGGAATAGCCGCCATTAATTTTACCACAATGCAAATTCACGACCAGAAACCTGTAGATTTTACAAGAAAATTGATCAAATTAAGCTTGTCTAAGAAAATACCCCGGATATAACAGTTTTGGATTTATCAGTTTTACATAAAACTGTCTACAATCGATTTTAAATAGTAACAGCAACAATTATTCTAGTAGTTTTTTAAATCCTGTAAATAACCCTTTAAAATTTTTGCTATACTAGATAAGAAAAAAGCAATAATGTAATCTATTTATGTTTCAAATTTACACACCTGGTTTATAGCCTTGTTTCCACAGAGTGTGGCTTGGCGAGTTAGGCCTGAAGTTTACTATACCTCGCACCGTAAGAACATTAAACGAGGTTCCCTGGCTTTGGCGTACTTTAAGATCTGTTATATATTTTGTATTTTGATTTTTGTAAATAAAATAAATTTGTTATCATTATTATTATTACTATTATTAATATTTTAACGCCCTATGTACCTACTAAAAGGTAATCTGATAGTAATATGTCATTTTTAGATAAGACTACCGATAAGTGTGCAGATAATTTGAATGAGTGTGAGGATGATGAAGATTTTCCACTTACTCGGGAGAGACTGGATAGCATCAGTAATGTTGAGAAAGATGCTATGGATGAATACTTGGGTACGTACAACTAGCATTGTAAAAGTAATATTAATAATTAATAAATTTTTTAAATTGAGAAGTATTTGTGGAAATCAATTTAAATGGCGGGCGGTACTTCTATTCATTATAGTGTTCGAATTACTCAGTTAATTTTTAACTTAGATATTACATTTTATATACAATGCTTTATGTTTCAACATACGTTGTTTAAAAAGTATGTAATAATTTATTTGTTTAGTTGTATTATACCAAAATGTAATAGTAGTACTTCCATTCATTGTAGTATTTGAATTTCTCGGTAAGTTTTTAACTTAGCTATTAATATATTTTGTATGCAAAGTTTTGTTTTTCAATATACTTTGTTTAAAGAGTGTATAATGTATCTGTTTAGTTCTGGTATACCAAAATTTCTTTTTTTTAGAGCTGCCTATATATTTTCCAATATCCCATAATAGGTTTTAACATACTCCGTGTCGTAATAAATTCCAAGATTCCTTGTTTTCAAAATATTGACGTCTGGAAATTAAAATTCAATTGGTCCTATAGTAAAACTAAAGAGTTTTCTATCTTAGTCTTTTAAACTCATCAAGTTTAAATTTAACTAAAAGTTTTTTTAATCAGAATTATCTACTTAATGTATTAAAATTGTTCTGCTTTTATTTCATTTTTTTTTCTTTTGAATCGCTTCAGCTATTTGATTTCTTAACTCTTATTAGTTCAATATTGTTTGGGCTATACTTGGTAAATAGCATTATGTATGTATCAACTCTGTTGTAGTTTTTCATATGTTTTTATTTTATTAAAATAGAAATCAATTATACTAATACCTAAGATATGTCCCAAATGTTCAATTTGAAGAACCGAAGGCGAAAGGGATTAGAAATTACCATTAATTGGGCGATTCAAAACAAACAAGTAATAAATTATTTAACAAAAAAATGCAAAATCGGCACTGTTTACATATTTTTAAACAAAAAAAGTTGACATGCCCTGAAATATTCAGAAGTATATAGGCTGGGTATATTGAATACAATTCTATATATTTTCTGTAATACATAAGATTTTTTATTTTCAAAAGAAAAACTTGATATAATTACCCATTTTGGTATATTCCTAAAAAACTCTATAAGATTGGCGTTGTAAAAAGTGGTATATCAATTACTCAAGGGCCTTGGAGTTATGTCCAATTGAAATTTACAATTTTTTTGATAATAGACAACTTTACAATTATACTTTCTGAGGGATGTACAACTTTTCATTTAAAAACGCTGGATAGAAAATTTGTCGACAAATTATTCTAAAAATCATATGAATAAGTAATATTGTTTTATCGGTTCTGTATCTAGTATTTTTTTAAATTAAGAAACCAAAAATTTGTATACCAAATTATTCATAACACTTACATGTTTTTTTTTTAATTTGTAACAATTTTGTTTTTATCTGTCCCATTGCTGCAAACATTCGATTATGAAAATTGTTTTCGTCAATAATTTAACAACCACGGCGCAGTAATGTTTTCGGTTTCTAGTACGCACTAATAGTGACCCAAAGGCTCTAGCGTTATGCTGTCTAAAAATATTTTCCCATAATTTATTGCAGCTAAATATTATTGTCATATTTCACCGTAACGGAGGTTATTCGACTATTTCCTAACACACTCGTGTATCATTGTAGCATAAAATCTTCTGATCTGAAATTTACATGAAAGTAAATAGGAGTTGATGCTAACATATATCATCATTATCTGTTGACGGTAGTAATTTCAAAAAAAAAAAAGTACTGCAGCAGCAGATGGAATTGTGAGATAAGAGTTTTCACTGTTATAATATTTGTAGTCGTTTGTCTTCCTAGGTTTGTAAGTATTTTACGTATGTGAAGCTAATGTAGGAACTAATATTAAAATACTCTGGACTTGCATCTAAAAATAATTTTACTTTTTTTTATCCCTAGGAACTAACAATAGTCAACATGAGGAAGAGGAACTATCTAAATATTTTAGCACTAATGAAGAGGCGCAAATTGCAGCGGATCTAGATCATAATACTAAGCTTTCAACTTTACGACAACTTCTAGAACAAAATGGTATTTCAGAAAAAAGGTCTGCCCCAAACGCACATGTAAGCGTAGACTCTAATATTACTGTACCTGATATCGTCGTCCCCCCTTTTCAGAACACAGTAGCTATTTTACCTCAAATTCCTGCTCAAAGGACACCTTACGTCGATCCTTTGCAATCTTTACCGACGCTTCCAAGCCTATCCAGTAATGCCAGAAGACGGGTAAGTTTTGAAACGCCTGCGCCAGAAGATTCCATACCGCCTAGTCCAAACACCAGAAGTAAAAATTTTAATTTCACTCCTATTTCACCTGGATCGCTATCACCCAGTGGAGCGCAATCGAAATGTTCTAGTACTAATGCCAGCCCATTTGTGAGTCCTAGAAACACCCCTATTCCTCTAACAAAAAACACGACGCATCAAAATGCTGGTATTATGCTTTCTTCAGATAATCGCAAACATGTCAAAGTGAATAAGGAATTGGACTTGTCCCTTGAAATACCCTCTGATGTAAATATGAAAAATTATGTGCCAATATCAGCACCAGTGAGCCCTATGTTAAGCAACAACAAGAGTGTACTTCAAGAATTACTAAACTCTAATAATAAAGTTCAATATACGCCCGAGTATGCTTCTGCGCAAAATCGTCCACAAGCAGGTGATTCGACTCAGTTTTTCCCTGATCTGACATCTAGATCTCAGTCAGTTCCTTTAAGCCAGATGCAAGCAGCCGGATTTTCCCAACTAGGAAATAATTCTCAAATTTTGTCCGACATTATGAAGAGAAATCCAGAATTCCCTAGTATACCTGAACAAGATAGTGAGAACGTCAAGCGACTTATTAATTCGTTTGGCAGTCAACCTTGTGATGATAATAACATCGACGCTTTTAACTTAGATATGTCTAGCAGCAACCAGTGCCTGACAGAGTATGGCTTGAATTTAATAAATACTTGTGCGGAATCTGACTTTACTCCATATGGTCAGTCGCAGAAACTTAGAAATATTACCCGTTCTCAAAGTATAGACGTTGATGTTGGTTTTGATGTAAATAAATGTAATCCTTCTAGATCTGTCCCTAGTACTCCTTTGCCATTTACACAGAATTTAAAAATTAATATAATAGACAACAAAACTGTCCAAACTAGTTCTCGGTCATATCCATCTACACCTCTAAATTCTAGCGAAACGTTCGTATACCAAGTGAATTCAGATTGCCTATTAAACGGACAGCCGATAAGGACGGAATCCACTGAAAACATTGAATTCATACCTAATTTTGAAATAACTAGTGAGACTAATGTTAATCAGCTTGATAATGACTTTGGTATCATTGAAAATGGTGATCTAATGGATGAAAATGGTATTTTAATACAGCAGGGTTATAATGGTAATATTAATTAAATATTTTTAAATTTACCACTTTTAGTTCATATTTTCATTAACATATCTACCTCTTCTAAATATGTAGAGATATACAGTGTGGTCCAAGAAGTGTGCAACATATTTTTGATTTCTCAGAAAATTTTATTCTTGAGATGAAAGTTAGTGCAATAAAAAATACTGTATTAGCAGTAGTTAGTTTTTTTGGGAAAAGTCAAAGGATACAGGGTAGGCAAAAAAAATGTGAAAACATCTAGAGCAAAGTAGCCTTAATTTTAAAAATTTGCAAAACTATTGAGAAAAGTTGTTTAGAGTCAGAAACCTGTGTTCAGATATGAAATTATAGCCTCCTTTTTTTTTTCTCAGCCTATTACCATCAAAACATGATAATAGGAATAAGTTCATACAGTACGTACGGTATTAGAGCTATTTTGAACATTAAAATAAATTTTGGACAGAAATTCAAGTTTTTCTGTATGCATGCTAAATTGATTAGACATTTAACTTTCTATAAAAACTACGTTCATAATTCTGAAGATTAATTAAATGCCCTTGCAACAGACAAATATATTTATTTTTGGGCAAAAGTGAAATAATATTTACAGTAGGGTCTCCAAAATGTGAACTAATTAATGAACGGCTTTATCACTCCACCGAGGTCATTCACTATTTAGAGTACAAGTAAAAATATACAACAATGATACTTACGTGTTTATTACATTATTAACTATAATGTAATTAAATATTTTAAGCCCTTAAGTAGGTACATATTTTAATATAAAATCAGATAAAATATCCTAAAAAAAGTGCATGTAGTAGAAATGCATAAGTATGTATGTAATAGAAAATAAATAAGACGTAAAATAAAATTAGTTCGTAGGATGAAAAATCTGTTAATTTACTTTGATTTATTGGCTTAGTGTACATTTTTGACCAACCTAGCTCTCTGGTCTTGAAGAATTTTCCTTTTCCCATTGAATAACAGTATTTGAGGATTTCAGTTCTTCACCAGTGAAAATGAATTTGTCTGTAACAATGGGTTTTGCAACAACGTCACTGTTTTCATCCTCAGTTTCAATTTGTTCATTTTGCTTTTTTTTGGCTGGCAGTCCTCATTCCAAACCTCTACATAATTCCGATCCCATACCTGCAAGTTATCATTTTAAGAACATAGATACTTACCTACATGGATTTTTTATTTTTTAACCTACACTGGAGTTCATGAGTTTTAAGGTATAATTTCAGATTCTCCGTATTCCAGATCTTCGTCATTTAATCGTAATTTTAAAGTACTTAAAAGCATGTTTTCTCCTACCTCATCAGAATCGTTTGTTTTTGGTAAAATGTTATGCTAACATTTTCTAATACTTATAAAATAATTATGAAGATCCACAAACTTTAAATTTGTGAACAGCTAGTATGTATGTATAGACTTCTGAAATGAATTTCTTCTTGAACCATCTGATGTCTTCCATGCTGTTTTGGAATGGTCATAATTCACAGGACATCTGACATTTTTGATGGCTCGAGGATTCTTGGCTTTTGCTATCACCAGCAACTTGACTTTATGGTTTCCAGAAGCATTGGTGCACGTTAAAAAGGTTATCCTTCGTTTCTCTGTCTTGTTTTTTTTAATAACGAGACAAATGTTTTATCAGGGAAAAGCTTCCAGTAGTTCTAAACTAAGTTGGAGTTCTGTTGTTTTTTAGATACTTTTTCTTTAAACGGCGCTATTATTTCTGGTTGTGATGATAGTTTCTCCCCAGCAATTTTAAAAAATCCATCCATTTTTACCATTTTTTTAGGTTTTGAAGCCAGCCATTGTTCGCATGAAAAGAACCTGTGTAAAACTTTGCATGCAAAGTCTTTGCCTTGTCTTTGATTATGTCTCTATTAATAGGTGCGTGTTTTTCTCTTTGCCTCAGAAATTATTATAAAGTGCTATTTTTATCTTTAGGTAAACTGAAACTGATATTTTTAATGTTTTTCTTTTTCCAGATTCAGTAAATGTACTACCAATGCTTTTCAAATTTTTATGTCTTTTGTTTTTGTTTGAAGTTATTGTCGATTTAGAAACGCGTATTTCCTGCCTTTTTTTGCAATTTTAGATATTTTCGTTTAGTCTGAGACATTTGTGGAAAAAAAAAGTACCTACTTTATAATACTAGTTAATTTCTATATACCCACACAAAATAAAATACCTTTGACAGACAAATTCACTTACAAACACTTCGGACACACAGCTAAAACTGAACTACGAAAAATTGATCGAAAGAAACACATGTATACGCTTCGGGGAAGTCCCCTTAAAAATACATAAATGTAAACAATAGTTGTTGACGTCGTCAATTTCTTGCACTGATTGAAAGACCTATTCTGGATAGTTCAGTATAGAGTATATTTACTATAGCGAGACTACTGTAATAATATTCAAAATTTACTGTAAACATTTTTTTTAAATAGGAGATGATTTCAGATCTGAACACAGGTTTAACTTTTTTTTTATAACATTTTGCCATATTTTTAGAATTAAGGGTAGTTTACTCTTGATCAGTGTTCACATGTTTTTGCCTACCCTATATACCTTTTGACTTTTACTAAAACCAAGTACTGCTAATACAGTATTTTTTGACGCACGAACTTTTATCAAGAATAAAATTTTCTGAGAAATCAAAAATAGAAGTTTCCCATATGTTGCACACTTCTTTGACCACACTGTATATTGGTTCGAAATAAAATAATTAATATGCGTGTGATGTAAAACGTGCCTCAGGACATAAATGATTGTTCACTTTTTTGTTTATAAACAGGGTTTCTCTTTATAATGTATACACTGTATAAGTACTATATAATAACTTGCTATTTTAAATCAGGTACGTTGGCAGTTCGGTAGGGAAGGGGTTCAGATCAGTTACAGACAAAAAAAGCCGTTGATGTAGTTCAGTCGTCACTAGATGGACCTCGGGGAAAATTAGGACGTAGAATTACCTTTTTTTTCTCTGCAGGTACCGCAAAATATTGCAGAACAGTTACAAAAAAAATAGTTTTTTGTCAATATCTCTATATAATATATATATATATATATATATATATATATATATATATATATATATATATATATATAGTATAGAGAGTTTTACTTCAACCCCATACCGCTACCCCAAGAAAAAAATTGAAGCTTTTGTATTCAACTAGTTCGGTCGTGACTACCCTCCCACTCACCTATATATATATATATATATATATATATATATATATATATATATGTATAATAAACAGAAATATATAATTTCTGCAAGTGCATATATATATATATATATATATATATATATATATATATATATATATTTTTTTTAATAATGTTGGTGAAATTTAGTCCTGGGGCGCGTTCACAGTTTTCAGATTTTTCTGACAGATTTTAGTGAAAAAAAAGTGAACTATACTTTCTGATCGATTTATCACAATTGGATAAAAAAATCGTCAGGACTATTTTTGTTTAGAATAACCTCACCAATATTTTAACGATTTAAATATAAAAGATGTGCAATGTTTTGGCAGATATTGACAGAAAACATATTTTTTCATCTCGTTTACATTTCTTTTGCACTCGCAGAGTTCAAAAGGGTTCTCAAAAAGCTAAAATTAAACAAATGGACTTGGAATGGAATTTTCTTGAGGTTAGATCTAAAAATGGCCCTATTAAACGGATTCAGTCCAGTACCAATAACAGTTTGGAATTCTACTTTGGTAGGCTAAATTATGTAAAAAAAATTAGAATTTTCAAACGCATGGACTCCCTGGTTACCTGTCTGTTTTATCAAGTTTCAGTTTATAAATTTTCTGAGATGACGTTTTCTTATACACTAAATATTTCTGAACGATCTGAGATATTGCGCTGATTCTATTGTAGTTTTCGGGTATAAAGATTTTCACCTTTATTTGGTCACAACGTTTTTGTCATTTGTAAACAAAAAAGGTACTTTTAGTTCAAGTCAATGAATGTAACTATGTAGTAGCTGCTTTAATTTGACATAATTTATTTTCACAATTTGCCATTTTACATCTTATGTACGTCTTACTCGTATACGCCTTGGCCGTACTGTGCATCTTCAGTACATACGAAAATGGACCTAGCACGTATATAACACATATTTTATGCGGTAATTTTCAATATATTTTAATATACCGTATATAAGACGTATTTTATGCGGTAATTTTCGATATATTTTAATTTCAACAAATCGAGCATACCATTGTACGTACACCCTACGTATATACATTTCAGATCTACCACGCCTAAAAAATCTATATTCTTAAAATTGAGTCGAAAAACTTTTATATTACTGATTTCACATTTCGCTACTTAAGTTGGTCCTTTAAGAAAAAATTTTAACTACATTAATCTATAATTTCTATATTATATCATAATGTACAGGGTGTCCCATTTTCGTAGGTTTTACGGGGTTTCCAGCTTATGAGTAGAGATAGAGAGATGCGGTTTTCGCGACACCGTGCTACTTTTCGATGAAACTAAAGAGGCCGCAAACAGATTTGCCCTAACCATTTTAGTTTTCGTGCTACAGGGTGATTTTGAAAATTTGTCATTTTCGGACACCCCCTGTAACTCAGCTATCGTAAAATATATTTAAAATGTTTCAACTGGTATTTATAGATTTTTTCACGTAGAATTCAGTGGCATACTCAGATTTTTGCTGAGAGTCATAGTTTTTGACATATTGGCATAATCTACTATTTTTTAAATGGGAGACCCTATATATTATTTTTTCATCTTATTCTTCGTGTCGAGAGCTTTTCAAAAACATACCATAAGTCATATTTATTTTCATAAATAACATGAAAAAATGCATTTTTCTTTAAACGGATTTATGGCATAGCAGATCAATCGAAATAAGAGAAGGTGGCTGTGGTAGCCATGGCAACGCCAACAAAAATATGATCAGGCAGCCATTACTGCTGTCATTTTTGGCATTATTGCGTTTAAATTTTTCTTGACGTCTATTATAATTATTGTTTTTAATATGGCTCGGAATCAAAAATTTGAATATTTTGAGAAATATAATATGAACGCGTGTTTTATATTGTCTAATGAAGATGCAGATCAAGCGGCAGAGCTTTATCTGAACAGGTTAGTTCTTTTTTATCTTCCTGCATTTTGACTTTATTGGTTCGCTTTATTTTATCTTAGATATCCCGAGAGAAGACAACCAGAAAAAAGAATTTTTCAAAAAATTAAAAATAATCTTTGCCAATATGGATCTTTTAACAAGCCTCGATCGCGAACTTACAATAAAGACAACGAAGAATCTGAGGTCAACGTTTTAGCCCTCGTTCAGACAGCTCCTGAAACATCTTGCAGGAAAATAGACGAAGAGGCGGGTGTACCGAAAACCAAAGTGCAGAAAATTTTGAAAAAGCACAAATTCAAACCCTATAAATACAAACTTGTGCATCATCTGCATCCTGGTGATGCAGAGCGCAGATTGGAGTTCTGCAATTGGTTTATAAATATGAAGGCAGAAGATATCGATTTTGAAAAAAAGAATATTTGGTCAGACGAGGCACATTTTACTAGTTCAGGGATTTTAAATAGACACAACACGCGATTTTGGAGTCAAGAAAACAACCATGTTATTTTTTCCTAGGGAGCGTCAGGGCAGATTTGGATTCAATGTCTCCTGTTTTATTTTCAACCGAAAAATAGTTTACCAAATATATGAAGGAAATCTGAATTCGATTGGTTACGTGCGAATCCTAGAAGACGCATTAGGAATTTTGGATGATGTTCCCTTGGCTCAACTAAATAGGATTTATTTCCAGCAAGACGGAGCTCCAGCCCACAATGCCAGAATAAGTCAAAACTGGCTTAACGACCATTTTCCTGGAAGATGGATAGGAACACACGGACCTGTTCGATGGCCACCACGATCCCCTGACCCCTCAGTTTTAGATTTCTTTTTGTGGGGTTATTTAGAAAACAAGGTTTATGTAAGGCGATACGAAAACTTAGAACAACTAAGAATGGCCACCGAAAACGCTTTTGCAGAGTTACAAAGACAGTCATTTACAATAGAAAATGCATTAAAAAGAATTTTTAAAGTTTGTCACACTTGTAGGACACATAATGGTCTACAATTTGAACAATATTTGTAGTTTTAATGAAATTATAATTATTACCTTTTACCTACTTCGTAATTTTTTCTGATGCTGTTACTTTGTTATTTCGTTAATAAATATTTGTTAACTTTTTCCATGGCTCCACAGCCACCTTCTCTTATTTCGATTGATCTGCTATGCCATAAATTCGTTTAAAGAAAAATGCATTTTTTCATGTTATTTATGAAAATAAATATGACTTATGGTATGTTTTTGAAAAGCTCTCGACACGAAGAATAAGATGAAAAAATAATATATAGGGTGTCCCATTTAAAAAATAGTAGGTTATGCCAATATGTCAAAAGCTATTACTCTCAGCAAAAATCTGAGTACGCCACTGAATTCTACGTGAAAAAATCTATAAATACCAGTTGAAACATTTTAAATATATTTTACGATAGCTGAGTTACAGGGGGTGTCCGAAAATGACAAATTTTCAAAATCTATTTGCGGCCTCTTTAGTTTCATCGAAAAGTAGCACGGTGTCGCGAAAACCGCATCTCTCTATCTCTACTCATAAGCTGGAAACCCCGTAAAACCTACGAAAATGGGACACCCTGTACTGCATAGTTTTTTAAGGTTTGTTATGTCTTATTAGGTAGGTAGTATAATACGTACTAAAGTTTTAAACATTTTAATTATTGTTTTCTCAACATCATGTTATCATCAAATTCTGACACATTATTATTTGAGTTATGGATAGATTGACAAATGGTTCCTTTTCTGTTCACCCAGGCAACTGAATTTCGGGGTTAGCTCATTTGTTACAAGCATGGTCATTGATCACTTCACAAAACAATGCATATTACTGCCTCCAAGTTTGATTGTTTTATTAACCTAAAATGTTATGGTACATTAGATTAAAATATGTTAGCCTATATTATTATTGATAGTACCAATTTTTCTAATGATAAAAAAATAACTTTGCTTCGTACAGAAATTCAGATAAATCAGACTATTTAATTTTTTTATTCACATTCCAAAACATAAACCTCGCATCTTGAGTGAATTTATTCTTCCCACAGCCTCATAGTCAATTTAATATTAGTTAAAAGCAGCATTTTGCTTACAGCTTTGGTGAATTTATCTTCATATTTGAAAAATGTATTGAAGACCAATTGATTCTCTGTATTCAGAAGTAAATTGAAGTTTCTAAATGTGGAATTATCTTGTGGGGGTTCTTAGTTCAACCCCATTTAAAGTTGTGTTTACCTTTCTAAAAACTTCTTTTAAAATTTCTACCATGAGAAACTGCTGTCTTACAATGTTCTTTAAATGTGGACAGCATAAATATGAATTACAACTGTTTCTTGTACCAAGTGGTGTTTTATCAGGTCCGACATTCTTGCTAATACTCTCACTGTATTAGTAGTAGATTTTGTGGTCCTGATCGCGTATAAGTTTTTTCTTAATTTTTATGAAAATGGACCATTTGATAAGAAACTGTTAAAAATAATAAAAACACTTAAACCCTTTTTGTTTTCCTTGCATTAGTTTATCTGAAGTAGTAGGTTGTTTTCGTGAGTTTCACGACAACAAATAAAATCTTCTTTTATTCAGAAAATGCAGACTTTTCGACCTTTTTTTGGTCTTTATCAAGACTGGAAAAAAATTAAAACATACATCCTATCTTTCTTTTCAAGTGGCAGCATATAAAGAACGACGATAATAAAACCATGACTGAGAGATGTATAAAAAAATGTATTAACACAATTTAATTGATGTTAAAGGAAAAAAAAAACAAAAATAAATATGAATCACAGAACAATATAAATCTTCAAACAAAAAAAAAACAAAACGCTTATTATAAAATCGCTAAAAAGGAAAATCAGTGAAATGCATTTTCTTCTCCCTCTGTCTCCCTTGCGTTTTTCCCTTTATCTATTTACGCTTACTTATTACAACAAGAAGATTCTGTCAGGAATGTTAAAAGTTTACACCATTATTACTGTAAAACACATAAAACAATTTACATCCCCCCCATAAAGACATAGCAAAATACATACATATATCTACCTATTCACAATTAAGTGTGGGCCGATATTAAGGGGACAATGAATTGCCGGGATCTTATCAGTTCACATGCACAATTATAATATTTTTTCCTATTTAGGTTCTTTAAAAATAAATAAACGTTGCTACTACGTAAGTCTCTAATGGATGGAACATCTATGTTTTACTGTCATGGTGTTTGATATTTATTTTTATGTTTTTTTTTCTTTAACATAAACTAAACTGTATTAATCCATTTTTAAGAAAGTCTTAGGAACGTATATATTCAGTGTTGTGATATTAGCGTTCCTTATATGCTGTCGTGTGTCGTCTTCCAGCCTTGACAAAGACCAAATTAAAGTCGAAACATCAACATTTTTTGAATAAAAGAAGGTTTTATTTATTGCCCTGAACCTAGGAAAACATCTACTTTCAAGAATGTAAGGGCATTATCATGCTAAGCAGATTAAAGACCTCAAAATAATGAACTAAAAAGTGAAAAACAATATTGTATTCAATCTTGAAAATTTTATTCTGTGAAATCGGCTCCAGTCGACGGACTAAATTTTTATGGATGGAAGAAAATGTCATTTTTCACTTATTTTTGCATATTTTGAAGTCACTTTTATTTTTTTATATTAAAAATATTTATTTCTTTTTAGTTTATTTACACGAGTTTTATTATAACAGTCAGATTTAACAAATACCCACTGGGTCCAGTGCATATGTAACATACATACTTTGCTGATAATATGGTACACGCGATGTTCTGTCTCCATCGCGTCTCGTAAACGATTCAAAATGGCGCCATTCCACCATTTTATTTTTTTTTCAATATGCTCCCTATGGGACTACTCCGGCAACATCCTGAATACTCCCTGAAAATTTCATCCAAATTGGTCAAACCATCGCGGAGTAATCGATGTACAGAGTATCCGAATTTCGATGGTTTTGCGGGGTACTTTTTTGTGAAACCAAAGAAGCCACAAACAAATTTTTCCTAGCCCTCTTCGTTTTTGAGATACAGGGTGAAATTGAAAATTTTGCGTTTTAGGTACCACTCGTATCTCGATGGCCTGGCAACTTACCGAAAAGGCGAAAACTAACTTCGATAGTTTTTTTTTTGCGTAGTATCCAGTGGCGTAGTCAGTTTTTGGTTAGCTACTATCGTTTTTGAGGTATAGACTAAAGTTGGGTTTTTTTAAATGGGATACCCTGTATATTTTTTAATATTTGGTTTCCGCTCATTTTTAGCTTCTCAAAAATATATAACACTTGATATTTATTTCAATCCGGTATCGACAATTAAGTCAATTTAAAGAAATTTTAATCTGTTTTTCTAGTAGGCCATTAAAATTGTGTGTTAATTTTCTAAATCTGAATTGTCTGTACTAAAGTTTGTTATAATATCATTATTACACAATGAATCAGTTAACAAAGATTCATACTATTTAATTTTTACGCTAGGGAAACACACAAACATCTAAGAAATCTACTAAAAACAGATATTATAAACTAAAAATATATACATATGACGATAATTTAATTATTTTTCTAATGTTGACAATAAAATTGTATTCTGTCAAATACTTACTATTGACTAAATTAGAAAAAAAGGCTATGCAGGGTGTAGAAATTACAGATACTGTTCGAACTGTTCCCCATTATACCACATATCACACATCTTTCTTGTTCTACTTAGTGCGTTAAGTATAATCATTTGGTGTGGTGTTGCCTTTGGTAGATGATGCCTTCAAGATATGCCCATAGAAAAAAGTCTAGGACCGACAAATCTGGCGACCTAGGCGGCCATCTTACAGCCCCATTTGTACCAATTCAGCGACCTGGAAATTCATTTTCTAAAAAGGTACTAACACTCCGTGCATTATGAGCTGGGGCACCATCTTGCTGAAGAAAAATATTTTGTAATTATGCCAAAGGAATATTATCTAATAAATCAGGAAGCGTATTTTCCATTATCTCTAGGTACCAGTTTCTAGTAAGACTACAGTTATAAATGGCATACCTTATTTTTGTGCCAAGGATAAAGCAGGACACGCTAAATCCAAACCTGCCTTGTTGTTCGCGTGGAAATATAACTTGTTCATTTTCTTTGGACCAGTATCTATTATTGTGTCGGTTTAGAATACCTGCACTCGATGCCTCGTCAGACCATATAACTCTTCTTTTGAAATTTATTTCCGTATTAGTCATATGAATGTACCAATTGCAGAAATCTACGCGACGCTGTGCATCTCACGGGTACAAATAATGCACTAACTTATATTTATATGGTTTGAAATGGTGTTTTTTTGGAATAGTCTGCACTGTTGACTTAGGTACTCCCATTTCACCCTCGACTTTTTTACAGGAAGTTGACGGATTGATTGCAACGGCAGCTAAAACATTAATCTCTTCAGTTTCCCGATTTTCCTTATAATATGATTTCGGTCGCGGTACTTTGAATGATCCGTGATTGATCAGATTTACTTTTATTCTTGAAAATGTTCTCTTATCGAGCTGTCTTCTTTCTGGGTATCTATAAGGAATAAATGCTTATTTACAGATATATAGAAGATAGAACGACATATTCAAAATAAATTAAATTGAATTATTTTATTATACAGGGAGAAGTTAAAAATTGTTTTTTCTTATCACTTATCAACAAAACTGCTATTCTACTTTTCAAATATTTTAATTATAATTAATTTTATTGGAAATTTAGTGACATCGTATCTTTGATATAACAAACTTTGGTACAGATAATTCAGATTTACAAAATTAACACACAATTTTTATGGCCTACTAGAAAAGAGATTAAAATTTCTTTAAATTGACTTTATTGTCGGTACCGGATTGAAATAAATATCAAGTGTAATATATTTTTGAGAAGCTAAAAATGAGCGAAAACCAAATATTAAAAAATATACAGGGTATCCCATTTAAAAAAACCAAACTTTAGTTTATATCTCGAAAACGATAGTTTCTAACCAAAAACTGACTACGCCACTGGGTTTTACGCAAAAAACTCTATCGATGTTAGTTTTCACCTTTTCGGTAAGTTGCCAGGCCATCGAGATACGAGGGGATCTGAAAACGCAAAATTTTCAATTTCACCCTGTATCTCAAAAACGAAAAAGGCTAGGACAAAGTTGTTTGCGGCTTCTTTGGTTTCACAAAAAAGTAGCACAGTTCTGCGAAAACCGCATCTCTCCATCTTCAGTTATAAGGGAGATACCCCGCAAAACCATCGAAATTCCGATACCCTGTACATTCATAATAATCTCTTTTTTTGAAGTCTATTAAAAATTAGTAAACAGAAGAACTTAACCTTATTAATTAATTAATACAGTGAATAATTTAACAAGTTTTTACTTTTTACTCAGTTCATAAGAACTTATAAGTCAACTTAAATTTTAATCTGCTTCTGTTTAACTGTTTTCGGGATGGGCTTAAATTTTAATCGTGCTTTATTTAACTGTTCTCGGGATGGGCTATCAACATTAGAAAGAAAGATGATTTTAAAACTTAATGTGTTTCCAAATATTGATTAAAAACCGCAAGTTATTAATGCTTCTTACTTTTATACAAAAACGGCCTATTTCTTAAAAAATATATGCTCCAAAATAGGTGTGTACCATACCAGTGTTTACAAATCAACAAAATCGGCGATAGTGTAACAATGTAGATAATTGCCGTAAATACTTAGCTTAAATGCAAATATGAAACTAGATTACAAAAGTGTGCACAATTTTCGGAAAACGAAACCAAGTTAATGCAACTAATAAAAAGGACACATGGTTGACGGACGACATAACAAATTGACATGGACAACTCTTACTTTAGGTTTGCTTGATGTCAGTTAGCTGCTTATTGCCTGTAGTCAATAGAAATTGTAGGCGGTAAATTGTATGGTTGGAAATAAAACTATCTCAAAATTATTTGAATTTCCAAAACTTAGTTAAATATATTAGGAGAGTAGAAAAATCTAATCTTCCAAAAAATATCTAGGAATTTAAATTAATATATAGATACGAAGATTTGTTTATGACTGCTTAAAACTGTTTTTTAATTAAGCAACTTAAAATAGAATATAAAATTGAAAAAAATGTGTATTGATTGTATAATTAAGAAATCATGGTTCTTGGAGTTAGACCGTGTCAAATTGGGATTACATTCGAACTTTCTTCTTCGATTGCACGAGGCATCTTCAGGATCTTTATTCCACGAGATCTGAACACTGAATGAGCTCGGAGAGATTTAGGCGGCTTTCATAACTGACTTTGATTCTCTAACTTTTCGTCTATAAAATTCTGGAACTGGCGCTAAAACCTTGGTTTCTTTTACATTTATGATATGGCTAGTGTTGTACTGGTGTTCAGCTACAGCAGATTGTACAATTTGTTTTTGATTTCTTAATTGATCAAAGCCGTGAAAGTTTCCGTTCTACGATTGTATAAATGTTTCCGTACATAAGGTGTAAAATTTACGCCCCTTGGCGTACAGAAGGGGACGTCAAAAATAATAATCACTCGACAAGTACCTACTTGATGCCGTAAATCAAATTATTCAAAAACAAAAAAGTTAACTTGCCCAAAAAACACAGATAAAGATATGTGGTTATGACCAAATAATGGAGAAAAACTTGCTACGACACTGTTCGATAATATGATTCTGTTCAAGTTCTTAATATACCGAGTTTCATTTTAATAAAGTAATCCGGTTTGAATAAATAAGGGAAAAAAACATGTAAAAAAATTATCTTTTAATATCCCGCGAACCTTGCAAATGAAGTCCTTTTGGATATATGTCTATATAATATTTTCATCTTATTTTATACCAAGGTTTCTTCCGTTAGGTGATAGTCATTGTTATTTGAAACCCAACTAAACAAAAACACAACCAAAGCACGATTTTGTAAAATGAAATGTTAAATAGAGACAACAGAGTATTTTTTCCAAGATAATGGGTCTAAATAACTTTTCGTTTATATTATATGTGTATATATATATATATATATATATATATATATATATATATATATGGCTAACTCACTATAATTTTAACTTTTAGCTTATTTAAATTCGAATTGTTTACTACATTTTGACATTCTGGTTTCAATTTTAAACACATTTCATATTACATGTCGTGTACTTAACTGTTTTCGTAAAAATGGCGCCTCAAAATCGTCATTTTGAACCTTATAGAACCATTTATCGGCCAAACTTTTATAACTAGAAAAAAACGGCTTGTACTTTCCCATATTAACTTCTTTGAATCTATCATATGGTAAATTTCGACATTTAGGACCGACCCGTTGACGTCATATAATAAATACAAAAAGTTAGGATCGGAAAGTGCGTCATTGTGTTCCAAGTTTAACCGTTTGAAAAATAGAGGTTTCTAAAACGTCCTAAATGACGTTTTTAAACATCATATTCCCAAAAACAGTTTAACTTATGTATAGTATATGTAACATAAGTTGTTTTAAAAATTATAATCAGAATCTCTTAAATCGTAATAATATTTAGGATATCCCATTTAAAAATAAAAAGTTAGTAGCCAAAATCCTAATTTAACCAGGGTAAAGATATATGTGAGCAAAATGCACAAATTTATAATTTTTGCAAGTTGATCTTCCGTGAATGTGAATTATTAATTTTGATTATGTCAAAGGGTACGCCTCGTGCCGTTATAATTTCTGGGCCTCTACTCATTAAGAAATTAGAGATTCATTTCATGCACTGCACTGAACATAAAGTTAAGATAATCAATCATAACACATGAATATTGCCTACATATATTTTTTTTTAAATGACAATTCATAAATTTCGTTATCGAAGTACATTTTGCGATAAGAAATAATATCGAGAGTCCTATTTTATATCATTTACCAATTATCCTTAACAAAAAATATCCCCTTCTGGCATAGCTTTAAATGTTTTTAGACATTCGATCGTTGTTTAAAGGAGGAAGTGTTAATGAAAATATGACCTTATTTCATCAAAAACGTAGTTTTTAAAATTCGATATCTTCAAATTTTTACAAGGGTTATCTGTGATAAATTATATTTGGAATACTAGGATTATGAGTTTTTTGTTTTTATCTTTCGTCTTAAAAAGTCGAAACGGTCTGAGGTAATTGTATAATTTTCGTCTTGATAATTTTTAAATTGTATGTTAGTTATTCTCGGACCAAAAAAGAAATTTATAAATTGTTGACATGTCCTCATTGTTTATTTTAATGTACATTTTATTTGTAAGTTGTAAGTAAATTGTTGGGAAAATTTAATATTAGAAATGAAAATATCGAAACCTTTTTTTTTTTATTTAAAATATTCAATTTTTTTATTTTTGTCTATTGTACTTCCATCTAAGAGAACATTAAACATACTATACTGCTATTTTTGTTTGTATAAAAGTTACCTGAGAAATGTACTGATACATACAACTGATACATTTTCTTTCAGGGTACATCTAATAAATATCAAGAATTTATAGTTTAATGTTTGCTTTTTCCGTAGCATTACGTTGTTAAGTACTAAACTACATTATCGGTACACATATTCTTATTCAGTTGATATTTAAGTGTACCTTAAAGGCATTGTAGATTCCTAATTATTATACTAACTGTAGTTAGGTATTGTAAATTGATAAAGAAACTAAATGTGACTAACATATTTTCTAATTACATAAACTCAGCCTTCTATAGCAGCCCTTATTGGTTGAATAATGCAAAACGTAAAAGTGTAATGTCCTATAATATATAAAACAGCATTTGTATTTACTGATATTTTTTTGTAAATATTAATTATGTTTTGAGTAGGTTATAATAGTTTAACTTTCACATATTAATTTCGGGTTTTGAAATTAATATTTTTTTCTTTTTTTACCATTTTAAAATATGGGAAAGTTTGATGTTTGTTAGAAGAATAAGTGATTCCAAAATTTTAGCTATATTTAATTTTCTTGCTTTTAGTGCCGAAATGCATATATCTTATTCAATAATGATATGCAGAGTCTAAAAAATCTTACTTATAATAATGAGGCTTATGTTTGTGATGTATTCTTAAGGAACATATTTGATTTACTTTTTTTTAATATTCAAGTTTCCCCTTATCTTAAATAAACTAAAGATCATTTGCCAAGAACAATTAAATTTTAGGTACTATTTTTAAAACCGATTATCCCGATTTTAATATAGCAAGTGCCTTTATTTTTTCGTACTGTATTATTTTAATTGGGCATTATTTTTAGGTGATTCGGATCAGAGTCAGAATCCTATGTAAAGTCCAATTTAACAACTTTTTTTTAGCAGTGTAATTGATGGTACGTTTTTTGAGGCTAGCTTTAATTTAAAGCCTCTTTTTGGTTAATTTTACCTTACTATATTCATTGAGAAATTCATATTTTCAGATACATACTTAATGAATATTTTGATGGAATCAAGTAATTAAAAAAAAAACAGGTCAATGTTTTCGAAATTTTTATTAATAATATTAACTTAACTAATAAATAATGTATTTAACGCAAAAACATACTACCTAATATATTTACTACTAATTTAAAGGTTACATCTTTAAGATGATCAACAAACTTGGATCTTGCATCTGTGTGTAAACTTGAAAACCTCTTTAGACAATTATTTATGTCTTAATAATTTTCATAATACATTTAAAACATTTCTTAAGAACTGCCACCCTTGATTTTTTAATCTATTTTGTAGAACATTGCAGGCCCCCCAACAGATTCATTCGCCCTGGTCCCTAAAAGTAGCCTGATGTTTTAGCATTTTTATTCAGGGTGTATGGATTTTCGCACACAATTGTTTCTCTAACAATAGTGTAGTTGCCGTTTAGTGTGACAGTGTGATTATAATGTTAATATAGCATTTTCAGTTTTTTTGTTGCAAATAACAATATAATTTAAAACTTAGTCTCGCTCTCGCTTATCATGTAGAGTTAAAGTGTTAAATTGTTAGCAGTAAAGGGAAAAGGCTATGTCCAAAGTGCTAGTTTACTAAAAAAGGCTCGGGTGGTTATATAGTATCCCATTGCGTGAAAATGATAGTTTTTGGGGTACCTAAAAGTTATTTATAGTGAAACTGAAGCAGTGTGCGATTAATGAAATTTTTTCTTGTTAAGGCAGTAGCGGTCCTTTTTCGGTCCCTAGTTTTAAAATTTTGGTCCCTGAACACTGAACTGTTGGTAGACCTGACGTTAATCTGGATTATGTATTGCAGAATTAGCAACTCTTCATTTGTAGTCTCAGAACAATCCAGGTTAAGGTGGGAGTATTTTCTTTAGTTTCCTTGTTTTCTTAGTTTTCTTAAAGTTGTGTACAAAAATTTGACATTAGCACTTTGCAGTTCGAATGCAAGCATTTTTTAAACTTATATTTATTGTCATTCACAAAGTTAAAATTGAAATATTTTAGTTCCTCAAATTTACCACTAAACTTTCCAAAATACAATAGGCATATATAGTGTCTTTATTGGATTTTTTAAAACCATTTCTAAAACACATCTTTGTTTTAATATAGTTTGTCAACCTACTTTCTGACATCATAGATGTCAAAGATTTAATGGAGTCGTCCGTTACTTTATGAAAGTACATGTTAACACAAGTTTTACTTTGTTAACTGTCAATTATTTTATTTTTGCACTAGGAGTTATTGCAGTTTCATACTACTAGTACATTTTCAATCACAATGAAGATATTTACAATCAAGTTGGTATATCTACAGAAAAAAATTCTTAAGAGTATGATTAGGGAGAACTAAGTGCGAATTTATTATGGCCAAAAAGTTTTTAATAGAGTGGTAAATCCAACATTTGGGTCTTGATCATGTTTATAAATTTCCATTGCTTCTAAACAATCCAATTTGCGACTTTTTTGTACATTATGTAATACATTTACAACTTATTTATGTCTTTTCAACCGTCACAAAAACTATCTAATTTGATTTTTAACATCAAAACAAAAATAAATAAGTATAAAAAGTTTGGAGTTAGGTTAAAATGCGACAAATGCAATAGCTGCTCTGTATGGCCAACAAGGAGAAATTTTGATGTTACATTCATAGAGCATAACGCCTCATATAGATTAACAAAACAGAACACTCATTTCTCACTCACGTTAGAGATGTATTACATTATTTTCAAAAAAGTCCCAAATTGAATTGTTTAGAAGTAATAGAAATTTATAAACACCATAAAGACCTAAATATTAGCCTTTTAGTTCACAAACAGATATTGGAAATACCACCCTATTAAAGCTTTTTGCCCATAAAAATATGCAGTTGGTTTTCCCTAATTATACTCTTAAGAATTTTTGTCTGTATATATACTTAACTTGATTGTAAATATCTTCAATGCGTTTTAAAATGTACTAGTAGTACGAAACTGCAATCACGCCTAGTGAATAAGTGACAACAAAGTAAAACTTTTGTTTTCATTTATTTGTTATCATAGATAAAATGTTGGAATTAATGCTAGCTATTTCTAAGACAAATACCATAGATGTGTTTTCCGGTTATAGGGGTTTTTATTTAACATTTTTCCTCTATTGCTCACCACATTTTATTTTGTTACATTGTAGGATGATTTGGTCTGTGATAATTCGTTTTCTGAGTCAACTGTTACGTGCAAATACAATTTTTCATGTAATACGGAATCCGTACGTTTTAATATTTAGAAATTGCATTCCAGGGATATCAGTCTATAGTGGCCAGTGTATGTATAGTCGTTCTTACGATATGTTGAAACTTTGCTACTTCTTCTTTTCTCCTTCGGTCGCAGGTCCAGGAATATAGTATTTGGGTGCAGATCAGCCGAGGTAGGTGTATTACCAAGATTATTTGTTTTACTTGTTAGCTTCTCCTCAATTTTTGGTTAACTTTACTTCATATATGTTTTGTTGAATATTGTCTGAATTCATATTTTTGTAAAGTTCATCGTTTTTGTCTATATAGCCAACGAATTAAAGCCGTACAAATCTATCTTATTTTCCCTAACTCTGTTATATACATATTTGCTTAAACTGATTTCAAAGCTACTTCTATCCCAAGTAAAGGTTCCTCTCCCCTCATGTATATGTTTGTTACATAATGTGTAAAACCTTAATAATCCTATTAAACTACCGTCCTGATTTGTAAAACACTTAATTTATTCTGCAATTCCATTGTCGCGATAGAATGAACGGTTTTTGAGATGTAAGGTTTTCTCAGATTCCATTAAAAAATACATAGGAAAAAGAAAATAAGCTTTTTTAGCATATTTATCTTTCAGTACTGCTCAAAATAAGAAAACAATTTAAATGAACACAGGTCCAAAAAAAGATTTATTTCCAAGATATTGGGGGTATAAAGCTATTTGTAGTTGTAGATTTTTTGCTCAAAAGTAGTATGGCTATGCTATCGACTGAATTCTGCTACATATCAAAGTGTTAGCTATTTTACATCTCATTATTTGTGTGCCCTTATTATCCATCCCTTTCATATCGCTTGGCAAAGCCAAATCGCAGGTCAGCCATTACAGAATAATGTTTTTCAAACGTAACCTCACATATGGGCTTTTAAGATTGAACTTACATGTAACTGGATAGGGGAGGTATTTCGGCCCACTTTTGTTAAACCAATTCGTACATATCTTTAAAATGTTCATTCAATAATAGTATCCCCATACATTTTTTTTTCTTATATGTCTAACAACGTAGATATATATTAAGTTTTCATGTCATAGTAGGACTAATTAGAATTCTGTATTGAGGGGGGGGGGATTTATTAGAGCCACAAAACCTAAGCCCCATTGAGCCCCTCGTATATCTTCCCTGAAAACATCACTCAAATAGGGTATTATTAACCAGCCTATTCGTATAAATCAGTTGATAACTATTATACCTATTTTTTTTGTACTGACGTCAGAAACAGCAATGTATATATCATATTTGGAATTGCGGTCTAAATTGATGTAAAAAAATGTTTTTTTTTATATATTATTGGACAAACTAACTGCAATTATTGCTGTACCAATTTGTATTGTCGATAAATAACGGAAAGTCTGAGTATCAGTTTGACGGTAGCTAAAACACATACTTTAATTCAGCTGGAATCTTTAACAAAAGTAATCGGAAGTTAACACGTTCATATTTTTTTATTATATTAACTACAGTTAAGTAAAAATATTAATTTTTGTTATTTTTTAATTAACGTAAAAAATGGCTTTCTTGTTGGAAATCTTGAGGTGATATTTTTTACAAAAATAATAAATATAAAGAAACGAAGCATATATTTTATTTGTTTTTTTAATTTTATAATAACATTGCCCAGTGTCATTTTATATAATTTTGCTTTAATTCTTGTTTATTGCCTAAAAACAGATTTTTACAATATAGGCTGTTAGAAGAAAAGCTTCGTAGAAATGTGATATATTATACTTTGACAGACCTTTGAATTTTAGTCACTTGCCTGTAATAGCTGTGTAATTTAAGACGTATATTATGTCGCCTATTTAAAGTGTTTATTTTGTATAATTGGTAACACCATTTAAATATGTATATTAATTTTTAGAAACCGATTCTAATATCATTTAAGTGCACTTGTATTCAATAATATTTTATGTTGATAAAATATTATCATTATTATTATTATTATGTAAAATCGTTGAAGGTACTATTATCAACTTTCTTAAGACCAGAGATAACGTAAATAATGTATATACCCACAAATATTTATTTTGGTGAACTTTTATTGCAATCATATAGGTTTATTTGATTAAATTTATTTCGTGTAGTTTTTATACATTTCTTAAAATATACATTTTCTTAATTCCCCAGAAATTTCATACCACGAACTTTTTTATTACCAAAATAATCGTGTTTGACCTTGCCCTAAAATGCTTGTGATGTTATAGTACGATGACTTGGGTAGCAGTGGCGTATAATCTTATATTTGTCTCCAAGCTGTACCTTTGTTTTTTTTTGCAAATTATTTCGACTTTTTTTGAGTAAAATCCTGACTTAAAGTTGGATTTTTAAAAAGTCAATTCTATATGATTCATCGTGTTGTGACATCACTTGTCACTTGACATATTTGCCGGAAGTTTTTCAAATCGGCTATTTTTACGGTTTGCTTTCGATTTATGCACATTGTCTGATTTGTTTTACAAGGGACTTATCCAGCGCGTGTAAAACCGTTAAGTTCAAATATATATATATATATATATATATATATATATATATATATATATATATATATATATATATATATATATATATATATATATATATATATATATATATATATATATATATATATATATATATATATATATATATATATATATATATATATATATATATATATATATATATATATATATATATATATATATATATATATATATATATATATATATATATATATATATATATATATATATATATATATATATATATATATATATATATATATATATATATATATATATATATATATATATATATATATATATATATATATATATATATATATATATATATATATATATATATATATATATATATATATATATATATATATATATATATATATATATATATATATATATATATATGTATATATATATATATATATATATATATATATATATATATATATATATATATATATATATATATATATATATATATATATATATATATATATATATATATATATATATATATATATATATATATATATATATATATATATATATATATATATATATATATATATATATATATATATATATATAGTTATATGTTTAATGTAAGCCATGTGGTATATAAAATTAATAATAATGTAAATATACCATCTAAATTCATGGTTTTAAAAAACTCGGATACCTCCTGGAAGGATATATAGCGGACGCAAAGAAGTTTATTTATTGCAAAGTTGGATACCTTTTCTGTCTTTTTGAAATATTTTGAAGATGCAGGTATTCATACCATGGTTGAGAGAAACTGCTAACTATTAAATAATTTGGTTGGTTTTATTTATTTTTCAATTTCTACTGTAAAATTTCTAAACCATGTTCTACTTTCTCTTCATCCATTTTCAAGTTACTGATTGGACCAGAAGCATCTTGAAAAGATATTATTGATTATTGTATTTCTAATATTAGCGAGATGTAATACAAATATATTATTATACTCAGACACTTGGATACATTACAATACCCGTTATGCCCGTTTGGTAAATATTATCCTCGTGATTAATAGCCATTATATGCGAGTAGAATACCATGCTTTTTCAATGACTGTCTTTATTTTGATCGATATTCAATAAAATTCAAGTAGTTCAAGGAAGCCAATTAATCAGCAAGACAGATTAAAATGACAATCATGTTAAATGCAATTTCACATACGAAAGCCGGGCTGCTGTTTTAAGGTCGGACGTCATGCGGCAACATTGGCATTCTATTGTTTTAAGCGAACGTGTAATGAATTTGAAGTAACGTGATTGGTGGTAGTCAAACCGCCGATTTAATTTAACCGTTATTCTTTGAGTTATTATGTCATAATTATGGTTATATCGAGAAGTTCTTTCGTGAGGTTGTCTGAACACTTATTTGTCACAATTAGTTACCCCAATGAAGTAATAACATAGGCCAAGTTTTGTGGTAGTTTTTTTCAATACTTTTGTAGAAAATCCTCGTTTGTCAGATATGTCTATAAATGAAAACAGTAACAAAAATTAGTCAATAAAAGTAATCACATTCGTATATTAGCTATAATTTTGCTACCATCAGAAAAATATTTTTTTCCAGCGCGAGTAGAAACAATTTGTTTCCTTTGAGATATGTAAACCTTATATCTCTGTTATTCGTGGAGATAAGAAAAAAAATATAAAAAATAAAATATGAAGAGCTTTCACATTTTCTATGCGGTTTAAGGTTCTTGAAATAAAATTCAAATTTCAAATTAATTTTATTCACTATAAATCAAAATGTTATGACATTAGGTTCGTCACAATCTACATACTAATTTTAAATTAAAAAACAATAGAAAGACAAAATAAAATGTTCATTTGGTTCTTAACATGTACACAATAAAAAAAAATAAGAAAAAAAAAGACAAGGAGTTTAGAGTTACAATGGAATAACAAGACAATACCGAGACAAGTTAAAATTAAAATTTAAATGATTAACTAGCACGTGAGTGGACAAACATCAAACAGTAATATTTGCCGATCACATTAAGGGTTCGATCACAGATAATTGCGATATCACAGCTTTATTGTCTTTGCTCAAAAAATTTTCAGAGGTCATTTTCTTGAAGATATATTTTCAGTCTGGATCTGAATTTGTTTCTTGATGTTTCATTTTTAATGATATTTAGCAGGTGATTGAAAACTCTAGCACAAGCCTGGTAAGGGGATTTATCATACTGTGATGGTGATATCGTTGCCATGTCTTGTGGAATAATGATTTTCTGAATTTTGCCTGAAGTTCTCTCTATGGTTGTTTACATATTTTTTCACAGTTTAAAATGTATATACTAGATAGTGTCAGTATTTTTTGTTTCTTGAATAAATCTTTGCAGGATTGAATTGGTTTCAGTCCAAAAATGAGCCTCATAATTCGTTTTTGGCAGACAAATATTCGGTTTATTTCAATTGCCTGTCCCCATAGTATTATATTGTATGACAGGTGGGAGTAGGCTAGTGCATAATACGCAGTTATTAATGTAGACAGTGGCACTGTACATTTCAGCTTTAGTATGGCAAAGTATGCTTGGTTGAGTTTTTTGCACATGTGGTCAATTTGTAGTTCCCAGGATATCCGTGGGTCCAAATAGCTCCCTAGAAACTTGACAGTCGATGCTTAATTCTCCAGTTTGGTTTTTAGCTGGCTCCTGAAAAAGTGCATTGATACTGTTAAATTTCATTCAATATGATCCGATTTGCAAAACACCATGAGTTCATTTCTTCACAAACATTGTTCATTATTTCTTGTAATTCGGGCTCATTCTTCGATGAAATAGCTACTGATGTCTCATCTGCGAATTTGATAGTGCTTCCGGGCAGCATTAGATCATTTACGAGTAGTATAAAAACCAAAGGCGCAAGAACGGATCCTTGCGGAGCACTCACATCTATACTCTGGTACTCTGAATTGTACCCATCGATCTGGACGTGCGATTTCTGTCTCTTAAGTCTTAATCAATAGTTGTAGTGCGATTCCTCTTATTCCAACAGCATGTAATTTTTGTCTCACAAAGTCAAGATTTAGGGAAATGCTCTTGACAAATCAAAAAATAGAGCCACAACAATACTGTTGTTCTCTAGTTCTTTGTGGCTGAAGTCCATCAGTTGAACTGCTGCTGTTTCTGTCGATTTTTTTGCTCTAAATCCGTAGTGCGTTTCCTCTTATTCCAACAGCATATAATTTTTGTCTCACAAAGTCAAGATTTAGAGAAATGCTCTTGACAAATCAAAAAATAGAGCTACAACAATACTATTGTTCTCTAGTTCTTTGTGGATGAAGTTCATCAGTTGAACTGCTGCTGATTCTGTCGATTTTTTTGCTCTAATTTTTAATGATCTGGTATTGGTCAAGAAACTTCACTAGTCGGAAAACGCTCATGATCGATACAGGTCTATAGTTTTCCATATTTGTTTCGTTTCCTTTTTTAAGAATTGGAATTACTTTTGCAAGTTTGAATACTGAGGGAAAGATCCCTTTCGTGAAAGAGTTATTGATCAGTGCTTGGAGGGGATAGTTTATTTCATCCGCTACATTTTTCACAACTTTTGATTGGTATCTTATCGAAACCAATTGACTTCTTGTTCTTGAGGTTGGCGATGATGGAATTGACCTCTTGCTCGGTGACAGGTGTTAGAAAAAAGAATTTGGTATTTCAACTGCTGGTATTTCAACTGCTGTTGTTAGAAGTTGTGACAGATTGGTCCGGAAATGCTGTAATAATTTCTTATTTGTGATTGTAGCGAAGTACTTGGCGAAGGAATTAGCGATTTCTGTTGGATTTTCCACGAGTTGGTTGTCTATCATTAATTTGGCCAGATTCTTGTTTACTATTTCCCAAATTTCCTTTTATTTATTGGTTGGATTCTCAATTTTAGATTGGTTGTTCACAAAGTTCCTTTTGTGAGGTTAACTAGCTTTCTTTATGCTTTTTTCTCAGTTTTGTAAAGCTCGTTAATGTTAACATCGTTAAGATATTTGAGTCAGTTGATACAGATTCTGTAGTTCATTCTGTTTATGAATAAGGTGATTCGTGATCCATTTTTGTTTTTTTTTGTGTTTGGTATCGCTATTTTCTTTGGACAGGTGACGTCACAGTGCCAAGTTACTGTATCCAAAAAATTTATGAATGCATTTTCAGGATTCTCAAGATATTACATTTTCCCATGTATCTCTTCTTAGGCTGTCTTTTGTCCCTAGTTATGTTTGATGATTTGTATTTTTGCTGATCTTGTTTTATTCTTATCTTCAGCACCTGTAAATAGTGGTCGGATATGAGTGGTTCTTCTACGTAGCATTCAATAAAATCGATCGAAGGATGTTGATGTACCTATTTTGGATGTAAACACTCAGGTAGGCCTGCCATCGATGTGGTTTGTTAATTTGAGGGAATCTAGAAGATCTGATAAAAGTTTAAAGTTGGTATCAAGTTTCTTTAATCCGATAATGTTGAAATCCCCACACAAAATATATGATATATTTGCAAGTAACTCGGACATTCCTGATAAAAAAGCGTGCACATTTCCTAATAATATAATTATTGCTAGTCTTTCATTATTTAATTTTATTTCGATTCCACAGCATTCAAAGTACATTTCAATGGCATATTCAAGCACGTTTTGTGGTTTTCCTGTTTTGTCCTGTTGTGTGTATATGTCAGTACCTTCGTGTATGTTGTATTTCCAGTTGTAATGTGAAACCAATTCATATTTCTGAATATTTATGTGAAGTACTATGATTTCATCATATTTGTTTATTAGGTTTGGTTTTTGATTTTTGTTGGGCTGGGAAATAAAAAAAACTCTGAATCTATGGAGTTTTTCTTTTTAGCCGGGTCATTTTTCTCTTTCTAGCCGGGTCATTTCTTGTATTTTGATGTCTATTCTGTATTTCCCTTTCTGTCTGGGTCAATTCTGTGGATAATTTTATTCTGGTATTTTGATGTTTATTCTGTATTTCTCTTTTTATCTAGGTCGATATTATTGATAGTTCTAGGACATTCTGGTAGAACATCAGGCGCCATTTTCCTTTCATGTTTATTTGTCCTGTTTCGCTCATATGACAGTTCTTCAAAATCTTGTTGGTGTCAATGTACGTAACATCCTTCATATCTTTAATGTATCTTTCTATATTACTATTCTGTTTTTGGATCAGTTTGTTAAGTGCAACCTTGCCTGGCACAAAGGTAGCTCCAATAACAATCGTATTCGTGTTTTGTGAAGAGGTGATTATTTCGTTGAGTATGTCGGTCGTGATGTTTTTACCATGCGACACTTTTTCAAGTTTCTCAATAGATTTGTTTAGCCTTTCATGCATAACGGTCATTCTGCCCATCTTTCTCTTTTCATTTAAGTCTTTTATTTGTTCCGTCTGATGTTCTATTTGTCGCTTGTATTGTTCTATTTCATCTTGAACCAGTTCAGAAAATAAGCTTTGTTCTTTTTCATGAGTACCAGTTTTGTTTTGCTGGTTTGTTTCTTGATGTTCCCCTGCATCAGCTTTCAGTCTCTGTATTTGTTCCCTAAGTTGCTCATTTGATCCTCTTAAAGTCTTGTTCATTTCCTTCAGTTCCAATCCCTTATCCCTTATTTCTTTTCTTCAGCCTTCTCTCAGGTTAAGTTCCAATGTTTTTAGGTGATCTTGATTCTTCGCTATTTCTTTCTTGTATCTCCGTTCTCCTCGGCATATATTTCAAAGTTTGTTGAGAGACGATTTTTTCTGTCTAGTTCAACGGATTTTTGTTTAATTTCGTCGTTTAATTTGGATATTATCTCTCTAAGCTCTTCCACCAATCTATTTTCCTGTTCAGTGAGATTTTTTTCAGCAAATTGTTCACACTTTCTGCTGCAGAATATGCGATAATCCTTCACCACTGTAAAGTGATTTTTTTCAACGCCACTTCCATGTCTTATGGTGCTGCAGCCGATACAATAGTAGTATATCAGGACCTTGTTTTTACGACATCCAAAGTATCCTGTAGATTCTGATTTCTTTCGCATTATGAATCCATTTGACTTCTTAAATTCAAGTTATGTATCATCATAGACTAAAATAAAACAGAAACATTTTGATGTAAGAATTAACTGAACCCACCTGCTCAATTCAACAAGTATCAGTCATTTAGAGAATATCTACAAATTCATTTCAAAGCATTCAATAAAAATAATTTTGCAGTCTTGAATTTAATCTTGTACACTAAATCCGGTAGTGCAGGGTCTCCTTTGTTTTTTGGTCAAAGTCCAGTCTGACTTCTTCAAATGCTTTTGTTATTTAGAGGTTGTATTATGTTTTGAATATTTTCATATTTTGTCGATTTTATGCAGTTTTTGGTACATTTTTTTTTATAAGAGTTCCTTTTAATTTACCAGGAATTTCTTGGTTATGTATTCACTAATTTAATTTTAAATTTAAAACTAATTATTTGATTATATATATGAGATCAGATAAAATAGGTCGTTTTTCTAAAGGTGGGCAACACACACACCAGATAATAAATCTAAAATATATACAATATTCTAAACAAGTTTCTAACAGTTAAAAAAAACAACGTTTTTAATTACAAAGGAAAAGAACAAAACAAAAAATACACCACATTACAAAACAAAGTTAATTTTTCGATTTTTTTTTATTAACAACTTGAAACTTTTTACCACTTAAAAGTTGTTGGTAATCAGGAAGCTGATTATTATACCTTTATAGTTTCATCAATTTTAAATCTTAGATATTTAATACAGACCGAGTATTGAAGGTGTTGGTTGTCATTAAGTAATACCATGCATTTCGTTACATATTTGATTTAACAAACGTATAAATATATTGCGTTTGCTAATGTCATTTTGACACCAAATTAAAGTCTTATTACCTGTAATGAACAAATTATTATTTTATTTATTTATAGCTTCCTCTGTGACAATACAAGAATAGTCAATGTACAAACAAATGTTAAGAACTAAAACTAAAATTAAACAAGGTACAACTTTATAGCGATTGAACTATTAGTGCTTAGCACACAAATTTTTGAAGTTACAATTTGGAAAGTAAAAAAACGAAATATTTAAAATGGACAAATAGATAGTGTTTATTCGATCGTAAACTTATCGGTTAACTCCAAAATAATTATAACTATAAGTTGTTTTTTTTTTCAACAGAGACGACAAAGACAACAATTTTAGGAACATTCAAATATAAAAACACAATAAAAAATGTATACTAAATTTAAAAATATTAAATTAATATTTTTAACAATTTCCCTTACGCCCATCCAATGCAGTACCTTTGGCCTCCATAAATGATCTCCCTAATAGGCTGTTCTTTTTACAGGCTGCGTCAGAGCTGCTTTGGTAGGAGGAATATTAAAAATTTTATCAACTCAACCCATAGCACCATTGATTAGCCTGACGAATTTTCTGATAGACCGATACATTTAGGAGTACAGCTGCGTTTTTACACAAGCAACAGATTGCTTTTATTTTTTAGGGTATTTTTCAGTCAACCTTGTTTGATTCAACGGTAAACTGTCTTCATTTATGCTTTAGTGATTCTGTTCCATGCTCTTTGTTGCTGCCTTGTACTGCATTTTAACTCACATCATATATGTGACTACCATAGTTTCTTTCAATAATCGGCCCGTCACCGTCTCTTGCTAAGGCTTGAACCCCAAATCGCTCAAGTAATTAGAATTTGACCAATTTTTCAGTCAATATGCACCTATTTCTATATCTGTTCTCTTGGATTTTTTTAAAAGTTAAATTTTCCTAGATTATATTTTGACATATCAGACTTGATCTCATTCGTTGATGGCTGTAAGACACTCAAGTCCACTATTCGGAATACTTTATTCAGAGACACCTTTGGCAATCTGTAATATTTACTTCTAGTGGCCGAAAAGATAAAATCCCAAATTGACGTATCTATACCTATCTCAACATAGTATCAATCTTGAAAGGAATCTAGAATCGATTTTTTTTGTTTTTATCTTTTCCGGAAGAGAAAGTAGAATAACAAACATTTCTAGGTTGTTAGTCTCAGGAACGATGAGAAAATTTACTATAACAAAATTCATGTTATACCTTTTTGGAGATTACAAATTTTATGAAAAAGAAAAAATAGGTTTCAGTCAATTTTTGAAGGTACAAGTGCGGAAAAACTGATTTTGGGAAACTGGCGTCGTCTATATTTTTGGGAACTAACTTCAGAGAGTTAAGCCTACAGTAAAATATATTACAAATTTTAAGATCTACAATTTTTGTTCTTACATTTCTTTTCTTCCGCGAAAAGGAAAACAAATAACGCAAATAATTTTTTTTCTAGGTGATCCATTCCGAGACAGGTTGTGATTTTACATTTCAGGTTATCAGAAACACTATATTAAAAATTCTGCCTACCTGCACTTTTTTGACTTATCTCTTTTTTACAGTTTGTTTCATTGCTTCAGCCTCCATTTTTTTTCATGGGTTATTTTGTTGTTTTTTTTAGTTATCCTATAACTAAATTTTTAAAATGACCACTAATTCAGCCATTAAAACTACGTACATGTACTAAATTCCACCTAAATGAGAGAATTATTGGGAAAAAAATCAAAATTTGGTCGCTATTTTGGATTTTCAGGGCCTTTGGAACAATTTTGAAGCGGCTCGATATCCTTAAAATATTGTTTATGGTGTACTAAATCAGCATGCTAAAATGCATGCTTTTAAACACAAGAGAACGGTTCTAGTGATTTTTTAAGGCGCTGCATTACATGGTCCATTAATTTTTTCTTTTATTTAATCTCTAAGTGTTGTATCTTTAATATTGAGCAAAAAGAATTAAGGTTCAAGATTCTATGAATTGGGTTTCCTTTTTTATACCTAACAAAATTTTTCGTCGTTTGACACTTTTTGAATAGAATTGTAAAATTCAATAAAAGTCATATACAAAATTTTCTTAATATATTTTTCTCTCCATTAGAAAGAAAATCCGTTCGACACTGGAATCATTAGATGATAAAAAATATATATTGTAAAACTTCTTTATAATCCATGTTGTTTTTCTAGGTTATTCTCTTCCAAAAATTTTTTTTTTATTTAATATATTGCATAAACACCAACTCTTCTCTTAGTATTATATTTGTAGTGTTAAATAATTCTGAAGTCCTTTGTATACCGTCAAAAAAAGTATATTTTCTAATATAACCCCATTAATAGATTAGACAGAGGCGTTTTCAACTTATGCAAATATTCGCGAGATGTTTCATAAAAAACTGAAAAAGTTTTAAAACGCTTTCTAGTGCTGGCTGCAATGATTAAATGTGACAAGAAACTCTGATATTTCGTAACAAACATTCAAATTCCGGACAGTACCGAAAAATCGGGACGTCTGGTAACCCAGTATATTATATAATATATATATATATATATATATATATATATATATATATATATATATATATATATATATATATATATATATATATAATTTAATCTGTTATCTTGAAAGACTGGTATGTCCCAAGATGGTTGATATAATAGTATACTTGATGCAATACAATGAATATATATTGTTAAAATTTTTATTGTATAAAGCAGATATTTTATACTGGATTAGTTGTGGGTAAAAGGATCAGAATTAAATCTATGTCATTTTTAATAAATAATTATGTTCATCGTACGATTCTAGGATATAAGAATTATTATACAGGTGATTATTTGACATAGGATATCGTGATATTGCACCATAAAGAATTAATGTAATTTGTGTGTACTCCTTCGCGTCTTAAATACACATTTTAACTACCTATAGTTTCTTTATTGGGAGTATTTTCCAATAATAATTGAACTGTTGAGTTATAGTATTCAAGTGCTTCAAGAATTAAAGTGTAGTTAGTTAATTCAGACACTGCACATCCTCTGTGTTTAAAAATTTAAAGAGAAAAATTTTTATTTTCACAAATTAATTCGTAAAATGCACTAGACCGTGAAGCTTTGTTTGATTTAAAGGTGTTGTAAACGCTGTGTTAACTAATCTGTTTGTTTATTGAACATACATTTTTACTTTATTCAAGTAAGTCACCACGCGAATACTCTTATGAAAACTATTAACTATGCTATATTGGTAGGTGGTGTATATTAATATAGGAAATTAAGGCTCGTAATGAAAACAAGATGTGATAGTTAGTATAGTTACAAGTAAGAAATGTGTATTTATGACGCAGCAAATTACGACAAACGACAGTTTGGTATATACCTGTAATGTACACCATATTGAAAATAAGTAATTTAAACTGTTTAAATTATTTTGGTAAAAAAAACATGTCAGACTTCTTATTTTTAAGTTTTAAATTCATACATAAAAATAGTTATATTTTTCTTTATTAATACGCATTGGCTTTATATATGCACTGAATGTTATAGGCATTTTGGGATGATTGAATTTATATTCACTAATACACAAAGTTATAACATATCCTTGTTTAGCACTTTTTGGTAGCTTTTGTGATACCGTGGTATGTAAATATTTTATTGTATCAATATTTGTCCCGAATTACCATATACACGAAATTAAAATTCATTCATTCCAATTTCTTGTACTTGAAAAACAAAAATAACTAATTGCTTTTACTATAAAATAATTTACTGCCTTTATAATATCTATTAGTCTTTATTAATGATCTCTTTTATATTGTTTGCCAAAAATAATGAATGTGTAGTTTTGCTTTTTGGCAGAATATTGTAACACATACTAGTGATGAGAAATGTAAATACAAATACCGACGAAAAGTCTGAATATATTGGTAAGCTCATTTTGTAACAGAATGGTTTCAATAAAGATGTATTCTGCAAAATATTTTTGCAACAGACGTTTTAAGAGTTGTTATTTTCAAAAGTACAAATTTATTTTAAAGGTGAAATGAAACTAGACTAGTTTGGATGTTTGGTGTACTATTTGTATCTATATGAACAATAAAATATATTCGTATTTCTTGTTTCTTTTTAGCTGATTTTTTTATTTCGAGTGATCTAGTTCACAAAGAATATCTTTCGAGCTAGTAGGAAAAAATCTTTTGCCTGTACAATTATTTTACAAAAAAGTTGTTTCTGTTACATTTTAATATCCATTACGAAATTTTGTCCATCTAGAAACTAAGGCTGAATGTTTTACCATTTTTAGCAAGTAATGCGTGTATTTTAAAAGGCTCGTTGACCAAACTTTAATTTATTCCGTTATTTCATGATAAAGTTGTAAAGATATAGTTATAAAATTTTGAGGTAAATGTTCATTTTCACCTACCATTGCCGATTTTAAAGAAATTTGGCACACGGGTAGAATTTGGGGCGCTAGATAGATAGAGAGTATGGAGAAGTGACTTGCGCTAACCTATTACTTAGGACTCTCAGGTGGGCCCATTGTAACCTCCTTCGGAGTTTTACTCGCCGAGCCAGCCAACAGCATTGATATAGTTCAGCATCGTAGCGGCCGAGCATCCTCCGGTTGTGGCCATTTCCGGCTATCTTTCCCCCATAATGTATTCTCTGGTATTTACAAGAGCTGGGCAGAGCAACAAAGAACATGTTCAGCAGTCTCGTCGTCCTCGTTGCACTCAACTTAGATCCAAGGTGTGAAGGTGTGTGTTTAGCTTACAGTGTCCCGTTAGCATTCCTACCAGTTTTCTAAGATTTCTTCGAGAGAGCCCGAGGAGGTACTCTTTCCGAGCGACCTCAGGGCCAAGAATTGCGGCACCTGAGTGTCTAAAGCCCTGTCTCTCCCATCTCGCTTTTAGAATCTTTTTTGACTGTTCGTTTATCTTTAGATTGATCGCCTTAGAGGATAGCGGCGGAAGGGTTCAGGGCCGCATAGTATTTGGGGCGCTAATCACGAACCTGCAGTCAATTTTTTTCGGCCTAGTTTACAGGCTTATATACACAGTTTTTCACTTTCTTTTCTGTTTCCTCCAGTAATTTTTATAAGAAGGGATTGAATACACAATTAAAATATCAAAATTACATTTGTTTTCCAATTTATGTTATATTACTCAAAAATCACATAAATAAAATTGTATCTGCCAATTGCTATTTTTAGTAGCGATTTTTCTCAATTTTTTGTTTTATGTTGTGTTGGGAACCATTATCATTCGAAAAAATATTCAAAAATGAAATTTGACAAATTGTATCAACGTAACAGTTCTTGGTATTGTTTAATATGGATATTATGTTACATAGGTGAATCAGCATCATGTTAGCAGATGGTCTGGCGCCGCACACTGGTCAAATTTAATAAAATCTTAGCTTAAATGGGATTACGTATTGTTTTATTGAAAGCTTAAAAATGTAACAACTGAATTTGATTTTTTTCGCGTTTGACAGAAATTGTATTTTACAGGGTGATGAAGTACTAAATCACAATATTTTAATATATCTAGGGTAATCAGAATTACTGTTTATGAATTACCGTTTAAAATTTTAACATAATTTATCTAAATGTACCAACTAAATTTAATTTTTTTCACATTTAATTGAATTATACAGAATGATCAACTACTAAATGAAAATATCTTAATACATCTGGGGTAATTGGAATGCCGCTTTTATGGTCTATAACACATGATCAAAATAATAGTAACGTAATATCAGCTGTAGTAATCCGCACCATAAGAGCGAGAGGGTTAAAATAATGTTTCTTTCCTACTCTAACACACTTGACACACCATACAGCTGACTACTATTTTGAATTATGTGCGATGTGTGAGCAACAATCTAATAAATGAGTATTTATTTAAATGAAAGTCAGTCTTCATCTGATGAGTTTAAAATTTCATTTACATTTATAGCTATTTTGCAAACATTTGATGGCTTTAATAAATATCTTGCCTAGAGGTTTTTCTCGCGAAATTTAATCCAAAGTTTTTGATATTTCTCGTTTCTTGGGCTTCCTCAGACTTTTGCGAACGGTCTTGCCGGTTTCGATTTATCTAAAATTTATCCCAATTGTAAATGTAACTGCTGTTGGATATGTTTTTTTGAGTCTTGAACTTTTTGCTTCTACACTTTTGGTCAGTGGAGGCTATCAGGTGAAGTAGGTGAAGTGCCACTTCACCAGGAAAAATAAACAAGCAAACATCTAACTATATTTATTAAATATCTCTTAAAATTTAAGTTTTTACATTTATTTATTCACCTAATTGGCAAAAAAATAAACTGTACATCTCGAATAAATATTTTACCTGACCGTTGGCGGCATGTCTTTTTAAAACTCTCAATCGAACTTTATTATAACAACTATAACAGTGGCGCAAACCGCTTCGACTTTGCTGGAGGTGCTATTTTTAGTTTACGATTTTCCTACTACGTTGCCATGACAACGCGTTCGCGATGACGTCGACCGCATGGAAGATTAATGTTAACCAGCGCCATACAGCGCTCTCGGTGAATTGCCAATGCAGTACACTACACCCACGTGTCGTTCAGTTTCCTTGCAGTTTACTTGACTGTTTTGTGTTATATTTATTTATGGTGTTGTTACAACTTTACTTGGTGTCGGGTTTATTAATTTACATTATTGATGAATTTTTTGGAAACTCGATTTAATCGATGGAAGAAACAAGATCAGAGTTTTAATCGTCATCTTGGTTTTCGGCGTACAAGTGGTTTTGTAGTAGTCAACTACTACAAAAATGACGTTTCGCCAAAATCACATTTGGCATTTTCGAAGCTTTCTTTCTGGCGTTCGAATAGAGACTGTGAGAGTGATTTTGGCGAAACGTCAGCAAAACTGTTCTTTTCAGAACGACAGTAGTGAACTGATGTACACCCGGAATGAAAACACATTGTATTTTTCCATCCGTAAAGGAGTAAAAATCAACATATATATATATATATATATATATATATATATATATATATATATATATATATATATATATATATATATATATATATATATATATATATATATATATATATATATATATATATATATATATATATATATATATATATATATATATATATATATATATATATATATATATATATATATATATATATATATATATATATATATATATATATATATATATATATATAGAGATATATATATATATATATATATATATATATAGATAGATAGATAGATATATATATATATATATATATATATATATATATATATATATATATATATATATATATATATATATATATATATATATATATATATATATAACAATTTTTTTCTTGCACCAGTGTTCTACTTTTCCCCCTCAACCATGGGTGAAAGGGGAGCTGTGAGTAATCTTGTTCTTTTAAATCGTTAGAATATTCTTTAGCTTTTTGTGGGTCCTCTACTTCCTGTTCGTTCAGATAGCTCAATTTTATTTCACGTTACACCAACGTCATAACTAGGATACTATGATCCCTATCCGGAACATGTCCTATAATACCGCAATGATCCGATTTAGTCAAACGGCAATTGCTATTTCGATCTTTCTAGAGTCCATCAGGCCGCCATAGAATAGCGGATCCCGTGTAGCGCAAAGGCACAAAATGAAATCACAGAAACATCTATTTAGAATTACATTGTTGACTTCTGACTTTTGTTGGGAATAATAAAATTAATATATTTTATTTTACATTACAGCAACGTAGTAACAAGGACATTAACGATCCTTGTGTGGAACATGTCCTGCAATTTCGCGGGTGCAGCAGCACAACTATCCATTTTAATTAAACGGCAATCGTGATTTTATTCTGTTTACAGCTCATCAGGCCGCTATAAACTAGCCATAGACGTTTAAAGTCGAGCGCTGATTGGCTATTGCTATTACATTGTACCTAATGCCCGTACAATTGAGGCAAAACGTACGACGGATTAGCAGTGCGTGGTTAAAATCGGGCTCTCATTGGTTATTTCTAATACGGTGTACCTTTTGTTTCGACGTTGCTAATCGCGCGTATTTTGTTATTAGAAATTACGCAGCGCGCATTAGTATTTAGTTGGTGTTTTGCACCACAGTCAAGAATAATTTGAAGCTAGTTAGCTTCAAATATAAACTTGTTAGTAAATCTGACGATACGTATGTATTGTGAGCAGACATAACCTCAGAGTGAATTTAGAATTAGTCCTGTGATTTGATTGATTGCTGTTGGCGAGAAACAGTGTATAAATAACTTTTGTCGAACATTTGACATGTGTTCGAATTCCCGTGCAGGCGAATGCCTGTTTAAGTTTTTTTAACAAAACTTATAATTAATAAAATTGCGGATTAATTTAGGTTAGGGTTGGTTAGGTTTACTGTAAAGAAAGCGCGCCAACACGATTATGAGTCTATAAAAAAACAACTGTACCGAAACTGAAATCTCGTATTGCAGAGTTCTCTGCCGCAAATGAAACAGCATGCTGTTCACTTCAAAAACGCCTCAAAAAAGATTGTTTGCAGCTGAGTGAGCTGCAACTAAATACTAGAAAGATTTGCAATGGCTGTATTGGCCTTAGAACAAAAAGCTAAGGCAAGGGAGTTTTACGCTCCTCTTATTGAAACAACGAGCGGCGATGGACTTCCCTTCGACGGTGTTCTTCCAATTTTGAAGATTGATGATGATGCTTCCTGTAATAACACTGCAACGGGAATGAGTGAAGATCCAAGCCCAACCTCGATCATTTTGGAAAATTCAATTGATGACTTTGAGGAAAAACCACACTAAATTTGGTACTCAAAGATCATTTATAAATATTTGCTCCAGAAGACTGGATCGTATAAACACCAAAAGTAATTGGGATACTTTTCTGAGTACTTGCGAAAGCACGTTCGCATTAAGGCATCGAGGTGGTGCTGCGATACGGGTGTAACCAACCTACGTCTCTAGAAGAAGACTTTACGTAACAATGGGCAGCAAATCTCTTCCTGTTGGTAGACCTGCATAGGATGAAAAATTAAGACCAACGCAAAAAAGAAATTTATCCGAAGAAAAAATTTACCCAACGCAATATCGCATTCGATCCTAAGTATTATACCTGCCTACGTACTTTACATTAAAACTGTTTGCTCAAATAAACTAAAATCGAAACTTCTGTAGAAAAATACAATAGCAGCAATTAGCATTTAAGCAGAATTGTCATGTTACAATTCGGATGAGCTCAAAGTTACACATCTTTAATCCCAAACTTCAAACAAACCTCAATTCGAATTCTATCGATCTCTCACAATGGATGAAGATTTGTATGTAGATATAGTGAACGTCGAACTTGAATCTCTTAAGAATTCGTTACTGATCTTGACCTAGACAAAAAAAATTTTTCCGAATATGGACAAATCACTCGACTACCTTCATTAGAAACGTGCGTACAAAACGCCCTCTGCAAATCCATTATACATTTTGCCTTAATGGTGCGGGCATTAGTTATTGTGTATTAGCAATAGCCAATCAGTGCTCGACTTTAAACGCCTATTGCTAATCCGTGTACATTTTGCCTAAATGCGTCTCGTGCAGGGCAAAGGCTCAAAATTGAATCACAGAAACAACTACTCGCTTGCTAATACCACGACCGGCATTGAATTACACTGATTTTTGTTGCGAGTAATAATGTAATAATTTAATGTTACACCAATGTAATAACCAGGACACTACGTACCTTGTCTGGAACTTATCCTGTATTACTGCAGGCGCTATGGATAATTACGCCGATCGTAGGGACGTCTAAAACCGAAGATGACAATAATACTTCTTTTGTTCAAATTTTAAAGTCGATGCGGTATGATGAAAATTAACCTAACCAACGAAAAAAAAACTTCAAGCACGTGCTAGCAAAACCTTGAATCTTCTGACGAAAATAGCCAACATTTTAGTATTCACGATTCGAATTCAGATATAGATCCCACGTCCCACTTTGAAGAAGACATTGATGAAAACTCTGGTGCTGAAAAACCAGAGTTTTCATCACATCTCAAATAATTCACCCTAACTATCGGTCTTAGATAGTCTCTTGCCTGTCACCAAGGAAGATATTTTATACTGGTGACTGGTTACTCATACACTTACCTTATTTCAGGAATGACAAAGTACATCTACGGCATTTAGCAGATATTATATAGCTTAGTTGTGAAATTAAATGAGGATGGGTACGAAGGAAACTTTTTACGCGAAAAATCTAAGTGACTATTCAGGTCATGTGTACACTTTTTCGGATGTCAAAGTTTACTTTCTAACAAATTGATGGAACAATAAATACTCCAGAAAAATACGGAAGAGGTCTTGTCAGATTTGAAGTTCTTTTTTCTAGTTCACGTACTTTCCATTAACCGATTTTTTTCTCAACTCATCAAGCAGGGGGTGGGGGAAATGGCGAACTTCCGTTTGCAGAAGACTCAATAACTTTGTTTTGAGTTGAAGGATTTGGACCAGCTTGTTCTCGGTAAAAAGAGAATTTATTGAGGTTTCAAGTGATGTGTTAGCTGTAATGTTTTAGGTCTTGCGCCGAACGCCAGATGACTCTTTACCAAGCTAATTTATATGTCGTTTTCTCGAAAAATTCAAATAGAATGATGTATTTATGATGGGTTAACGAGAAGAGCATAAAAAAACTAAAAAATGAAAACCACAACTGGTTCCCTTCTTTCTGAGCGGATATACGATTAAAATAAATAAAACGGTTTATAAAAAACCGGGTAGTCGAGGTCTGAAGACCGTGCAATCGAAGGCGAAACGCCGGATAGTGGTTCCAATTTGACGCGGTCTAATCCCAAGAATTCTGCTTATTTAATTTACCAAAGCCGTGAGAGTATCTGTTCTATACTATTACATGTATGTTATTTAGGCGGTTATTTGGACAAAATAAGTAGGTAGTAGCGCTGTGCAGCTATTTTAAGTTAAATGATATTGAAATATACGTCTTGAAAAATCTCTTATATAATATAGCCGCCTTACGGGTTACCTTTTAAGTAAAACCCTTGCAGCGATTAATTACTTCTTATTGTTGCTACATTATGGATGCTGTATATTTTGAAAACATGCAAGATGCACTAACAGCTTCAAGGGTATAAGCCATAAGGTACCCTGAATGGCGGAAATATAGTAAAAGATTTTTTATAAAGTTGGCTAACCCCCTACTATCTACTACCGTCCAGAAAATCTAATTAATGTACTAGCGTATATTGACATCAATCCTATGTCAGTAGTAGAACAATGGTCATATAGATTTACGAATTGCTACATGTAGAATAATCATACGATTAATCTAAGCTCAAGAGATAGGTGGACTATATCATTAATTGTGTAATCAAATATTGAATTTAAAGTTAACTAAAATGCGTTAAGTAACCAAGATTAAATAAAATAAAAACATACCACAATATAACGCGTCGGCTTTTAAATACAAGCCAAAACAATAAAAATTAGATGGTTCCCGAAACGTCAAGAAGATTACTTACATATCCAATGGCAACCAGTGATAATACTTCTAGAAATGCAGTAGCTGCAACTGCACTGCACGCGTCAGTACCTGGTTGAACCGGCGTGGAACAGGCCAGTTCAAACTATATAGCGGACTGACTCGGAAGGCTTCGTCGTCGTGGGCCCCTCCTCGATTCTGGCGATTGTCCCTCACGTTATAGTTAAATTCACCGACAGTAAAAAAAATAAGTACCTGAGTCAGTTTATTAAATTTAAAGGGAATTTAGAATATACAAAAATAAAAGATTTATTTTAGTAAATACGGAGCACTAAAGGTACTGTTCATAATACTCTGAAAAAATATAGATAAGTATATTTTTATTGATCAAGTACATTTTTTAAGTGCCAATAATAAAAATAGTATTAATAGGGAGATCCAAAAAGATTTCACTAAGAGCGATAATTGATGTTTCTGGTTCTACAAATGAATAATTACACGATTTAACATGTAAATATATGTCCTGATTAAAATTTTCAGCTGGTAGTTGCTTGGCATTTCACCCTCTCGTTTTTTTTTTCTCTTTTATACCCAAGTATTTCTTATTCCACGCTGTTGCGACTTGAAAACTGGGGGCTTTTTAAAATTTACCGCTCACCAAAATTTTCGGCACTGAATCGCCCAGGGAGGAATGGACCGACAGCGACAGTCCAACACCAAGGCCGCTGGAGTGTCAATCATTGGTGCGGCATTATTGATGGAACAATTATAGGACCATTTATTTTTAATGCACCGCTTAACGGGGCTAAATATTATTTTCTCATAAACGAACTTCCTTTTTTTAGAGAATATGCCTTTAGAATATCGATTAAATACGGTTTTCCAACATGACCTGCACAATACGCAGTTAGCGTTCGCCAATATCTGAATAATTCCTATCTAAAAAGATGAAGAGAAAGCATTTTTTTTATGGCCAGCAAGGTCACCGGATATGACCTCTTTAGATTTTTATTTGTAAGGAAGACTAAAAGATCTTGGTTTTCAAACCCAACCAACAAGGAAAAATTGAATAGAAAGAATTAGACACACAATAAAAACAATCCCTAGAGCAGAGATAGAAGCTGCAATATATCAACCCGGAGCAGACCGACGTTATGCATAGACACTGACGGAAAACAATTTGAACATTTGGGGAGGCATTAAACATTTTATTAATCAATAAGTTTTATTTTATTACTAAAATTGCAAATATTTAAAATGTTTTTTTTTGTTTTCTGTGCTCATACATACCTTAATGCAATAGAACATTGTAAATATTCTTAACCATAATGTGGGGAGAAAATAAGGAAAAGTGAATAGAGTAATATTAAAAAATTAAAGTGTTCTAGATAGAATATAAATTGGCAAGTTATGCATACAATAATATTGTTACTTTATAGTTTGATTGATTTGTTTCTTATTTGGGTCTAAAAAATGTTATTAGGTACGGATACTTGTATGAGGTTTAGCTCCGGAACGTCAGAGATGTTGGGGATGTTTCTTCGGGGATCCCTCAGTGCTCAATTTTAGACCCGTTCCCCTTTATTCTTTACCCATTCAATGCGGGAAGTTTAAATATTTTCGACACGCATTCCTTTACAGATGATATCCAGCTGTTATATACAGTATATTCGCACTTCGTGTTAGGTTGAGACCAATGTCAATGCTGACTTGCAACAAATTTCAACCTATAACAGGAAGCACAATCTCAAATTAAAACTAACGAAGCTTAAGTACTAATCTTTTGCGACTGCTGGATGTTTGGAATTTCTTAAATACCACCAGGAATCTTGGATTTGTGTACAATAGCAAACTTAGATTTAGTAGTCATATGTCAAACATTAGCAAAAATTTATATATGGCATTAAAAACTAACATGCATATTCTCAACTTTAAAAAAACTGTGTGAATCATATATATTATCAACTCTTTTTTACCACCTCATTTTGTACTATCCATGTTTGACCTAGTATGATAGACGTCGCATTCAAAAATCCAAAATAATTGTCATTTTATTCAGTCTGCTGAAGCATTTTCACATAAAAAAAAGCAAATAAATTGACTCAATATGAAATACTTATTCCAGTGTGTTTGTTTACACAGTCTTAAGACCGCCTGTTCCTGCGTACTAACTTTTGAATTAATATGATACAAATGAATCATGTTTTAGTCAAAAACAACAAATCTATTCACTATGCCTCAGCATAGGACATCTGTGTCAGCGATGTTTTAGTTACAATGCCGTGAAATATTACAATAATTATTGGTTTCACTTTATTTGTGCTAGCAACAATTGTGTCCTTTTGTAAGCATATCAGAGCGGTACTTCTGTAAAACCAGGCAGATGTTAGAAATTAGTTAAGGCAATTATAGTTAATAGTATATATATATATATATATATATATATATATATATATATATATATATATATATATATATATATATATATATATATATATATATTATGACTTGTTGTCTCACAGTATTCCTGTGGTTGTATTTTATACTGACGGGAGTATAAGTACAAAAAATAAAAATTAAAAAAAAAAGGAAATGGAAAAAAAACAACTATTGGGCATTAAGAACCGATCTAACGATGCTACATGTTTTCAAAATGACCGATTTTTTGATGTTCCTGTGAATGTCTGTATTAAGTCCTAATTGAGCCAAATGCAGTGTAAACATTGTTGGGATGAGACCTGTTACTGATATGACGAGAGGAACAATGATGACTCTTTCCTGTTTCCACAGCCTTTTTACTTCTATTGCCAAGTCGGTGTATTTGGCGATCTTCTCACTGTATTTCGCTTGGATGTTCTCGTCGTTGGAGACAGCCATGTCAATTAAATAAACGATTTTCTCTTTTTTGGATTGAAAGGTGATATCGGGTCTGTTTGCAGGGATTGTTTTATATGTGTGGATGTCAATGTCACAGTAGAGCTTGTAGTCTTCGTTTTCAAGTATGGATGTTGGTGTATAATGGTAGTAAGGGTCTGTGTTCTCCGTTAGTTTGTATATTGTGGCTAATGCTTGATGAACGACCTTCGCTGCTGAATTGTGTCTCGCGGTGTATTCAGTTCCGACCATTAGTCTATATCACCTCGTTATGTGATCGATCGTTTCTCTCTGCTGGTAACATCTCCTACACCTCTCGTCTTCAATGGTTGTGTCCTTGATGATGTGCTTTTGGTAGTTTCTGGTTACTATGACTTTGTCCTGGATGGTAAGCAGGAAGCCTTCTGTTTCGGGGAACAGCTGCCCTTCTTGTAACCACGTATAAGAAAGCTTTTTATGTATATCGTCTTGCTTTATGTGTTATCTGTGTCTTCCGTGAAGTGTTTTTTCAGACCAGGTGTTTTTCTAGTCGTGATTGGATGTGACTGTGTACGTCTACTGCGTGGCTCGTTTGAGACAGGTCGAGCGGTGTATAATTCTTGTCTGCCTTCACTATTGCCTTGTGGAGGTTAGTTTGTTTGTTGTGGAAGAATTTTCTGAGTTCGTAAATTTGTTTTTTTATTTAGCGATTGTATATCTATAATTCCCCTCCCTCCTTCTTTTCTCTCGATGGTGAGTCTTTACTTGCATGCATTGGGATGTAACCTCCTGTGTTTAGTGAATTGAGAGCGTATGAGAATGTGAATGTTTTCTGTCTGTGTGGGACCATTTAATGATACCAAACCAATACGTAAGAATAGGTATGGCGAAGGTGTTAATAGCTTTTGTTAGATTTCTGGAATTCAGTTTTGTTTTTAGTAGCTTTGTGAGTCTGGTTTTAAGTTCCGTCTTGAGCTCTGATTTGATATGAGTGTGGTTAATTTTGGTGCTTTGATGGAAGCCTAGATATCTGTATGTTTCTTCTTTGAGCATGTTATCTATAGTTTCATTGTTGATTGTTTCCCTCATAGGGTAGTCTTTCCACTGTCCCTTGTTGATATGAAGTAGCTTGCATTTACTTATACCAAACTCCATGTTGATGTCCAGGCTAAACTTTAGTTGTGCCTTTGTGCTTGCATATAATTTTATGTCATCTATGTACAATAGATGGTTTATTTTGTGTACAATATTTTTTTGATGTTTAATTTGGAATCCGAAGTTTGTGTTATTCAGTGTGTTTGAGGCAGAGGTAGAACCACAAAGCGCTGAGTGAATCTCTCTGGAATATACTTCGTCTGATGTAGATCTCTTCTGTTTCGATGTGCCTTTTTTGTGTTCTCAGGTTGATTTCAGTTTTCCACGTATTCATGATTTGCGTAAGAAATTGAATGTTTTTATTGACTTTATATAATTCTAGCACTCTGGTTAGGCAACTGCGAGGTATCAAATAAAAGGCTTTTTTATAATCTATGTAACCAGTATGAAGGTTTCTATTTCTTATTCTTATTGCTATATATATATATATATATATATATATATATATACAATGGTCATTCAAGCTCTTATTACGACAGGGGTTAAATATGTCGTGAATAACCAAGTTATGCAATAAATTTACAAAGGCTAAAACTTTTTATTATGGTTATGTATTACATATAAAAAAATTTGATAGTCATTCAGTTGTACGTCAGAACCGGTGGTAGTCAGACAGACCCGAGGTAATGAACAGGGTGATCGAGATCGACCTAATATCTCCGTTATTCGTAGAGATAAGAATAAACTTTAAATACGCAACTTGCGGAAATTTTAGTTCTAAAAATTTAATTAAAAAAGCTAGTGGTTATGGAATCAAAAAATACATTACACAAAATTAATCAAAAAAACATTAATATAAATGCAACTTTTTTGAAGTG
>JAUTXW010001366.1:0-317832 GCA_030620095.1 Kuschelorhynchus macadamiae
AAGATAAATAGTTGGATTGTAGATAATAATGTCACAATAACAGTGTAACTTACTTATAAAATATTGTTATACCTGCCTGAACTGAAAATGTAAGTAATATTTAATGAGTCATATACTATTAGTATTATAAAGTATATATTATTATTATATTACAATGTATAAATTATAGTATATTATAAACCACAATCGCACACACAGATCGTAAGATTCATTGTGCAGGAGTGGTATTCTGGATTAAAATATAAAATCATTTATTTGTAATAGGTGAAATAAATAAATAAATAAAATAAATAAAATAGTTTATATTAATATCATTCTGTCACGATAACGTCAACATTTTTAAGCCCCGTTTACCATCGTATTTTCTGTCATGTTAAATTTATTGAATGACCTTGAATGTCCCAGTTTTTTTTTTATATACCGTATATATACATGGATACCTTCTATTATATATTCTGTGACGTCGAGAAACTGTAACTGATCCTAAATTGGATTTCTTTTTCGATTTCACATGGCTTTTTTTGCACGCCGCAACTAAAACAAAGATTAGGTAAATGGTTTTTTTGGAAGTAATTCATAATAGTAAAATAAAAACTACTGCAGTGTAAGCCTAATAATAGATAAATAAAAGTCTAATAGGTACAATGCTATATATATAGTTAGTACTATAGTACCCAAGATGGTATTTGTATTAATGAATTATATATCATAGTTTACATTTATTTTAGGTTGGATTATTGTTATTGCAACAGGAGAGTCTTACAGATCATTAGCTTTTTCACTTCGAATTTCTCATAGTTGCATAAGCACATTCGTACCAACTGTTCTAAAAAGGATATGTAAAAAATTACTGCCGATTCAAGTTCCATCTCCTTCACAAATTGATTTTAAAGCAAAAGCAAAAGAATTCTGGTCTCGCTGGAACTTTCGAATGTTATGGCTGACATTGATGGAAAACACGTGCGAATAATGTGCCCAAATAAAAGCGGCTCTCTTTTTTTTAACTATAAGAGTTATTTTTCGATAGTTCTTTTAGCTCTTGTTGATGCTAACTACAAATTTTTGACTGTCGACATCGGATCTTATGGGAAAGAAGGCGATGCAGGAATTTTTTCAAAATCAAAAGTTGGGCAGGTCATTTACGGCGAAAACTTTAATTTTCTTCCATCCCTCAGTATTTCCTCGCACCAAAAACACTATTTTACCTTATGTTATCATTGGAGATAACGCGTTTGAGCTTGATAAACATGTCATGAAACCTTCCCCAAAAAAACAAGTACTGGAGGACCCAAAAAAGACAGATTTCAATTACAGACTCTCTGGGGCAAGAAGAGTAACCGAAAATGCCTTTGGCATACTGTGTCATACATTTAGAATTTTTTTCACCCCCATAAATGTCAAACCGTCAACTGTTGATTTAATCATTCTTAAATAATTACGAAATTGTAGTGGCGGATTCATGGTTTAAAACTATTTTTTGGGTTTTTCCGCCTTAGAAAATTGAAAAAAATAAAAAATAAAATATAATTACCCTATAAATTGAATAGATAGTCTTGAGTTCTGTCCACTACGAAGGTACCCGAGGAACGACACTGAAAAATGCCTGCTTTCTGGATGTTTCGAGGGAAAGTCTACCCCTGTCTTCAGCAAACCTACAAATAAAATACTAAAAGCAGAATATGTTCTTATGTTTCGTATCAGAAATATAACCAGAATGGCTAATCTCTGACAAAATGTCAGTGAAGGTCAATTTAAAGGTGTTATTTTTAATTGTTAGAATAAGGTGCGAAATAGGTGTACCTAGAGTATGTTCATTTTAATTTATTGTATTTTGAGGTGTCCTTTTTTTACGTCAGTATTTAGCAAATTTAACCAAGTGCTATTAAAACTAACGGAACAAGATGCTACACAATTATCTTTATTTAATAATATTAAGGCACTTTCTTTTATTTTACGTTTTTTGGAACATAGTTCTTTTGCTAAAATACTAGAAGCATTCCAATTAATTTTATGATTGTTATCTAGTGCATGTTGGCAAATGTTTGATTTTTAAAATTCCCTATTTTTTATCTATGTTTGGTATTCTTTAATTCTTTTGGCTAATGGCCTAGAGGTTTCACCTATGTAAAATTTATTGCATTGACACGGAATTTTATAAATAACATTTTTTGTATTTTCTTGTTCATTGCTAGGTTTTGTTTTTTGTAAGTTTACTTCTAAGTGTATTTTGTGTTTTAAAAATCTACCAGATGATCAAAAAGATGAATTTAGAATTAGAACTAAAATTGCTCTTGAAAAACCACTTAAAATTAGACAAAATCTCACCCCCATAGAAGAAAAAGCACTAAAAACACTTCAATCAGATAACACAATTAAAATTCTTCCAGCAGATAAAGGTAATGCAACTGTTTTAATGGATTGTACTGACTACGATCAAAAAATAACCTCACTTATAAACGAAAACACTTACTCGAAATTAAATAAAGATCCAACAGAACACATTCATATATAAAAAATTCACAAAACTTCCTTGAGAAATTGTCTAATATTCAAATAAATATAAATAATACACTGGTAAGTTTTGATATCGTTAGTCTTTTTACAAATGTACCTGTTGATAAAACTTTAAACATAGTAAGAAATAAACTAGAAAATGATAACAATCTTAGTGAACGTACATCATTAGACATTAATACTATTCTAGAATTACTAACTTTTTGTGTAAAAACCACTTATTTTCAATACAAAATCGAATCTTACCAACAAAATTTTGGCATGGCTATTGGGTCTCCTTTATCTCCTTTACTAAGTCATATTTTTATGGAAAACTTTGAGTTAAATTATATTCAAAATTACGATCATAAACCACTTATTTGGTGGAGATACATTAATGACATTTTTTGTATCTATGAACATGACGATCAACATTTAAATAACTTTTTATATCATATTAACACCAAAGAACCAACAATTAAATTTACTATTGAAAAGGAAACAGACCAACAACTTCCATTTTTAGACATACTTATCAAAAAAGACATACACAGTTTTGAAACAAAAGTATACAGAAAACCTACACACACAAACAGATACTTAAATTTTTACTCAAATCATCCAATCATGGTTAAAAAGGGAGTTGTAAAAAAGTCTATATGATGAAAATAATTTGCAAAGATCAACATTTTTTTAAAGAAAAAAATTTTATAAAAGATGTTTTAAATCAAAATAATTATCCTAATGATTTCGTTGAAAAATGTTTTTATGAATTTGAGAATCCAAAAGACAAAAAAATCCAAAATAGACCAATTACAAACCTCTTTATACCATACATACCTAATTTATCAGATAAAATAAAACGAATAGGTAAACGTTTTAACATCAGAACGATCTTTAAAACACAAAATACACTTAGAAGTAAACTTACAAAAACAAAACCTAGCAATGAACAAGAAAATACAAAAAATGTTATTTATAAAATTCCGTGTCAATGCAATAAATTTTACATAGGTGAAACCTCTAGGTCATTAGCCAAAAGAATTAAAGAACACCAAACATACATAAAAAATAGGGAATTTCAAAAATCAAACATTTGCCAATATGCACTAGATAACAATGCTTCTAGTATTTTAGCAAAAGAACCATGTTCCAAAAAACGTAAAATAAAAGAAAGTGCCTTAATATTATTAAATAAAGATAATTGTGTAGCATCTTGTTCCGTTAGTTTTAATAACACTTGGTTAAATTTGCTAAATACTGAAGTAAAAAAAGGACACCTCAAAATACAATAAATTAAAATGAACATACTCTAGGTACACCTATTTCGCACCTTATTCTAACAATTAAAAATAACTCCTTTAAATTGACATTCATTGACATTTTGTCAGAGATTAGCCATTCTGGTTATATTTCTGATACGAAACATAAGACATATTCTGCTTTTAGTATTTTATTTGTAGGTTTGCTGAAGACGGGGGTAGACTTTCCCTCGAAACGTCCAGAAAGCAGGCATTTTTCAATGTCGTTCCTCAGGTACCTTCGTAGTGGACCCAGAACTCAAGACTATCTATTCAATTTATAGGGTAATTATATTTTATTTTTTATTTTTTTTAATTTTCTAAGGCGGAAAAACCCAAAAAATAGTTTTAATCATTCTTGCTAGCTGTTGTTTACACAATATGTTGCGCAATGAATATTTACTCAACAATCCACGAAAAACTCATTTGGAAGAAAACTTGTTTACGCTTCCTACTGCAAATATGATTCCTCTGAAAGGAACAGGAGGTTTTGCTTGCGCAGACGGTTTCCAAGTACGTAATAGATTTACAGATTATTTTATAAGAGAGAGAGTTGTAAATTGGCTGAACACAACAAATTAGTCGTACATTTTCTTTGTAATATTCGTTAACTTATTATAAAAAATATAATTATTTAATGAACTTTGCTTCCAAATGGTCTCCTTAGCAGTATGAAATTTATATTCTGGATTTTGTGGATCATAAATCACTGGATGGTCAGCTATGAAGTGAACAAGTTGTTCATCCTCTAAATTCGAAAATTCTTCCATTACTTTACTGTGGTACTGTATAATAAATTATTAAATACACTTCAATTCGACGCGAATATTTCGCTTGACTGCTTGCGGAGCGGTATGGCGACTGGTCGCTGAGCGAATGTCGAATGATGCTCGGTAACAGCGACTGAGTCGCCGCCACGAACACATTTAAAAAGCATTGGAGGTGTCCGGGCGAGTTGGTCGTCGCTACTCGATCGTAGTCGTCGGCGACCGGCGACCGTGGAGGAAACCGTATTTTTAGACATAATAAAATACGCTATATTAAGCTAGGCTGGGCAGTCCGAATTGCCCTGATTACCTTAAAGCTTGACGAGAGTACCTGAAGATTTCACAGCTACCGAGTGGCAGCCGAACGCGAATGAACGGTCTCTTCTCATAATTCGATCGATCAGTCGCAGCATCACGTCGGCATGCGGAAGTTCAGTTTTTCAGAGGTCGCGCGGTCAATATTCTAGCTCGATATTGTTTTGGACGTTTTCAATCGATGAAAATTGATTTATATACTGTTTTTTGTAATATATATTTCTTATTTTGTAATATATATTTCTTATTTTTATGACCCATGTGTGAGTTGTAAATATACAGGAAATCAAATGCTGGTAGTGACTAGTGCAAAAAAAAAACAATTAAAACGTGCTTACGAACTTAATTTTGCAAAAATAACCAATTTCAAGGTGGTTTATGTTTGAGTTTTGATTGTAGATGAAATGCGAACTTAATTTTGATAAAATAACCGAATTCAAGGTAAGTGGTCGCAATTTGCCAGAACTTATTACACGATAAACTAATAAAGACAAAAATAAAGAGGTTCATTGAAACTTTCGCAAAAGTTGGCGGGTCATTGTTTTACGATTTACCGCTATTAAAAGGTATGCTTTGGATTTGTAGCTGGAGGATTTTGATTTTTATTTCATAGTTTATGTGAAGGGTTATTAAAAGTAGTAGCTAAAATCATATAAGTTTAGAAACCAATATCCACTAGAATACCGCTTTAGGAATGTTTTTTTGTAATATGAGCGCGAGATTTAATGTTGAATACGAGTGTTGAAATATTAATGTGTTCTTCCATATAGGCTAAAAGCCCGGAAAATGACAAGTGCAACAACCAAAGCCTTATTTTGATAATTTGTAACCTTCATGTCACAAATAACATCGGGATACAGGTAGTGGAAATTATCACCGTAAGGTACCGTATCGAAAAGACCAGAAATGTCTTTAACGGCCTCAAAAGTACGATTTAGCTAACTGGATATGTGGTTGTGAAGTCTGTAACTCATTTTACTGTTATGTTTGTTTGTTATTTTCTAAGGAGTCGTCGGACTCAAAACCGGTGTTGCGTTTTCTGCAGATCACATGAAATTGATTTGACAGCTTATAGAAAATCCCTTAGAGATTTTAATGAAAATGTATCCAAAAATCGTTTTATTTTAAACAAAATTATAGATCGTGTAAAATTTTGCGGGGCCTTCGAGCTGTCAGCTTGTCTGAAAATCCAGGGGAATTTCGAGGACTTACAAATTTTGTTGAGGAGTTGGGCCAAGATAGACTATCCGCTTTAGCAATGTTAAGTGTCAAGAAATCGTTTATAAAAGGAATGTGCGTGCGATTTCTACACTTCAAGAGAATTTAAAGCTTAATTTAAAGATAGGTTACTTATTTTTATTTTAAGTATGCCTATTTTTAAATTTGTTATTGACCTCCCAATATAATTCACCACGAGCCGCCACTGTTCCAACTTATTCCGTGATTTGGAGTACAGGCCCTTGAATAGGCAGAGGCAAAATCTTTACGGCTTACTGTGGGCCAGATTCATCTCAAAATATTGAAAAAGTACCGTAATTGTTTCTTTCGAATTTAACATTTTTATTACTCTATTTTAAATAAGTAGGCTTTGAGATGTCTAAATTCAACAACGTTTGTTTTGTCACTTTCCATGGTTACGCGTAGTAACGCAGCAAACGTCAAACACAGAAACTTCTTCTGTGCACCTGTAAAAATTTATAGGAAGTTTGAGAAAGTTGAACTACGAAAAATTGAGTTTATGTTTTGTATGTGATATTAAGCATGGCTGAACTATTTGGAGGTAAGTTCAAACTTTTTAAACACAAGGGTTTTATTGAGTTTGAGGTTTAAGTTTGAATATTATAATTAAATTAGAGCTGATAGGTTTCGATTATTCTTTATATAAAGCAATTAATCCACTTCTTGATAAGAATATCTAAAGGGGTTAGCAGAGCTCCAGTTTCGGGTACATATATTTAAGTATCTTGGATCTTTTACCTCATTTTGCAAAAAAATATTTTTGCCGATATGCGACATGTCAAATTTTCGTGCAATCTGCATAAGATAAAAGGGTTTATATTGGAAACCGTTTGTATAACAAAAGATGTTTTTTGGAATTCGTACATATAAAATAATATTTAATAAAAAAATACGTATCTGAGGGCTTTTTTGATAATTAAAATTAATCAATATAAACTTCCTGTCACTAAACAAAACAATAAACTTTTTTAGATACCAAAGTTCATGAGATCAAAGTCCAAGCAACTTTCGACGCTGGAATGGATCGATAAGCCAATAAAAACACTATCTTGTCCGCAATATGCCAAAAGTGTATGACAGAAAACAAACCCAACACCAACATCCAACATAACGAAATTTGTGACGCAATTCCAACATCCAACAAAACAAAATTTTCGACGCAATTCCGAAAAAAGTGGTTAGCAGTTAAAAGAACTAAAAGAGCGTTGTTTAGAAAAAAATAAAAATTGGTTAAACCTTGACTTTACCCTGTGTTCAGAAAAAAAATACAGTTGATAGGCCTAAAAGCAATTTTGCTAAGTTAAGTTATACGGCTACATACAAAAGAACTGAAACATTACGTAAATGTGACACAGACGAGTTACTTTTTGGGACGCAAATGGATATGAGTGCAGAAGGCAAATCAGCTAATGCTAAACAATTGTCATATTTATCCGATGTTCCTGTAAAACAAAAAAGCTGTAAAATTGTACATCAGTTGACTAACGAAAGAGCGCTATCTTTAATTGTAGATGCTAGACTATCCAAAAAACAATATCAACAACTTCGAGATACCGCTAAAGAAAACAATGCAGATTTATACCCCTTTTACAACAAAATCCGAGAAGCCATCTATTGTTAACGTGTTTGGTCCCTTTGAACCATCAACTAAAAATAGAAAAAGTGACAAAGTTGTGATCTCGAGTAATCCAACACCTTCGACTACGCGATACTGCCGTCCTTGTAAAATGCAGTTTTTAAAAGAAAGTATAGAAGTTTCTAAAACAGAATATGCACAAATGGAAGCCGAAATTGCAGCTTTAACTCCAATGTTTTTTGCTAATCAACAGGAATCACTCAAGATAACTCATCGGCTTGACCACGATCGATACCAAAATGATTAATTCAATCACAGATTGCTCATTACAAAAAATCATCACCTGCTGAAATGAACAATATAGAACAACTGCTACGCAAGCCCATAAAAGTCGACAATCTCAAGTTTGGCATAACATTCCTACATATTTGGATAAGATCATTCGAATGTTTTTTAAAGATTAGTTAACGTTTACCTCTAGAAAAAATGGCAGGCACGTGGTGAGGATAAAATTATAGTTAAAGAGCAAAAGAACAAAATTTAAACGGAATTCAGATCAAGATTGGGAATTGTTGTAAGCCATCCTAAACAAGGAGCGGGAACTTCTAACGATGGTAACATGGTGCTAGAAAATTCTTTCAAAATTTTGCAAAATCAGCAGAAATTACAGGACTGGATGTCAACTTAATATGTCGATTTTATATCATTCTTCAAGTAATTGCCAGTGGATTTTTAATTGAGAAGAATGAATTTATATATATATATATATATATATATATATATATATATATATATACAGTGTGTATCAGCCAAATGGAATAAATTCGATAATAAATAAATGGGGGCGTGTTCGGAAAAACGCTTGGACCCCTCGATTGGTATTTTTAGTTGCTCATTTTCTCCAATAAAAACTTTTTATACAGGGTGTGTCCTGTAACAGTGGTCAATGCCAACTTTCTTATTTCAAATGCAACACCACGGATATTATTTAATTTTTGGATTCTTTAGGAGATTCTAAACATATTTTATGTTCAATGTCCTATACCTATCTTCAACTATTTCGGCAATATTAAGTGTTTTCAAATTTATTTTTATTTTATTTATTTCGAATTTATTATTATTCATGAAAGTGGCTCTGGTTACTGAACTATTTATTTGATTACAAAAATTCGCTACAACACACTCAATACTTATTTACCATTTAGGTCTTCATATTAAGAATGTAAGCAAAAACCATTTTAGCGTTCCTTTTTATTGATATGGAACAAAAAGAGCCAGTTTTGTTTACTTTTAAGTTTTGTTTACTTTTGTGTAAAATGCCTGGCCTTTCTCTTTGCAAGCCAGTAGTTGTCAGTGTCAGTGTCATAGTCTTTTGAATTTCGTTAACTGCATAATACCTAATATCAGAAAAATGGTTCATTTAACAGAAATGCATAAAATAACAATTCTACAAATGATTGGTTATGGAGATAACACACGAACACAAGTGGAAGTTGCTCGCTTATTTCATGAAAAATTTCTAAATTTGCCGCATATATCCCAAGGGACAATTAGTAAAATAGAAAAGCAGTTTCGCGAGCTTGGACATGTGAGGCAAATAAAAAAAGCAGCTGCCAATTCAATAAATGATGATACTAAATTGGATATTATGCTTGAGTTTGAGGAAAACCCACATTTTTCTAGTCGACAAGCCGCCGCAATGTTCGATATTAGCCATTCGTCGATTATTCGAACATTAAAAGAAAATAAAATGCATCCCTATAAAGTGATACCAACTCAGGAGCTCATGGAAGACGATTATGATAGGAGAACTTATTTTTGTGAACAAATGATGGCTATGTTAGATAACAATGTTATTCAATTAGAACATGTTTTGTTTTCGGATGAGTGCACCTTTACACTTCACGGTCATGTAAATCGTCAAAATTGCCGCTATTGGTCTAGGGAAAATCCTCACTGGATCAGCGAAGAACATACTCAATATCCTTAAAAGGTTAATGTTTGGGCAGGAATTGTTAGGGATCATATCATAGGCCCCTTTTTCATTGACGGCAATTTGAATGGCGATAATTATTTAGCACTGCTCCAAAATAATGTCGTGCCAACTTTGACAAATTTGTATCCGGATCCAGCAAACCTACAAGTTCCAGCGAATATGATATGGTTTCAGCAAGATGGAGCACCGCCCTATTACCAAATTAATGTCCGGCAGTACCTCAACGGAATATTTCCAAATCGGTGGATAGGGAGACGAGGATCGATAGAATGGCCAGCGCGATCCCCTGATCTGACGCCATTAGACTTTTTCTTATGGGGACATATTAAAAATGTTATATACAAAACTAAACCCCTCGACTTAGCTGACTTAAGAAGACGAATAACGCTTGCGATTAGATCAGTCACGCCTGAGATGCTAAATAACGTTAGAAGAAATTTCTATTTAAGATTAGGAATTTGCCAAGACGTTCGCGGCGAGCATATTCAACAGTTCCCAAATTAACTTTTTACTTTTGTTTATACATTATGAAGAAATAAATAATTTTATTTTTTTAATCTTAATTTTTGCAATAAATTTGAAAACACTTAATATTGCCGAAATAGTTGAAGATAGGTATAGGACATTGAACATAAAATATGTTTAGAATCTCCTAAAGAATCCAAAAACTAAATAATATCCGGGGTGTTGCATTTGAAATAAGAAAGTTGGCATTTACCACTGTTACAGGACACACCCTGTATAAAAAGTTTTTATTGGAGAAAATGAGCAACTAAAAATACCAATCGACGGGTCCAAGCGTTTTTCCGAACACGCCCCCATTTATTTATTATCAAATTTATTCCATTTGGCTGATACACACTATATATATATATATATATATATATATATATATATATATATATATATATACTATTTATACAGTCCAGTTTCTACATATCACACGACTTTTAATATTACATTTTTTTACCTATTTAAATTCTGTTTTTATTATATAAATTAGCTTTCTTACAAGAAACCATTTAAGTTTTACAAAAAACGAGTGGTTTGCAAATTCATTGTTGTTACTTTGACTAATTTTTAAATAAAAATACTCAGATTTTTATCTTGTATAATATTTTAATTTAACAAGGTGTTATGTAGTCAATAGCTACATAAACAAAAAAAAGCTGCATAAATTCGTTTATAATAGAAAATATGATCATTTTGAAAAAAGCCCACATTTTTTAACTCACTCAGTAAATAAATACAAAAAAAAATATTTTTAGATTGAGTTTTCTGAATAAATACCACATTATTATTTTTTCTCCCAAATAACTTCAATTAGTAATTTTTCAATATTTTGAGGTGAATCTGGCCCACAGTGCGGCTGTCTAAAAATCATTTTCTGTTGACACATTCAGTGCAGGGTGTTTTAAATAGAATAATTTGAACATTAATATTTTTCTGTTGGAATAGATTTGGCGTCCAATTCAATGTTTTTTATTTTTGCTGCAGATAAAAATCTGATTATTTCTATTGAATTTATTTTATTTCTTTACTAGTAATGACAAAAGACCAAGCCATACATTTGTCGTTTTAGAGTAATCGAACGAAACTAGAAGATACTGCATTTGATTTTCTTAAATATCCTCCATAAACTATACGCAAACTGATTTTAAGCTGTCTCAATCTCCACTAAACATGAAATAACGCCCGAACGGGCATTACGGCAAAACTAGGAAGCAGCCACCGATTTCGGATACTACTACCGGCTTAAGTTAGGGGTTTAAGTTTTCATATTCCCTACTTTAAATTGGGTTTACTAAAATTTAGGGGTAATTTAATAAGCTTTTATCGGGTGCAACCGGGACTCAACTGCTTTTAGTGCCCGAATTTGTGCATGTTGGAGAGCTTTTGCGATGGTGAGGTTTTCGGTGCCGTTAATGTTTCATTTTGCCGACTGTTATAACCGGAGAACCCGTGACAAAAAAGAGTTTTGTAATGGCTCATATTTCAATATGAAGTAGTATAAATGGTGTACATGATTAAGGCCTTGTCCCTTGCTAAATAATAAATATTTTAATATTAAAAAAATTGCATTTTCATAAATTGACCCCAATTTTTCTCCCGGGGTATACGTAATTTTGACCAAAATAGGCTGATAAAAAGATTAGGGTATGGACTTATTACTACAAAAATAATTTATTATTTTTGTGCCGATACTTTTAATTGCTTGACAAATACAATAAATCGCCTTTTTGCAGGCAAGACCATAAGCGATTATTAGTTGGTTTTTCTTCTTACATGTTATTAGGCTTTTATATGAACTAGAAAGTTGTAAAAAGAATAGCTAGTCCGTTGAATAAATATTTTTGTTTTGAAAGGTTCTTCGATTAAATTAGGATAGTCTCCCCTCCCCATCAACAATTATAATTTGTTTTTGTAGAATCGTTATATAAAATATACAAGATTTTATTGATATATTTCATTTCCATGCATAAAATGCCTCATATAAAAAGTGTGAGGAAACTAAAATCATTAAATAAAATATTATAAGAGTCTAAATAAACTTAAAATCCTATTTAGTTCATTGGCGGGTCATTATTTTACGATTTACCGCTATTAAAAGGCATGCTTTGGATTTGTAGCTGGAGGATTATGATTTTTATTTCATAGTTTATGTGAAGGTTTATTAAAATTAGTAGCTAAAATCATATAAGTTTAGAAACCAATATCCACTAGATTGCCGCCTTAGGAATATTTTTTTGTAATATGAGCGCGAGATTTAATGTTGAATACGAGTGTTGAAATATTAATGTGTTGTTCCATATAAGCTAAAAGCCCGGAAAATGACAAGTGCAACAACCTAAGATAATGATGAAATTGATAATTTGTAACCTTCAAGTCACAAATAACATCGGGATACAGGTAGTGGAAATTATCACCACCGTGAGGTACCGTATCGAAAAGACCAGAAATGTCTTTAACGGCCTCAAAAAAGTTTTGTCCAATAAAGGCAGCAGCAGTAATGTTAAGATACGAGTCTAGAAATGTTACGTGTTCTTCCACACGGGGTGGAGGCCTGGATAACGACAATATGCAATAACCAAACGCCTGGAAGCTTTCGAAATGTAGTGTTATCGTTGCATGATCAGGATATTTTGGACTCATTATGTCACAAATAATATCGTGAAACAACAAATGAAGAAGGAACTGGAAATTATGACAATCGTAGAGATCAGAAAGTTTGCGTATACTGGGTAATGTGCGATGAGAAATAAAAAAAATATCGATTAATTCTGCTAATCTTGCAAGGCAAGTGCAAAAGCTAAGGATCATGACTGAAAAGCCTTAGATAGTGGATAAAATTAAATACTTAAGATGCATCCTAGGGATACATTTTAAATTAGAAATGGGAACACTCGTAGTAGGTGTGTCGTTTTAAAACGCCAGAAATGACTTTAAGCGCCTCAGAAAAAAATTAATGCAATATCTCGAAAAGTACTTGATATAGGTATTATACACAAAAGTATTTAAAATTTTTGAAGATTTAGATGTTGAGTAGGTTTATAGGTCGTCCCATTAAAATAACACGAGCAAATATCGTTTGAAAGTTATTTTTCACTACGTTTCCGGGTAAACCGGAAGTATCCTAGTTGTCACATTAGATGCAATGAGTTGTATAACAAATACTATTTATAGTATTAAATTGGAACTATCTTCATTTGTTTTTCCAAAAAACGGAATTATTCATTGAAATGTTTAAACTTTCATTCGCCATTTTCTCGAAAACTATCAGGAATTGACATAGGGTCTGATACATATTTTATGTTTAGAATTTAGTGTAGAATTCAAATATAAATCAATATACCGGGTGTTCCGTTGATAGCATTTCCGGTTCAACCAGAAACGAGAGTCCATTGTTTATACAGCTAAAATCTGCCTCATAAGTAACCATATACCACTGTAAAATTTCATGTCAATAGTACTTATCTTAAAAAAGTTACATTAATGCGTTCATAATTCTTTCAGGATAAAAAAGCATGTATGCTAGCACTGTATATGTATACAGGGTTATTCACGCAACTCGTTCATTAAACGTTTTTGATGATGCCATTTAGATAAAAATTTCAAATTTTGGGATTAAGGTAAGGTCAAGGGGTACTTCTTTTTTCAAATATTTTCAACTTCCTGTCACTTCCGGTTTAACCGGAAGTTGGTATCAACTTGCTTATTTTAAATGGAACACCCTGTATTTTATGATATTTTTGGATTCTACGGAGAATTTTAATGCTATTTTATGTAGCATGTCCTATACTAGGTTCAAGCGTTCTTAAGATACTTGACCTTGAACCAAAAATGAGCCTTCGGGTTACCAAATTTTAAAATCTCATATTTTTTTAAGTTTTAAAGATATAATCTTCATATTTTGCAGACGATCGGTAAATAATCTTAGGTTTTTATTTTTTTTATTGAATTTGTCTTTTTTTATACAGGGTGTCCTAAATTCAGCGGCATACATTCACATTTTCAAAGCCGCTAAAGTCCGTTTTTTTAAATAGGACACCCTATAACTTTATGCACTAACAAATGTAGAATTTAATTTTCTATCGAACTGTATTAAGGTTCCCTATACCTATTCGTAACCATTTTCGAAATAATCAGGTTTTTATTAAACTATCCTATGTATTTGCTAAATGCTTACTCCTCCCCGTAGTAAGCCCTGGAAAAACAATTGTTGTGCTTTTCTATTCAACATGACAGCTGATTCGAAACTTTTAAATTAAAATAAAATAACACTCAAAAGCTGATATTCTCAATTTATTTTATATTCGCGGAGAATGTTACAAAATATTGGAGAGAACGTGCCATGTTTTTAATGAAAAACATACTCATTTATCGCCAATGAACGAGAGAAAATTAAAGAGGATTGAAACGAAATTTAAAGTTAAAGTTATAAAAAATGTAATAAATTGTTTACATTATTTTTAACCATATCTACTAAGTTCGAGACTGTTCTAAACTTGTTTTAGTGAACTTAAAAATTATAGCAATCTAACAATCAACAATAAATAAATAAAATAATAAAATTGAATTATAACAAATGTTCTATATGATGTCCGTTCATTTGAAGACACATTTCAATTCTTCTTTGTACAGTTGCTGTGGCCCGTTGAATTTGTCCGTTTTCTAGTTCGGCAAAAGCTGTTCGTATCCTGTCCAGTAAATCTTGTTGGTTATATACTGGGAAAGCATAGACTTTACCTTTGATAAATCCCCATAAATAAAAGTCTAGGGGTGTTAAATCAGGCGATCGCGGGGGCCATCTCCAAGGGCCATTGGGACCAATCCAGCGATCTTCAAAAATTCGAGATAATTGGAGATAAACTGCAGCGGAATTATGTGCTGGTGCCCCATCTAATTGATATCAATAATTTTGCAGCTCACCAATAGGAATTTCTTCTATAAATTCAGAAACCGTCCCTCGTAGAATTTCTAAATACTTATCACTGTTTAAAATGTCTTCATAAATACAGTACCGCACCTGATCATTTAATACTATACCGAAAACATTGAAGCTAAACCTCTCTTGAGAACGCGTTTCGCGTAAAGCGTGCGGATTTTCTGCTGCCCAGAAATGTTTGTTTCTTCTATTTGTTAATCCTTCTCTAGAAAATTTCGCTTCATCAGTCCAAAATATTTTTGAAAGGAATTGAGGGTCCTCTTGAATTTTCAAAAACATGAATTCGCAAAATTCTACTCGTCGCACGTCATCACCAGGTCTCAGGGCTTGCACGTTTTGTAAGGAATAAGGGTGCATATGATGTTCGCTCAAGATTCTTTGGACAGATGAAGAAGAAATTCCCAAATCGTTTTCTGCAGACGGTATTGAACTTCGCGGGTTTGCGTGGAAATAAGCTAATGTGTTTGTTACGTTATCCTCGGCATTTGTCACTGGTTACGGAACATTTTTTGTAACTTTAACCTTGCCAAAACGCAAAAATTTCGGTTCAATCCTCTTGAATTTTGACTTGTTCATTGGGGCAAATCAGGGTGGCGTTCATTAAACACACGACACGTTCTCTCCAAAATTATATAACATTCTCCATGAATATAAAATAGACTGAGAATATCAGCGTTTGAGTATTCTTCCATTTCGGTTTAGAAGATTTAGTTTATCACTGACAGCTTTCGATAAATAATGCGTACTAACCATCTGTCATATTGGATATTGGATCTCAATTGTTTTTCCATAGCTCACCATTGGAACATGTAAACATTTAAGCAAATACATACGATATTTTTATAAAACCCAATTATTTCGAAAATGGTTACGAATAGGTATAGGGAACCTTAATACAGTTCGATAGAAAATGAAATTCTACATTTGATAGTGCATAAAGTTATAGGGTGTCCCGTTTAAAAAAACGGACTTTAGCGGCTTTGAGAATGTGAATGTTTGCCGCTGAATTTAGGACACCCTGTATAAAAATAGACAAATTCAATAAAGAAAATAGAAACCTAAGATTATTTACCGATCGTCTGCAAAATGTGAAGATTATATCTTCAAAACTTACAAAAATATGAGATTTTAAAATTTGGTACCCCGAAGGCTCATTTTCGGTTCAAGGTCAAATATCTTAAGAACGCTTGAACTTAGGTATAGGACATGCTACATAAAATAGCATTAAAATTCTCCGTAGAATCCAAAAATATCATAAAATACAGGGTGTTCTATTTAAAATAAGCAAGTTGATACCAACTTTCGGTTAAACCGGAAGTGACAGGAAGTTGAAAATATTTCAAAAAAGAAGTATACCTTAATCCCAAAATTTCAAATTTTTATCATCAAAAATTTTTAATGGACGGGTTGCGTGAATAACTCTGTATAAGACATTACACAATGATGTTATATAATATGCAGCGGATCCCACAGCTTATTTATTAAACTTGACTTTTACAATAAAACTAGTATAAATAGAACCAACAAATGAAATACGAATTTTTATAAAAATATAAAATATACTTCAAAAAATGCACTAAAAAGTGAAAAATAATAAGAATTACAAGAAAGTTTGGCGCCGAATTTACAAAGTAAAATTTTCCGGATGAAATAAAATACAGTGAAACCTCTTAACAACGGACAGTAGCCGTGCCACAGAAACTGTCCGTTGTATAGATGTGTCCGTTGTGGGGAGTGAACAAATTATATACCAATGTAATTTTATTTAAAAAAATATTAAAAAAAAAATTTTAAATAAAATGTTTAGTACAAATTAATAATACAGTTGATACTACATGTAAACCAACATCTTTTACATAAAAATGTACTACCTAATATAAAATATTATATTACCTACGTATACAGTTTGATAGAGTTTTACTTTATAAAAAGTTTCTAGTTAAAAAAAGTATCAAGTATTGTTTGTCTTAAACTAGTTAATTTATTTTTTTTTGTTTACTATTATTATAAATGATCTTCCTGAGTGTATCAGTAATTCTTCTAGCTTGATATTTGCTGATGACTTTAAGATCTTTAAGCTCATAACCTCTCATGAAGATACTCAATAATTACAGCTTGATTTGGTCTCAGTTTCTAATTGGTTTATTCAAAACAAGATGACACTTAATGTTAACAAGTGTTCGGTAATGAGTTTCACTCGTAAGACTAATTTTCTGCAAAATAACTAATATCTTAACAACATTTGCTTAAACAGAGTGATGAGTGGGGAGACTTGGGTGTCTATCTGCAGTCTAACTTAAAGTTTAATGCTCATTATAATCATATTACAAACAAAGCTTAGGCTTAGGCGCTAGGGTTCGTGATAAGAAACACAAAAATGTTTAGAAACATTGACACTATTGTAAGGTCGTGCAATGCTCTCGTTAGACCTTATCTTGAGTATGCATCCATCATCTGGTCGCCTGCAGCATTGGTTAATATTGATCTCATTGAACGAGTACAAAAAAAATTTCTCAGATATCTCTATGTTGAAAAATACAATATCTACCCATATATGATGTCTTATAGAAGCATGTTAGATACTTTTAATTTTGTCACACTCGAAAAAAGAAGATCCGTGCAGGCATGTTTATTTATATAATTTATTGTCAATAATATAAAATACAAAGATACTTATCTAATCAATTACATCAGTATGCATAAGCCTAAAATTATTCTTAGAATTAGTAACAGAAATACTTTTAATTCAAGAGGTTGTTCACCTTTAGATTTAATGCTAAGCGAGTGCAATAAAGCCATAACCAAATACGATTTAGATATATTCTCTACCTCAGTTAGTAAGATAAAGTCATTGTTTTTATGCAGCATCTAGGGTACCTGTTATGTTCCTTTTTTGCCTTTTTGTGTTTATTTGGGTAAGTGTAGTTTTAGTTTAGTTTGTAAGAATTCTTACATGTAATTACAATGTTTTTTTTTTGTGTTTGTAAGAGAACCCTTTAAATAAATAAATAAATAATTTGAGATTCCATTTTAGAGGCAACTTCTGAAATGTTTTCCCCTAAAACAGAATCTCCAGATAAAATACAAAAGTTTTCAATATCCCTTAACCTTTTATATGCTTCCTTAATGTTCTTAATATTAGAAGAAATAATTTCTTCATCATCACTGTTAGATGAAATTTGACCGTTCTCACTATTTTAAAATTCACTGATGCACTCACGTACACTTATGTTAGGATTTTCTGAATATAAAGTTAAGTCGGAAGAGAATACATTGATGTTTCTACATAATTTCGATAATAGCACATCATCTCCACTATCGTAGTCAACGTTTTCCTCGAGAATTTCCTCGAATCCAGCTTTGCGCAAGCAGTTATTGATGGTTTTGGATTTGACTCTTTTCCATGCAGCAACAATCCAAATCAAGGCACTTACAACATTTATGGATTTTTCCGATTGTTCGGTAGATTCAGAATACTCAATGGACGACAAAAGTCACTTGATTAAAAACCTTTTGTAGTGGTATTTAAAGTTTTGAAAATTTTGAAATCACGCCCTGGTCCAATGGCTGGCAATGTGATGTCGTACTTGGCGGTAAAAAAATTATTTTAACATTTTTTAACTCCAGTTTTGGGTGAGATGCAGCATTGTCCATAAATGAAAGTACATTTCGGTTTTGCCTTTGCATTTTTCGGTCAAATTTCATCAACCAATACGACATTACAGCCCTTGTCATCCATTAATTTCCATTTTAAAGAAAATCGACTGCCACAACAAAGCAATACGTGTCTGAGCAAATCGATCCTGTTGGATCTCATCTACAGCTTGATAAAGTTAAACCAACCAATAATGGAGGTGTGTTAATAGGTTGTAAAACACTTGAGGAGAACAAGCGATTTAAAAAAATTGCCGAAGAGAAACTCTCTGATTCCCATGAAATCAAAGAACTCCGGGGCTTGAATCCTAGAATCAAGATCGTGGGTTTTACCGAATCTTATAAAGGTGGTGACTTAACAACTATTTTAAGGCAACTAAACCCGGATATATTTTTTAAAGATTCCTTGTGTGAGGTTATAAAAATTGTTAAGACTAAGAAACATTCTAATATTTATCAAGCAGTTTTGCAGGTAGATAGAGTAACTTATGATAGGGCTATGATGGTGGGCAATGTTTTTGTGGGGCATGACCCGTGTCTTGTTTATGACGGTGTTCAGGTGACTAGATGTTTTAATTTTAATGGTTTTAATCGTTCAGCAAAAAATTGCAGTAATCAACGTCGTTGTCCTAGGTGGGGCAATGATCATATTGTTAATGAATGTCAAGCGCAGGTTTTAAATTGTTCTAATTGTACTAGTTTAAATGGTGGTAGTACTGGCATCACTGTTAGTACTGATCATGCGGCCTGGGATATTAATAAATGTACCGTCTTCAAAAATGCATGCGCCAAACTTAAAGCGAATATTCTAGGTGAATAGCAATTAGTTATAGTTTCGCCCCAGCTCACAACTCTCACTGCCAGTTTAACTCCGCCCACCCACGTCTTAGCTTCTGCCACCAAAGAAATTCAAAATAAAAACATCTCAGTATACTACCAAAATACCCCTGGACTTTTAACAAAATTAAACGAAATATATAACAGCTCCTGTTATTGTGATGTATTAGCGCTTACGGAAACTTGGCTTAATTCATCTGTTTGTAGTAGTGAGGTAATATGTGATCAATATAATGTGTATCGAGCTAATCGAGATTTCACTGCGACTAACAAATCCAGAGGTGGACGTGTTTTACTTTGGGTTCATCGGTCATATAAATCAAGTAGAATTAGTTTTGACAGGGATGACTTATTGCCTGGTACTGACATTGTGGGCGTTCAGGTAAGTTTTGACTATTTCTCAATCCTATTTTTTCTAGTCTATATACCACCTCCTGTCTCTGTTAGAAATTTGGAAAACTTACTTGATTTTTTTCTTTCTTTAAATATTATGTTTGGCAAAAATATATGTATTCTTGGGGATTTCAATTTACCGGCTTATTCAGAGTTTTTGGTTTGTGAAACCAGAGACCAATATGCTTGTTTACTTAATAATTGTTTATCCTATATGAATCTCAACCAAAGCAATAGCGTAAGAAATATTAACAACCGAGTCCTAGATTTAGTGATACATAATAATCCGCAATGTTTGATTAACAGGGCCTTGGATAGGCTAATACAAGAAGATAACCATCACCCTGCCTTGGAAATATCATTTCAATACTCTCAATCTGTAAACCGTAAATGTGATTTGGCTTTAAATCTTGAAAACAATTATAGTTTTCGCCAAGCAAATTTTCCGGTGATGTATGAAACATTTTATAATATTGATTGGTCATTTCTTGAACGGTCAAATGATGTAGAGAGTGCATGTGCCTTGTTTTATGACAAAATCTATGAAATTTTTTATTCAAGTGCACCGAAGTATAAAAAAATGCCTAAACGTAAATACCCACCATGGTTTACGTATAAAATCATCCAGAATATAAAGAAAAAGGATAAATGTCAAAAAAAATACATAAAATATGGTTGTTTGGAATGTTTGGAATTATTTCCGAACCTTAGAACAAAAATAAAAACAGACATTAAAGATAGTTATATCTTATGTATATTATATATACAGAGAATCGAGACAGATATTAAGAGTAACCCTAAAAAATTTTGGTCATTTATAAAAAGTAAAAAGGAAATTTATAGCATGCCTAACAATATGTTTTATAATAATAAGGAATTAAGTGACCCTTTAGATATTCTTAGTTCTTTTGCTTCCTGTTTTGAACAATCGTTTTCTAATTCGGATACAAATTTTGTAGAGGTGAATAACATTTCTTCCAATCTAAATATTGGCGTTCCATATTTCTCCGAAGAGGATATTATAAAAGCCTTAAAAAAATACGCCCGAAAAACACAACTGGACCGGATTTAATTCCTGCTTTTCTTATTCATAATTGCAAATTAGTCTTGTTAAAGCCCCTTCTGTTTATTTTTAACTTATACTTACAACAACACACGATACCACAGCTTTGGAAAATTTCTAGGGTTTGTCCAGTGTACAAAAAAGGTGACAGAAATGAAATCTTAAACTACCGACCGGTGTCCATTATCTGTAATATTTGTAAAATATTTGAAATCTTGCAGCATGATTCTCTTTTTCCTCTAGTTAAAGAACTCATTCTACCTCATCAGCATGGATTTTTTAAGGGAAGATCAACAATTACCAATTTGCTTTGCATTTCGCATGATATAGCCGAATCAATTGATGCAGGCAGTCAAACAGACGTAATATACTTAGATTTTTCAAAAGCGTTTGACCGAATTGATCATAAAATTTTACTTACTAAACTTAAAAATACTGGATTCTCTAACAGATTAATAAAACTCTTCAGTTCGTACTTATCGGGACGTCAACAGCATGTCGCCCTCAATGGACATACTTCTAGCAAATACGTTGCAGTTTCTGGTGTACCTCAAGGGTCTTTACTGCTGTACGAGGGACTTTAAAAACATCAGTGTACTAAAGATATTGTACAATTCTTACGTCCGCTCAAAACTGGAATACGGCTCAATAATTTGGGGACTTGAGTACAATACACACATAGAGAGTCTAGAAAGAATACAACGCGGATTTTTAAAATATGCTTGTTTTTTGAAAGACGGTATATATCCCCACCAGAGCTATCCGCATGAGCAGCTGCTTAACAACTTAGAATATGATTCCCTAAAAAATCGTCGTGACTACCACCGTTTAATTACATTATTTAAATTGCTTAATTATAAAATTGATTGTTCATATATACTAGGAAAACTGAGTTTTTTGAAAGACGGTATATATCCCCACCAGAGCTATCCGCATGAGCAGCTGCTTAACAACTTAGAATATGATTCCCTAAAAAATCGTCGTGACTACCACCGTTTAATTACATTATTTAAATTGCTTAATTATAAAATTGATTGTTCATATATACTAGGAAAACTGAATTTTTGTATACCTCGTTTAAACTCACGACAACATAATTTATTCTATTTGCCTAAACCGCCCACAAACACTCTAAAATTTTCACCTCTGTATTTAATGTGTGATAAATATAACAAGAGCTATCACTTGGATTTTTCCATAGCTAATGCTTCTGATGTGCGGCGATCGCTATTGCGTTAACATTATTTCCACATATAGACGCATGTTGTAGTTTTTAGTTTTAGTTTTAACTTAAGTTTTTTTATCTTCTTTGTTTTTCTTGATTATGTTATATAAAATTATATTATAATTATAAGTGCTTGCCCTGCTTTGTAATTGCGACTTTGTCCTGTAAAGCAGGTATTTGTAAATAAATAAATAAATAAATAAATAAAACGTTTTATTTGGCAAGGTGCAGAAAAAGAGTCCCTCGGCTCGTAGTTTTTGATAATAGCACATAATTTCGTCCGCCAATCAGTTACCTGAATCAAGTCTACAGCCGCTGCTTCGCCACAGATGGATTTGAAAGAGATATTATGACGTTGACAGACTTCTCCAACCACCCATTTGATCCTTTAAGACCATCAACTTCTAGATTCTTCGCAATTTCTTGTGCTTTTTCCTTTATTATTGTACCGGATATTGGAATATTTTTGGAGCGTACTTTACAAAACCAGTCGTAGACAATTTGGTCTATGGCAGCACCCTCAGTTTTCTCAAATTGCTTTTTCTCTTTCATGTTCCCGGCCTCAGCGAATCGCTTGTTAAGATCGCTCTTGTTTCTCAAAATACCACTAATTTAAGATTTTCCTACACAGAATTTTTTGGCTAATACTCTAACACTAAGTTTGTTTTTTTCCGCGTACTGGATTATTTTAACTTTTTCTTGAAGACATATTCTATTGATGAAGACTACATTTTATAAAAATAAGGTGATCTATTTATTTTGTAATTCACGGCAATTTACCTACAAGCCAGACAGCATAAGCCAGCCTGTTGTTAAACTAGTGCTAATAACAATGGGTAGGCGCCGCGCCGCTTATTAGCATAGATCTAAATATTGCCCAATATTGCATGTGCAATAAAAAACCGGCATTAAATGTGGGTTTTTCAAAAATCATCTGAACATCTGTACGTTCTGAGGAGGTAAATTTTACTGTTTTTATTAAAAAAGTTCCAAATTTTACTCTCCGTGTCCGTTGTTGGGAGTGTCCGCTGTCAAGAAGTTTTAATACACAGGAATACATATACTGACGGTCGGTGATTTCAAAATTGTCCGTTCAGCAGAGATGTCCATTGCTCGGAGGGGTCCGTTAAGGGAGGTGGGTCTTGTTGACTTTACATACCCACACATTTTAGGTTTTTTTTTAATTTTAAACATTAGTATATGCTGTATAGAGTAGATTAAAAGCAAAAGTTGCTTGTAAATCACACTTTTTTTCGGAAAAAAAAAATAAAAAACATCACAATTTACAGTACTTTTCAATTCAAAAACTTTACATTATGAGGTTTTAGATATAATACAGAAAGGAAATTATTGCGACGTTGCCAAACTCACCTGATTTTCCTGAAGTATATGCCACGGTAAGTAGGTACAATCAATGCCAAAAAGAAAGTTATTAACGAAACAAAAAAAACACACACTTGAAAAAAAAAAGTTAAAAAGGATATTTTTGTGAAATCTGGTCGATTAAATTTCGAAACCGGGAGGATGCAGTGTTCCCATAAACCAGCCACCACATGAACTGGTCAATATATTCAGGTATAAATGGAGACTGCATCACTCCCAGACGTCTCAAAAACTGTTTTAGGCGCGACCAAATCCTTCCACATGATTTGTACAAACCCACGTTTGGGGATCCACAAAATTTCGGGAGTGTTTTACTGTTTTATGAACGTAAGGGGAGACACCGGTTAAATTAGCAAGGCCCTGGTACCCACGCCAATAATCCGTCCAGATTTCTGTGCCAGGTAACACATACTCAGCGATGATGGTTTGGAGGGTAAGTGCAGACCTATCTGGAACAAACACGATGTAACCTCGCCCTGCCGTTACATCGTATATTTCCAGAACCCACCGTTCTGGTACCAGTCTTTCTACGTGAAATTTCCGCTTAATGATGACGGATTCATCAATTTGCGCCACCTAGAAAGTAAAAACGAGTTTTGAGTTTGACTCAAAACAAGATTTTAAACTGCATACGGGACCCGCCAATCACACCACTTTAAAGTTTGCGCGACTTTCAGATATGATTTTATGGCATTAATAGTAATTTTTACCTTGAATGATAGTTTTATAGACGAACCTGAGCTAACCCAACATTAATAGGTTTTGTTAAAAAAACTCTTGTTTTAATATAAAATCACTTTTTTACGACACTAAACCTAACCAGAGCTAACCAAAAGGCAATCTTATTTTTAAAACACAACTAGGTACGAAATTTTATGATTTGTTGAAAAAAAAACTGAAAAAGTCACCTGCTTGAATGGCGGGAGCGCCGCAGAGGTTTAGAGTCTTTAAAAATCATACCAAAATTAACCTAAACAAATATATATTATTAATGATTCTATTGTTACCAAATAAAAACAAGTCATTCCTCCTGAGTAATTGTCACGAACAAACGTCTCTAAAAAATCTATACTGCTGGATAACAGCACCTCGATTACATCCAGCAGACGTAGATGCACACCCGGATCTAACCTCGCATGCCCACTCCCACATTAAAAAAAGTACTGTACGTACCGGCACTCTACATTGTTCAAAATATGAACCCTTCATTACCGAATAGCGTCCGCGGCACCCAAGGCACCGAAAAGCCTTGCCCAAAGGATAAATGCCAACAGGGCACCGAAACCTAGTCCTCACTAATCCACACTGCTGTAATTGCTGTAACAACAAGTCATCGTTCAGCGACAGTATCTGCATTAGCTGGAAAACATTTGCAACATCCATTTTTGGGGCAAAGTAATAAACGCAAATTAAAAAGCGAACAAACTGTATTCTACCATATAAATGTTAGAATGAAGAAATTGCAAATTTGTAGAGTGGGGGTAAAAACCCAAGTAAAATTACTACGCATATCTGCCTTATCCAATAATATATGAGCTTTGTTTTTATTGGTCCGAATATAAATAACTTGAGTTTAATTTACGCAATATGATGTTTTGTTTGAGAAAAAATGTTGGAAACGTGGCAACATAGTCAATTTAGTTTATTTTCTGGCGTTTGCCATTTTAGACATGATGGAAATCGCTTGTCATTTCCGAAATGTTATTAGAAGTCTATAAGTAAAATATGTGAGTTATGTAGGTTTTCTATAACTTTTACAAGAAAAATATCATGTATTATAAACGAGGGTAAAAACCGTTCCAGAAGAAGCAGGTTAAAACAAGTTTTTAGTGTTTTTTTTATAAAAAAAAAATTGATCAACCAACGTTAAATATATTAAGAAATGTCTAATTTACGATAATACATCAAAACAATACCAAAAAAGTGGAAAATATCGGGGTATGTAAAGTCATCCTTCACCAGAAAGGTTTCACAGTATTATTTTTCACTTTTAAAAAATGTATTGGTCAAAATGATAATAGACCCATATCTCCCAAAAGAGCGTTGCCGGCTCTATATTAGCATTTTTTTAATATTGTTTATTCAATCATCCCTAAAATGTTTCATCATTTTCTCTGGATATTCTTAATTAAAAACCCTTCCTTTAGAGTTTTACGAGTTCATAAATACAAATATTCGTAGTTTATTACCCGTCGAGCAACAACTTAAAGCAAGTTTCAAAAGCAATTATTCTGGCACGGTAATTAGTAGCATACAAACGGGGTAAAACGTCTTAGATTAACACGCAACAAAGACAGGACTATTACTTACGACCCCGCCGGCTATTCACGCTCTCCTCGGCCCTGAAACTAATATCTATGATTACTCACTCTTAAGGACTGGTTTAAGTTTCGAACTGTCCCGATTTTAGGCCTGTTCTGACCCCAAAGGATAGGGCGGCTCGGATATCTGTTTTCAAGCTTGACAAATTATCTTGAGCACCCAGGATGATGCCTCTCGCAAATACGTCATTTTGTCAAGGAGGCTGTGGTTTAAGTCCTAACTATTTTGACAAAAACTTTTAGGTACCGATTATTTGCTCAATACTCAAAATAAAATGTAAACCAAATTCATTGTCGTATAGTGTAAACACGTGCGAAAAACATATTTTATGCTCCCGTGTGTTTGATGCATTCGCCTTCGACTCGTGACATTAACTTTTACATATTAATTGTGGGTGCTCCTTTTTTCATACTTTTGCAAGGTATCTTAGTTATTATTAGAAATAGAAGGATGCTGTTTTCGCGGCACTGTGCCACTTTTTCACGAAACGAAAGATGCCATAAACAAAATTTGCCTAGTAATATTATGTACGTTATAAAACCCATACGTTATAACATATTTATATATATATTTATATATATATATATATATATATATATATATATATATATATATATATATATGTGTTTTCATTCCGGGTGTACATCCGTTCACTACTGTCGTTCTGAAAAGAACAGTTTTGCTGACGTTTCGCCAAAATCACATTTGGCATTTTCGAAGCTTTCTTTCTCGCGTCCGAATAGAGACTGAAATGTTGGTGACTGCGACGCTTCCTTTTATACCCCCACTTGGGGCCGAAGGTTATATCTGCACAAGCGTTGGTCGTTATTTATGTTTTCCGGATGGTGCTGTTGTTGTTGCGCTAATTGCGCTTGAGTTTTTGCGATTTTAGATTTGTCGATTATTGTCTTCCATACTGTTGGTAGTTTTAATGATTCGTCCCTTTTATTGAAATCACCTTGTTTTTCAATTTCTATGGCTTCTCGGATTATTCTGGCCTTATAATGTTCTATATTGGCAATCTCCCTACACCCATCGAAATTTATTTTATGGCCGGTTTCCTGATGATGTAGGAATAAAGCTGAGGTTGTTTGTCTATTTCTGATGCTGAGTTTATGCTCTTCCACTCTTGCTGATATTCGCCTGTTAGTTTGCCCTACGTACAACTTTTCACAGTCCTGGCATGGAATACTGTACACTCCGTGGTTTTCCAATTTGATTTTATCTTTTGGGTTTCCGAGTAGTTTACCTATAGTTGTTTGTGGCTTGTGTATTGTTTGTATGTTGTGTTTCCTCAGAATTCTTCCGATTCTGTCTGTTGTGCCTTTTACATATGGTAAGACTACTCGTTGCTTTCCCGGTACATATTATTACATATGGTAAGACTACTTACTAGTAGTATATATATATATATATATATATATATATATATATATATATAGGGTGACAATTTAAAAACTTGAAATGGCCATATCTTAGGAAGGAAAAACTTAAACGCTCAAAACACTTTCCATAAAATGAAGAGGGAACAAATAAAACCGTATTATTCGACCCTTATCTGTAACCCCTTGGGCAGGGTGAGATACACCCCTAAAATTTTAAATAGAAAGGGGGGTCGAGTGATACATCATCTTAAAGCTCTTGAAAAATGCTTTTCAATGATACCGTAGAAAGCAACTTTTCAAGAAATTCTTCTGTATTTATTAAAGGAAACAATAAATAAAACACATTTTTGAACATTTTTATTTTGATTTAAGTAAATATTCAAAATGATTGGTACCGATGTCCTGGCATATTTCTTAAGAATTCTAAACATTTTAAACCTGGTATTTTATTTGTTTATGAATATTCGCATTTTATTATCACAATATTTACTTTAAAAGTAACTTGTACTATTAGTATTGATATTTTAACAGTTGACTTTTGGTTCAGTTTAAACGAAAAGCACCACTTATCTTAAATAATGGTGTACAACACAGCTGAACGTGTAGAAATGATTTTTATTTATGGTTCTCAGGATCAATGTTTCTTAAAGACAGCCCAAAGATTTAATGAAAGGCATTCAGGTCAAAATGTAAGTCCGGAGTATGTTCGCCAACTAGTAGCCAAATTTGAAGAAACTGGCTCTGTCGCGAATAAAAAGAGAAATTAACGGAGACTAGCTGACGAAGCAGCGCAAATTGAAGTTCTGGGGCAGGTTGCAATTAATTCAACTTTATCAACTCGTCAAGCAGCTGTAGCAACTGGCTTATCTCATGAAACAATAAGAAAAGTACTTAAATTTCATAAGTTTCATCTCTATAATGTGCGCATACTGCAAGAACTTGGTGACGACGACCCGGATAGAAGAATCCAGTTTTGTGAAATAATGACAGATAGAATTACGGCAGAACCTAAACTAGTTAAAAATATTTGTTTCAGTGATGAATGTACCTTTTATTTGAATGGACATGTTAATAAGCAAAACCGTCGTTACTGGAATGACGAGAACCCACACGTATTTAGAGAAGGGCCATACCCAGTAACCCCAGAAAATTAATGTTTGGGCTGGTATATTGGGAGACGTAATTATCGGCCCAATATTTATAGAAGAGAATTTAAATGGCGACATGTATGCTGAAATGCTACAGAGGTCTATTGAACCACTAATAGTGCGGGAATTAGAAAATCAGAGGGTCATACAAGGAAATTTAGCATTAGAAGAACGCTTACTACATTTTCAACAGGATGGGGCACCTCCTCATTATATAGTTCCCGTCAGGCAACGGTTGGATGATAATTATTCCTATCAGTGGATCGAATGAAGAGGTCCTGTTGAATGGCCACCTAGATCCCCGGACCTAACACCTCTTGACTTCTTTTTGTAGGGTCACCTTAAATCTGTGTTGTTGAAAACGCAACCTGAGTCAATAGAGCAACTCAAGGACAGGATAGTTCAGGAATGCCGTGCTATATCCAGAGAAACATTTGCAAATGTACGCGAAGAATTTGAACAAAGGCTTTATTATTGTCTTCAAAACAACGGGAACCATTTTGAACATTTAATTAAATAATTATAAAAAATTTCACAATTGTGTTTTAATTTATTGTTTCCTTTAATAAACACAGAAGAATTTCACGAAAAACAGCTTTCTATGGTACCATTGGAAAGTATTTTTCAAGAGCTTTAAGATGATGTATCACTCGACCCCCCTTTCTATTTAAGATTTTAGGGGTGTATCTCACCCTGCCCAAGGGGTTACAGATAAGGGTCGAATAATACGCTTTTATTTGTTCCCTCTTCATTTTATAGAAAGTATTTTGAGCGTTTTTTGATTAAGTTTTTCCTTCCTAAGATATGGCCATTTCAAGTTTTTAAATTGTCACCCTGTATATATATATATATATATATATATATATATATATATATATATATATATATACCTAGACCGTACATGTGTAGAAAATTTCAATAGGCCAAGTGGAAGTGGTTCAAAATTAAATTATAATATTTAACCAGAAGAGATTATCTGAATTAAATTAGACCACAAAAAGGCCGTGTCGTCCATTCATTCGTAAACAGATTTTATTTCATTTTGAATACCCCAAATAAGACTAATATGAGTTTGCAATGGTCTCTGAGGTAAACTAAACTATTGGCAGACAAAAAACCGCGACATTTTGGTACTTTTTTTAGTTTTTAGTTTATACCATTTGCATCGATTCAGTTTTACTCGTTACACTCTTCTTCAAGTTTCTCTTTAATGAATCTTCCGATTTCAATACGGCTAAATACTACCTTAATATTAAATATCATGGGAATCGCTGATGTTTCTTTTCTATTATTATTACAGCAGTAAATTAATTCATACAATTTTGGAGTTTATAGTTTTTTTCTAGCCTTAATTTCCAATAGTTAAAGCATTCATTAGCTTGATGATCTGCGACCTATCGTTTTACTACCCGTGGTAGCTAAATTATTAAAACAAGTTTTGTAATCATATTGAGACCTTTAATATCTTGCCTGAGTGCCGGTCAGGTTTTCGCAAGGGTCACAGTTGCGTAACGGCACTCGGAAATGTAACTGACAATATCTTGAGAGCTATTGATCAGAGTCTCTGCGCTGCCTTTGTTTGATTATTCAAAGGCTTTTGACACTTGACATACACAGATATAGATTTTGTCAAAAGTGGTCCATCTGATCTATTCCTTATTTTAATAAAAAGCTATGAATATAGAAATAAATGAAACTGTCTACTTACTTATAATAAAAGTACATAAAATTAATTTTATGTTTTTTAATATCATTTTTTTTGCAAATCGTTCTCAACGTGAATGTCTGTAAAATAATAATTGTTTCCTGCATTCCCAATTAATTTATATATTATGTCTAAGGTTGGAACAGTGTGTCTTGACTGTAAAAACACGAACTGGGGTAACGGAGCATAGAACTGATGTTTGTTGTAAAAATGTCTATGACGTCCCTGTAGGGAAAATTTAACGTGTCAGGTAGGGAATTTATTTCGAAAAGGTTTACATCTAGTATACTAATTCATATTTTATATATATAATTCAAATATTATATCTATTTATAAATCAGTAACCTGAATTGTCATTAATTAAGCCAGTAATGTGCAAAAAAATATGTTGAAAAAAATAAATGTATTAGCATTTCTGACTGCATTATAAAATTATCGAGAGGTGGGGTGGATCACTCGAAAAAAAATGTATAAGGCTTTTAAATCCCAGATCTAAGCATCTATATATGCGATTTTTCTGGATATACGGGGATTTATGTAGAATTTTATTAGGATTTTGGGAATTAGAGACATCCTCGGAGAATTATAAAGATTTTTACTGATATATGAATATCTGTGGAGATGTTCGTGTCGTGTATTTATGGAATTTACTGAATTTATCAAGATTTTTAACTTCTCTTTTATCATTTATCCGGAATTGGAATGTAGTTACTAGTGTGTGTGTTTTCTGATACATTTTTGTTACATTATTGAATGAATATATTTAGTATCAAAATAGGTTGAGGTGCTTTATAACTAAAGAAATATTTTATTATTTAAGTAGGCCAAAAAATATACAGATTTAATGCAGCGGGGATAATATATATTTTTCAGAAATTTTACATCTTTATTCTATATGTTGATTAATTTAAACCAATCAAAGTAGGCGCGAAAAGTTAAAAACAGGACTATCAAACCTAATGAAAAGAATTGACATACCAAGTACAAACCCCCCAGCGCATGGTCTCACATTGCCCCTTGCCCCAAGCAACTCCTCTGGATCTGCCCTTGCTTTAACTTAAATCACAAGGTTTGTTATGATTTCGTTATCTTTAAATTCTTGCGCACAAGTGCTGATACGTCTGGTCCTTTATGTTGAAAATAATTTATCCATAAGAGTTTTCTTAAAAATATTTAAATAAGTACTAAAAAGGTAAGTAATATCCATCTCTTTCTCGAGAGGAAAAAATCTCAAATTTGTCCCAAGAAGATTTAAAAATACGGCTTTTTATATAATTCTCCTTTGGCAAACACTTTAAGGCAAAAAATAAAAGGAACACTGGTTCTTTGAATATTTTATTAAGCCGGGTGTATTTCAAACGCTTTCCACAAAGTTTTTGCTCTGCATTCGTTTTTCTTTGAATTCGCCCTTGTTTGTCGAATTTTTCGCATTTTTCGCACCTCCAAGCGAGGTAAGGTGATGCCGTTAATACGGTTACGCTCTCCTTTATTCATGTCGGCAAAATTCTAATATAAAATTAAATAAAAATAAGAATATTTAATATATAATTAAAATAATATGTTTCTTTGTTAGGGATGATAAAACCTGACTAGAACTACACTATTGAATGTAACTAAAATTATACGTGATTTTCAAAAAATAGTTAGTAGTAACATAGTAATAGTTCTAGTAACATTTTATCTTAGATTAGGTACACATATTTTTACTAGGTCGCCTAAACGTATGATTTTTTTGTAGGCGAATATATATATATATATATATATATATATATATATATATATATATATATATATATATATATATATATATATATATATATATATATATATATATATATATATATATATATATATATATATATATATATATATATATATATATATATATATTCGAATGCGGTCTTATCGTGCGGGTCCAAAGGTCACCAACATTATGAATCAAATCAGAAAACACAGTGAATACCAAAATGTTGTATGATTCTTTTATCGAGCTATTAAACCTCGATGGGCTATTTACAAATATACAAGGAGAAAGAAAATATTTTTTTTAATTATATTACGCAATATTATTAAGATAGTCACTTAATATTTTTTTACATATTAAATGCCGAGGGACTAAATAAGAAAATTCGCTAAATATGTATTTGGTTAAAATTTTCACCAAAAATTATGAGCCCCGCTTGACCTAAAAATCTAACCACTTATACAGTATGATTTATTGATGCAAAGAAAACTTGTTTTTTTTTGTATTGTGATAACAAAAAAATTTTATATTGCAAAAATAAATACTTTTGTTAAAAACACAAGATAATTAGTTATTACTTCCCTCGTGAGATTTTTTCAGATCTTTACGTTTAAGGGTCCCTAGATGCCGGAAAACATGTTTTCTCAATTCCATCTGTCTGTCGGTATGTCTGTCCGTCAGTCTGTTCGCGGCATAGCTAAAAAACTACTTATCCGATTTCTTCAAATTTCAGTCCAAAATTAAGGGCCATGCATGCAAAAAATACAGGCTATATCTATATATATATATATATATATATATATATATATATATATATATATATATATATATATATATACATTTAGCCTGTATTTTTCGTTAGCCCCGAGTTTCTGTTAAAGCGATTTTACCGATTTTTATATATCAAATTTTGTCTTATAATTAATAAAAAAAATTACTTATTTTAAACACGTTTAAAATAGGGACAAGTATTCTATAATTATTTATTTATTGCCTACAAAATTACAAGTGTACTAAAAAAGTAAGCAAAAAAATGGTGCCAAATCTAATAAAAAAATTTTTAAATTAAAATTCACTGGCTAATATCCAGGAGCCAGTGGCAAAAGCTCTGAGAATCGTTATAAGGAATGTATAGAAACTTATGCATGAAAAAAAAACATAATTTACTTCCGAAGAAGATTAAGAAATGTACACGAAAAAATCCAAAGGCAAAAGACATAATGCAATTTATGATTTACACACGTCAAAGGCTAATATAATCCTTCAGGAACTTTTTAATATTATAGACTAAAAAATATCATCATCGCTTAAAAGTCCTCATCTTCTGAGTCGTCGTCAAATGGCGCAATGATTATTGGTGCTATTTCGACATCTACAACTTGTTCTTGATTCCACCAATCCCATATTAATTTCTCCGTACGTTCCACAGATTTCTTCCAGTACTCCGGCGTAATATAATTTAATGAATCTTGCCAAACAATTTGCACTTCATCTAATATAAGACCATCGTTCACGTGTTTTTCGTAATATGATTTTTCTCCAGCCCATATTAATTCTATTGCATTAAACTGGCAAAGGTATGGCGGCAGTCGTAAAACCTCATGTCCATTTTCCCGTAATATTTCATCTACGGCCTATATTGGTGGTTTTTTAATAAATTTTGCCATTAAAAGAAGTTTTAGTTTCAGCATATTGGGTAAAGGGTTTTGTTTTTATTTTATTAGCCAGTCATAAATATCACTTTTCTTCCAGGATGAAGTAGGTTGTTTATTTAAGATTCTTGAATGATAAGATGCATTGTCCAGAATTATTAAAGATGGAACATCTAAATTTGGAATCAGTTGTTCTTTTAACCACTTTTCAAACAGTTCACAGTTCATATTATCAAGGTAGTTCATACTTTTGGATGTTGAAGAAAACAGTAAACTTGCACCTGGGAAAAATCCTGTTGAAGAACCTGCATGCAAAATGATATACAGTTTTCCCGTCCCACATCCCTTTTTCTCTTGACACTTTTTACAGACTAGTCCTGCCAAGATTTCGAACCACTTCCACTAGAAAATATCCAAGTCTCGTCTAAAAATACCACTTTTCTGAATTTTTAATTAACATCCTCTGTGTATTTCTTTAAAAACTGGATACGCTGACTTGCTATATGTGGCAACTCGCATAAAAATCTTCGATTACAGTCCTTTTTACATCAAAAACCCAACATTTTTATTAATTTTGCATATTATATATTTATTTTATATCACTATTATATCATATCGATTTTCATTTTGGTAAAATTTTATTAGATTTAATACCATTGTTTTCGCTTGTGGATGCAAAAAACCCGAAAATTGTTTTCTATTACTCATTTTGTCATTGACTTGTCAATCTGACTTTGAAGTGACATCGCTCAAAGATTTTTGCAACTGCTGGCATTTATATGTTTATCCTCTTTTTCCATATGAAAATATCATAGGTCTATCTAATTCATCTTACGGATTTTATGTGGAGGATACACGTAATAAAAGAAAAACAAACTTAATAAATCGTATGACCCGCACGATACCACTGCTTTTGACTATATACTATCTTTTCAAATATTTTTGTTGGGCGCCATTTTGTTTCATCATATTGGATTCCTTCCAATATTTTGCCAGTTTTTACTTATGCGACACTTGATTTTTGAGCAAATATTAAAATAAATTCAATAAGTAGCTTTTTATATTGACACACAGCGCCATTTTGATGCATCATGTTAAATTCTTATCAGTTTATCTCTATATCATATTGAATTGTTCTGCAAAATTTAAAGTCAATTGAATAAGACTTTTTTACGGTGATTAAAAAAAAAATATTTAGCCGCCATCTTGAATTCGTACCACAACTTTATATCACACTTAATGTTTGCATAAAGTTTGATATAAATCTAATTATTAGTTTTTTTCAGGCCGGTTTTTTAATAGTTTTATTAGGCCGCAATTTTGTTTTGTTATCTTAAATTCATGCGAAAATGTTAACAGTTCATTCCTATGTAACACTTGATTTTTGTACAAAATTTGAAGAAATTGTATAATTAGTTTTTTAGTAACAATTTTTTTAACGTTTCACTAGCCGCCATCTTGTCTGGTAAGTAATTTTTAAGTTTTGCCGCGAAACGACAGACAGACAGACCGACAAACGGGCCAACGGAATTGATAAAGCATATTTTTTGGATCTAACGGCGTTAAACCGTGAAAATATGTAATTTAATTTTACTAGTTGATCCCTATACTATAATCTGTTATGACACAATATTTGACATCAATTCATAAAATAGTTTTTCAGGCTTAATTTTGAAACATTTTATTATGCCGCCATTTTGTTCCGCCATCTTAGATTAGGATCAAAATTTTACGAGTTGATTACAACATAATTCTTGATGATTGTGCAAAATTTGAAAGACATTAGATAAATAGTTTTTTTATAATAATTCTCCTAACAATTTACTAGGCCGCCATTTTGTTTGGCCAAACTGGATTCTTACCAAAATATTACCAAATGATCCCCATATAACTCTTAATTTTTTATCAAAATTTGTCATCTGGATAAGTAGTTTTTAAACTGTGTCGAGAACTGACGCATAGACAGACAGAGGAATAGACGGATTGACATAACTGATAAAATATATTTTTCGGCATTTGGGGTGATCTTTTTTGTTCTACCATCTTAGATTCGTACCAAAATTTTACAAGTTGATTCTAACATAATAGTTTGATGTTTATGCAAAATTTGAGATACCTTAGAGAAGCAGTTTTTTAGCAATATTTTTTAACATTTCCCTAGACCGCCGTTTTGTTTCGCTATATTGGATTTTTACCAAAACCTTACCAGGTCATGCCCATATGACCCTTAATTTTTGACTAGAATTTGAAGTCATTCGGTTAAGTAGTTCTTTAGCTATGCCGAGAAGAGACAGACAAGCAGGGAGACAGACAAGCATACAGACAGAGTGGGGTATTATTTGGGATTAGAATCCAGTAAAAAAACAAATACTCTTTTTTAAATTGTCGACGTTTCGCAAATTTATTGTTGCATCCTCAGGACACAGATTTTATATCCTACATGAAACCCATACTATCAGTCTTTACCTACTCCGTTGGTCCCCAGATATTTGCTAACACCAAATAATACACCACTCTAATAACAAAAAGATTGTTAACGAAAACCATTTAGAAACTTAATATCTGGAAAATATCTGTGTAAATAATAAATATAGACCAAAAAATATATAAATAATAATGACCAAAACTAAAACTAATTTTAAAATGAGATTTTCAGAGGACCTTTTAATCCAAATTAATAATCTAACATCGCTATTTAATATTTAAAAAAGAAGTAACTATGAAAATTAAAGATGAAACACTCGCTTACTACAACACTTTAAGTTCTCGTTCAACCAATAAACTTGTAACTTTACACTTTTACGGTAACTAATTATGATTTTGCTAATTATATTTTGTCATTTACCAAGATGTCAGGAACTAAGTTTTTGGAAGTTATTTAGATTCTTTGACTATTTTCATTATTATAAGTACTTAATATTGTATGACTGACAGCTTGGTATATTATATACATTTTATGTTTTATATTTACAGATGCTGAGGGTCTGGTTGTTGAAGCTTTCTTTAATGCCCACATATAAAAGGGCCATGTTTTTATAAGAATTTCATTATTAGATGTTCATTAACCTATAGTTTTTCTATTATCTTACCTTGACATAATTTTGATCAGAAACAAATCCGTTATAAAAAACCTAGTTGGGTATGAGCTGTTGTGATACAAACTAAACAAGATATTTCCAATATTTCCATTGTAGCCTGGTAACGCTACATAAATTAGAAACATTTGGTATATACCTCGGATTTCGTTTGTCGCCTTTTAAATCTCGTTCAGTTCATTAAATGATTTGTCCTTTTGATAAAATGTAGTTTAAGATGTTACCTATATTGTTAAATGTCCGGTAAACACATGTCAGGGGTTCATTAAACAAGGGTTTGTGTTATTTATTTAAGTAGTTCTCCAAATGGTTGGTTTAAAAAGCCTTGTTTATTTTCGTTTTATAAATTGGGTTAAGTGACAACAAAGTTTGACGTTTTACTGTGTGCGGCGACGAAAATCCTTGCTTTGGCCTTTTCCATGAATGACTAAAAGCCATACGATTCCGTCCGACCACCTTACTTTCATTTTTATAAAAACCTAACATTTTAAAGATTTAATTATTTAGGACGAGGCTTACGTAAAGATTAGAGGAAAATATTAAAAAATAACAACATAAATTATTCAAAAATAAATATTTAAATTGAATGTATATTAAAATTTATTGTAATAAATAATGTATTCTGAGTTGCCTATCTTTTTAAAAATCTTTTATTTTTGTTAAATAAATAAGGGGGAAAAAGACAAAATATAGGGACATTAAAATCAAGTTTTGCATGGAGCACTTTCAACAGTTTAGTTTTTTGGCCAAATTCCTACCTTTTTTTTTAAACCTTTTTTTCTTACTAGACCTTAGCTGAAAATCGTCTTGGAACGAGTTCGAGCTATTTCGTTTTGACTGTGGCCGTAAAACTACCTTTAAAAAGGCTGGTCCTGTTTTATAGTTATTTTAAATTTTGTGTTAAACAGTGGTCAAATAACAGCCAGGTAATTATTATTTTAATTTATTTAGCAAGGTTCTTTCATTTAATTTTAATTTAAACAATAGGTTACAATGGATTTTTTTTCTCCTTTTTACAGCTCAGCGGCCACATAGCAAATAGCACCTTTTAGTGCACATTGAACTTATTAGCACATAGGACATTGCTATTAAAACCTTGCATCTTAGCGCACGTTTGCTTTTTATAGCCTTTAAAGCATTTTGAACATTTTTGCACCCACATGATTGTGAGGTACTTTTCACGAGAAACAATTGGTTGAAGCAAATAACCCTAAAGGTTGGGGTTACCTTTGAAGTTGAAGCAGTAATTCTACATTAAGAAAGAGCCCCCTCTTTACCGAAGAGGTGTTGGAATTTTACCTCTAGCCCAACAACCAGGCCCCAGTAACTCCAGTTTTCCTGCCAGTTGGTGAGATTTTTAAAAAAGCTTTATATTACAGTAGTACCTTTTATTGATCAATTTATCTTTTTCAAATTACCACACATATTTCTATTTATAAACAATTTAAACTACATTCTCTCATAAACAGGTTTTTTTTTTAAATAAAGCAAATCATAATATTAAATAGTGTTTTACTGGTTGTTTCAGTACCTTTACGAACACACGCGTAAGGGGTGTATGAAGGCGGTGCAGGAAGTTCTGTTTTACGTGTGTTGGCGCCCTTCTTTCATATTTATAATTTTCACTTGCCTCCTTCATACAAAGGGATTGAAAATTTTGAACTTCCCCAAAGCCGAACTACCGTATAAGCTAGCCAACGGGTCGTAAGTGCAAACTTTTATTATTGCACTTACGTAAGAACTCTTTATAACGTGGGTTTTATAACACCAGAGTTTACGTTATAAACTTAAAACAAGCTGGTCAATAGTTAACAAAATACAGGGCAAAAACATTAATACCACAAAAAATATAGTTCTATGTCGGGATAATAAAATAACTTCAGAGCCACTTGAGGTTGCGTCAGTCTTTGGGGAATACCTGGAATTAGTTATCCCTACCAAGCTGGGTATTTATTTCGGTGGGCGATTCTCCGACATGTGCACTGTTGGTCGAAGACTTGTCTTGAATTCGTTTTATTAACGGTTTGTTACAAGTACCGAGGTGTAGAGAGTTGTCATGAGTTTCCCCAACAAAGCCTCTTGTGGTTTCGACTCTATATCCATTAAGTTTATTAAACATGTTATATTTAGTATTTCAACCACATTGTGTAACCTGATTAATCTTTCGGTGTGTGCTGGTGTATTTCCAAACAGGCTAAAGAAATCTATAGTTGTACCTATATTTAAGAGGGCGGATTCTCTTAGCATGGAAAACTACAGGCCTATTTCCTTATTGAGTTCCTTGAGATTTTTGAAAAAATGGTTTACAATCGTATTTATGACTTTATTTGCAAATATAATATCTTACACGACAGGCAACATGGTTTTCGGAGAGGCATGTCTACGGAAACTGGGTGCATTGATCTTGTAGAGTATATTTCTAATAAGATGGACAAAGGTGAATTTGTAATTACGTTGTCTTTTGACTTGACACGTGCATTCGACACTGTTGATAAATAGTTTGTCTCTGCTAAACTAGACGCCCTAGGACTACGTGGTAATATAAACGCATTTATAGTTTCATTTTTGACTGACAGAAAATTTTCTGTAAAAATTAAAAATGTAATGTCGTCGGATTTTAATCAGAATATTGGCACACCTCAGGGAAGTATCTTGGGTCCCCTGATTTTCCTACTCTTCATTAATGATCTTCCTCACTATATAAGTCAGGGCCAGGTTTTTCTATATGCAGATGATACTACTATCGTAGTATCCGATATGTCAGAAAGTCACTTAAAAAATAAAATCAACACTGTACTAAATGAGTTTTCTAATAGGTGCTTTGCTAATAAGCTAATGATTAACCGTAGAGCTTCTTGAGATATCAGCATTTCCTTAGATGGTCATGATCTTGAGCTTTCCTCATGCGTTAGTTTCTTGGGTTTGTCTATGGATTGCCACCTTAATTGGAACATTCAGATCGACAATGTTAGTAAGAAGCTTAATAGGGGAGCTTACGTAATTTCTGGTCTCCGTAATTAGGTTGACCGTACATCAGTTATTAATGTATATTATGCTTTCATATATTCTGCAATAGCTTATAACATAGTAGTGTGGGGTCAGGCCTCAGATATAGAGAGAGTATTTATAATACAAAAAATAATTGCTAGAATCATTTTTAGTATACCTTTTAAAACATCTTGCAGAGAGACATTCAGGTCATATAAACTTTTGACAGTTGCTTCAATTTATCTCTTAAAATTATTATCATATATCCATCGAAATAAAAATCTAATTCAAATTAACACTAGTTTTCAAGCGTATGATACAAGAAATAAAAATAACTTCTGCTTAGACAAGCATAACTTAAATATTTATAAAAAATCACCAATCTACGCTGGGAGTAAAATTTATAATATGTTACCTTATAACATTAAAGCAATAAATTGTCAAAATAAATCCAAAAATAAAATTAAAAGCTTACTTTTATCACAGACTTTTTACACTACACATGAATTTTTCACTTTTTTGAGGAATAACCCATCATTTTTTTCCTTGTTTTGTTGGACACCGCACTGATGATCAGATTTTAACTCGAGGAAAAAAATATATACTATGTTTTGTGTTCTATATTTAGATATATCTGTTGTTAGTTTATATTAGGTACTTGTCATATGTCTATTTACGTTTCTATTTGACGTGTTTCTTTCCATTATTTATAGTGCTCGAAACCAAATAAAAAATTTGGATTTGAATTTGAATTAAAGACTTATAATATGGGTTTTATGAAGGATGTAAAATCTATGTATATTTTGAAAATGCAACAATAAAGTTGCAAAACGTTGACAATTTAAAAAAGACTTTTGTTTTTCTTACTGGAGCCTAACACCAAATAATAAACCACTCTAACATAAAAACAAAAGGATCGTTAACGAAAACCATTTGGAAATTAATTAATTTAATTTTATACAGGATGTAGAATCTATGTGTCTGCAGGGACGTACATATATATATATATATATATATAGATATTTTGTGTCGTTGTGGTTTGAGTATTTTATTTCGTTAAAAATATAATATAATTATTATAATATATTTACACAGGCTAATGGGGAGCCAGTGGGGGACCACAGGATAAAAAGGGGGGCCGCAGCCATCCCAGCCCCTCCTGTCTACGTCCCTGGTGTCCTGAGGATGCAACGATAGAGTTGCGAAACGTCTACAATTTAAAAAAGTTTTGTTTTTTTTACTGGATCCTAACCCCCAAATAATACACCACTCTAACATAACAAAAAAGGATTGTTAACGAAAACAATTTAGAAACTTAATATCTGGGAAATATATGCGGACCAACGGAGTAGGTAAAGATTGATGGGTTTCACGCAGGATATAGAATCTATATATGTGTCTAGAGGATGCACCAATTAAGTTGCGAAACGTCGACAATTTAAAAAAAGGTTTGTTTTTTTTTACTGGATCCTAACCACAAATAATACACCATTTTAACATTTTTTTTTAACATTGTTCGGCCGTATTGGATTTGTGTCAATCGGGTAAATAGGTATTTAAGCTATGTCGCGAACTGACAGACAGGCCGACAAAGGGATCGACGGAATTGACAAAAATGTGTTTTTTGGCATCTAGGAACGCTAAACCGTGAAGATCGGTAAAACCTGAGAGGGTGATTTTTTTCACGATTACAAAAATTTTATTTGGCCGCAATTTTGTTCCGCCATCTTGAATTAGTAACACAGTTTTACCAGTTGACCCCTATACCACAATTAACTATTGCACTCAATTTGAAATCAATCCATTATGTAGTTTTTAAGCCCCGCCATTTTGTTCCGCCATTGTAATACAATAATAATAATAATAATAATAAATCGTTTATTCACATAAAAGGCCAATAAATGTATACATTTCGTAATATATCTAAAAAGTAAATAAGCCAAGAAATCTGCAGGAGCAATAGCTGTGCGCAGACATTTAGTAATTTAACAACAGAAGAGAATGTACTATAACAATATTTATTTATTTATCACTACACTACAACAATAAATCTTTAAAAACTAACATTTTTATCTCACAATAACTTTAGGTTAAATGGTAAGGGGAAGTAAAAAGTTCAGTGTGGTCAATATATAAAAACACAAAGGAACAATATACGACAAATCATATAAACTGCATAATTTAAAAATATGAAAACAATAAAACAAGTAATTATTAAATATATATGTAGACAAAGATGGAAACACATAAGAATATATATTAACAAACCGAATAAAAAATGTAAAAAAAGAAGGAAAAAAATCATGTAAAGCACAAACAACATAAATTAGTGTCTTAGACGCAAAGTGTTTTTTAGAGATAAATGACTCGAATGAAAAATGTCATAATCTGCATAATCCCTATTATAATTTGAAACCAAACGATGCACAAAGGCGCTTCGGCCATAGTTGGTTCTATGGGTATACTCAAAAAATAATTGAACCTGTCTGGTACGCCTATTTGGAACTAAAAAGTGAACTAAACTAAGTAAAACACCACAGTCTATTGTGCCGTTAATAAGCTTGTGCAGAAAAAGTAAAAGAGCATCCTTACGCCGACCCTCCAGACTTTTGTACCCACAAAGCAAAAGTCTAGTCTCATAGGTAAGATTAGAGTCAGGAAAGTGAAGCTTGTATAGCAGGTATTTTGCAAATTTATTCTGCACTCTTTCGAGTCTGTTTATGTGACAAGCATAATGTGGTGACCATATAACTGAGCAGTATTCCAGTATGCTGCGGACCAAGCAGTTATAAAGACAAGAAAGCGCCTTTGTGTCATTAATGTGTCTGGTATTTCTCTTAATAAAACCCAATAACCTAAAAGCCCTAAGAACAATACTATCCATATGTAAGTTAAAAGTCAGGTTTACATCAAAAATTACACCTAGGTCATTAAATGAATCTACTCTATCGACATCTACATTATTTACAATATAAGATGACACTATTGGATTAACGCACTTATAGAAGCTAATAACCTTACATTTGGAAACATTAATTTTTAGATAATTTAAATTACACCACTGTATAAAATTATTTAAATCCATTTGTAAACCATCGAAATCAGGACTAAAATTTGAGGTCGTCCGCATACAAGAGACAGTGGGATGTTTGAAAACAGGAGAGGACATCATTGATAAACAACACAAATAGCACAAGTCCGATATGGGATCCTTGAGGGACGCCGGAAGTTACGTTTATTTCACAGGATGTAGAGCCACAAATAGTTACACGTTGTCGACGCTCGGACAAATATAATTTAATGAATTTAAGGTACTGTCCAGAAATACCAATGTCAGACAGCTTTTTAATAAGAAGTGGATGACATACACTATCGAAGGCTTTAGACAGGTCTGTATGTATAGTATCCACTTGTTTGCCAGCCTCTACCGAGGAAACTAAGAAGTTATGGTATACGCCCAAGTTGGTTGCCGTTGAGCGCCCTCTGTAAAATCCATGCTGTTCGGGAATGATGTAGTGTTTAAAAGTATTGAAGATCTCATCTGTTATGATGGCTTCCAACAACTTTTGAATACATGAAAGAATCGATATTCCACGGTAATTTTCGATATTACATTTACACTTAAAATATAGATTTCCCCAATTAATGATTAAAACTTTTTTGTAATTTCAATTTTTAATATTTACTATATTGTGTATTTCCGTTCTTAGGATTGATATTAAAAACAATTTTGTTTATTTTCTTAACAACCCTTTAGAGTTTGAGCTCAAAACTAATTCCTTTAGATAATCAGGTAGACAGTTGTATGCTCTTAATATTAAATATGCGGGACTTCGCTGACCCACTGTGTTTTTTATAATTGACGTTTTTGAGATATGATGTATTTTTTTTCTTGTTTCGTATTGATGGTCGACGTAAGTAATAAGTGTTTTATATTTATTTAAATGGATAATCAAGCCGTAGAAAAACAGTTGTCTCAAATCTAGAATTTTTGTTTCCTCGAAATGTACAGGGTGGTCGAAATTGGTCTGTTTTAACAGAGAAAACCTATTTCCTGACCAGATAAAGCAAAACTGACTTAGGTGTCATGGGCTCGATTTCTGAGAAATGTTTAATGGCAAAAACCGCCTGCCGATATTTTCACTGCCAACTGAGATATAGGGCGTTTTTCAATTTTCGGCCATTTTGAAAATTGTCCATAACTTTTTTATTTTGCGGAATATTAACATTCTGCAAAGACATTCTAAAGGCACTTTTTTATGTGCAATCCAGTGGCATACTCAGATTTTTTCTATAGTTGTCCGTTTTATCATAAATAGGCAAAACTTTTTTTTTTCAAATGGAAATCATAGTTGGCTATAAATTATAAAAAATGCTCGCGTTTAGCCCTTTTCAGTGATATAAAGTTGTAGGTACTTATTTTCAAAAATAACGAAAATATTAGGTGTTTTTGGTTTACATCGAAGTAGGCTTTGATTTGTGATGACAATATCTCAATTATGTATTGTTAAGATTTATAGTTTGTTAACAACTTAAACACAACTTTAAATAACACTAGCTAACGTTATTTTAATTATTTATTATTAATTTTTTTTATTTTTTTTTGTTTACATAGCAAAGTTGAACAAAATTAACAAACTAAACTACTATTTACAACTACTAAGTGAAAATAAAAAATAATTATGAAAATCTAGGTATTTAGTTAGATAGGTTTCTGATAAATATATTTAGAGAAGTTGTTCAAATTGAGCCCCTCCCTGTTGAATACAAACTAAGCATCTTTTGCGTACCGAGTTGCAACTATTTATTAGTTCAACTGGGCTAATAGATGCAAAAGCTTGCCTAGTGGCCTCTTGCAATTCTTCTTTTGTGTGAAAGGTTCTTCCTTTAAATATCAAGTCCTTCAATCTTCCCCACAAAAAAAAATCTAAGGGAGTTAAGTCACAGGACCTAGCAGGCCAAGGTATGGGGCCCCACGTACCAATCCAATTTTCTCGAAATTCGAAGTTTAAAAGATCAGTTGTGATCCTTGCATTGTGCGGGGGACAACCATCTTGTTGATAGTAGATATTTCTGGCATCAGCTAAAGGTATGTCTTCCAACAAAGGGACAATATATGTGCGCAAAATATTTACATAATCATCTGCAGTTAAATTTCCATCGTAAAAATAAGGTCCCACAAATCTTCCTCGGAATATCCCCACCCATATATTGAATCCACACCGACCTTGCCGGTCTTGTTGCACAACTACGTGTGGATTTTCAGTGGACCAGTGATATGAATTATATCTATTAAATATACCAGAAGTATCTACTCTGGATTCATCACTCCAAATAATATTTAATGGAAAATTCTCATTCTCCATGAATTTTTGCTCATACCACTGACAAAATCTCAATCTTCTAGCGGCGTCCCCTTCACGGAGTTGATGAACTCTTCTCGTTCTGTACGGTTTGAATTTATGTTTTTTGAGTATTTTTAAAACGGTGGTCTTTGGAACATTCGTTATATTAGCCAATGTTCGAGAGGAGGTGCCAGGATGATCTAATACCTCACCAATTATATTTAGCTGCTGGATTTCCTTTTCTTCCTTTAGTTCATAATGTCTTGTTCTTAACTTTTTAAAACTTCCGTAATTTACTAAATTACTTTTTAATGTTTGATAAATTCGGTTATCCGGTTGACGTCGCTCGGGAAATGTATTAAAATATAATTCACTAGCTGCTTCAGGAACTTCGTTAGATAATATGTAACATTTTAACATATCATACTTTTCATAATTCTCAAACATATTTTGTCAGCAACTTAACACAACTTTATAAAGATAACACCAAAACGCAATAATTACACCAGACTACAGTAATCTGACAGCAATATATTCAAAATATTGAACGCGCGTCATTATTCCAAGGCCTACTTCGATGTAAACCAAAAACACCTAATATTTTCGTTATTTTTGAAAATAAGTACCTACAACTTTATATCACTGAAAAGGGCTAAACGCGAGCATTTTTTATAATTTATAGCCAACTATGATTTCCATTTGAAAAAAAAAAGTTTTGCCTATTTATGATAAAACGGACAACTATAGAAAAAATCTGAGTACGCCACTGGATTGCACATAAAAAAGTGCCTTTAGAATGTCTTTGCAGAATGTTAATATTCCGCAAAATAAAAAAGTTATGGACAATTTTCAAAATGGCCGAAAATTGAAAAACGCCCTATATCTCAGTTGGCAGTGAAAATATCGGCAGGCGGTTTTTGCCATTAAACATTTCTCAGAAATCGAGCCCATGACACCTAAGTCAGTTTTGCTCTATCTAGTCAGGAAATAGGTTTTCTCTGTTAAAACAGACCAATTTCGACCACCCGGTATATTTGTAGAGTAAGTGCCATTGTTTTTGTAGAGTATTTTTAGGAAAAGTTTCTGCAATATTGCCAAATTTTTAAGATGGTTGTCAAATACTTTCCCCCATCTAATGATACCGTACTGAATTCTAGATTCTACCAAAGCATAATAAAGAATTCTTAAATGTTGTATATCCAAAAACGACGAGAAGATCTTGAATCTATAGATGAGAGATCTTAGAGTTCCAACGACGTTACCAACATGGCGATCCCATCTCAAATGTTGATCTATTTCAACACCCAAGTATCTCATCGATTCTACAGAAGTTATAGGAATTAATTTTCTCTTATAGGTGAGAGATCTTAAATCAGGTATTTTGCTTTTGTAGGAAGTAAAAACTATAAATTTAGTTTTTTTCAGAATTGATGCTAAGTTTTTTGTTAACAAACCGGTTGAAAATAGCCTTTAATGCTGACTCAGATTTTTGTTTAAGTTGTTCCCAAGATTCTGCTTTTTGAAATAAGACAGTGTCATCGACAAACATATGATGTCTCCATCAGTATGTAAAGTGAGTAATCGATTTATATATACAGAAAAGAGTGCAGGTCCCAGAACAGTCCCTTGAGATATACCATAGTTTGTTTCCATTTCTCCACTGTATTTATTGGCCATTGACATTTACTATTTGTCGTCTTTTTTCCAGATAACTTTTAAAAAGTTGACCTGGAATCCCTCTTACTCCGATACTTTCCAAATCCAACAACATCGAATGGTCTACCGTGTCGAAGGCCTTAAGCCAGATCTAGAAATATACACAAACAAGGCTCATTTAAATCAATCGACTTATAAACTGTACTTACTAAATGATAGATTGAATTCGTTGTACTCTTTCCCTCCTTAAATCCATATTGATTACTTGACAGTAATTTAAATTTATCAAGATAATTATGCAACCTATTTTTTATTACAGTCTCAAATACTTTTGTTAAAGATGTAATCAAGGAAATTGGACGGTAATTAACTAGTTGATTCCGATCGCCTTTTTTAACTTAACTACTGATATTTTAAACTCATGCGGAACGTTACCACTTTTTATTATGTTATTAATTAAATAAGATAAGATAAGGGTGCCGATACCTCAAATTTTATTTGCTTTAGTGTTTGTGAGTAATACTAAGCAGTTTTTTGATAATATTTCTTTAACATTCCACTAGACCGCCATTTTGTTTCGCCAAAAATTTGAAGTCAATCGGGTAAGTAGTTTTTAAGCTATGCCGCGAACTGACAGACAGACCTACAGACGGACCGATGAACTTGATAAAACATATTTTTGTGGCCCTCGATACCACGCTAAAGCGTAAAAATGTGTAAAACCTGAGAGTTATTTTTTTCACGATTGCAAACATTTTATTTATCCGCCATTTTATTCGACCGTCTCGAATTAGTACCAAAAATTTACTAGTTATACCACAATTAGCTATGACACACAATTTGAAATCAAATCGTTACTTGGATTCGTATCAAAATGTTACCAGCTAAGTCCAACATAAGGAGATATATTGGATGAGTAGTTTCTTAATAATAATTTTTTTTAACATTTCACTAGGCCGCCATATTGGATTTCAAAATGGTACCAGGTCATTCCCATATGACCCCTAATGTTTGACCAAAATTTGAAGCCCGAATACAATAAAATATTTAGTATCTTAAAGAAAACAGTCAAAATGTATGTTCAATAAACACTAATTAATCAAAATTAAAACAAAAATATAAATTAGCGCAAACTGTACAAAGAGTGCTTCCTACCCTGATGAATACCAAAATTCAGTCGAAACGTCGTGTAAAAAAATCAGCATAATATTAAATGCGATTTACAATAAAGGGTATAAAAGAAATTAAATTTAATTAAAAAAAATCAACCATTAGAAAAATAATAAAATATTAAACAACAAACCACATAGCAATAAATACAAAATGTACCGATTTCGGTCTATCTAAATAAAAAAAAATGCAAAATAAAATATCAAGTAGCAAGATCTTCCCGAAATAAAGGCACTTATGTACAGGGTGTTCCAGCGAGGACTGAACAGGGACCTATTTTCGACCTTCCTTGTATTTTGGAAAAATTCAAAATAGCCAATCGATGTATTTTTTCCTGTAGAATCCAAAAATGTCATCCAAAAATATTTGAACCAGAAACAAAAGAGTTACGCTATGCATCAGGTGTTTTTTAAATGGAATGTATCGTTTTTTATACGATTTTTGGAAAGAGTGATTTTTTTTTATGTCCGTTCTGATTAAAAGATTTAATTTTGCGATAGCTGTTTATATTACATTTTAATGTTTTACAAACTAAAATTTTAGCTTCACCTGTTTAAAATATACGATAGGTTGGTATAGGTGATCAAGGTAAAATGACGTTTGAATGCTTTGTCAATAAAAATTGACATTATTTTAATTATTGTCGAAGTCTTCACCTAAAAAATATATATTTGACTCTGATCGAAATGAAATACTCTTTGGACGAGAGACTACAGATTGTTATGCTATTTTACAAGTGCCAAGAAAATGCAAGAGAAGCAAGAAGAAGATTTATTGCAAATTTTCATAGAAATATATCCATCAATACAATTCTAAGGATAAAAAACCTATTTGAGGAAAATAAAACTTTACATGATAGAAAAAGAAATATACAAAGAAGAAGAAATCGAGACCAGGCCATTATAAATTATTTTCAAGTTAATCCAACCAAATCTATTTCGGATGCAGTTCGGGAAGTTCAGTACGGTGGCGGTGTAAGGCGCAGAAGAGTTACCCGAGGGACTGTTCACAGGACTCTGAAAATTCATAAATTTAGGCCTTTTCGTATCCTTCCACTTCAGCACCTAACACCGGCACAAAAAGAACTTCGCTTCCAATTTGTTTCTCAAATGGTAATTCGGCAAGAAAACGAAGACCCTGATTTATTCAAAAATATTGTGTGGACCGACGAAGCTACTTTCACAACATCGGGAGTATTCAACAGACATAATAGTCACCACTGGGCCGTTGAAAATCCAAAAAAGTCCCAAGTAAATTTCAAGGGAGGAATTCTATTCATGTTTGGTGTGGGATAAAAAACAATAAAATTTTGGGACCAATATTTTTTAACGGGACTTTAAATGGGCACAGATATTATGAGTTTTTAGAAAACGAAATTGAAAATTTTTTGGAAGACTTACCATTGGCAGAATATCAGAATTTAATTTGGCAACATGATGAAGAATACCCAATATTCAAGCGAAACATTGTAAAATAAACTTTAAAAACTAATTCGGAATAATAAAGATATAAAATATAAAAACTGCAAAAACATATTTAAACCCCAATATAACAAACTTGCATGATAAAGTTTTCTTTTAACAAAATATTTTCAAACGACCCCAAAGTTAAAAATACAAAATACTATTAATTAAAAAAAAACACGTCATATTAAATTACTGAACAGCTAGGAAAAATATTTCAATTAATAACCCAATTTATAAAAAAAAACAATTACAACAATTAATTTAATTCAGCTCTGTGAGCTGCTACAAATGTTGCCTGATTTATACTAAAGGTGAAGGCATGAGTCTCAAATATAATTAAAAAAATTTAACTAATATAGCAACTATAATAATCATCAAAAATTTAATTTGCAATCTATCAGTAATTTCCTTTCTTTTTTTTGCAACCCCTTGTTCGGGAATTCAAAATGAAATTTATTATAAAAATCAGCCCCAGTCCCCATACAGAAAAAAAATTATTATATGAGTAAAAGTTAATTTCCATATATGAACAAAAATTACCAAATTACGTAATATGACATCAAAAGTATTCAAAAGGAATATACACTTTTCAAAATAGATGAAATTGAATTACCTATTCAATAGGGTTTAGTAGTTTAGTAGCCCCCCACAGGAAGACTTCTTCAGAACGTGGCAGAAAAATGACTGCCTGGTCCAACTTCAGCACTAAAAATCCTCTCTCAGAGAGATTACTTGGAGGTTACAAAATACAATAAAATTCACAAATAGAAAACCCCAAGTAAATTTTTACGAAGCTGAAGAGAAATCCCACTAACGGATTTCTAAGAAAAACTTGGATTTTATTTCCCCAGTTAGCGCTGAAGACTTTTCGATGTTACAGGCGACCAGAAAAGTCAAGTGAAAAAGTAGTTCCTTTCTGGAACCAGCTCTGTTGTACTTTCTAGAATTAACTCAACTCTGATGCCGAACTAACGGAATGATTTAAAATAGGGATCGCAGACCAAGAAAAACGATCACTGATTGGTTTATAATTCAAACGGCAACCACCTGAGAATAAACTTGGCAAGAGTCGGGATCTTAGCATGCGCCTACTGAATGAGAGCATATCGGATGCAGCGAGTGACAGCGCATAGGAAGTGATACGTCCCACAGCCCTAAATTATACTGTGAATTAGGCAAAACGAATAGTAAACAAGCATCTGTCTTCCAGCTTCCAAAACTTAGATAATTAGAATAATAGTTGAAAAAGCCATCCCGAAAAATCAACTTGCAACTAAAACAGAGAACAAAGCTATGGGGAATTGATTTCAAATGGGGAAGTGTAAAAACCCTGACAACAAAAAGGTACCTAGGCTTGATTTAAATTAGATTTTCTGGGATAATACCACAAGTGCTTAAAAATTTCCGATAACTTGGGAAATTTGTAGAGAAAACACGCATGAGTGGAAAATTATCTGGTTAATTTTTAAGCACGAGTGGTATTTAGGAGGAATATTCCACGAATGAAATACAGGGAAACTAAGCATTATTAACTTAATATTAAATACATACCTATTTCAAGTTCAGAAATTTGAATTTTGTAACAAATTGAACACAAATTGAATAATAATATACTAATAAAATTATTTGTCTAAATATTGAAAAGTACTTAATATAAATCTAAATATTCAATTTTAATTATTGATTGTATAATAAAAGGTACAGTTCTGATAATTATTAACCACATTGTTATTTTGCGACGACGTAAAAGATGCCGTCAGACCACTACTTGTACTTGTGCTGGGTGATGCTGCTACAGGGGCTGGATGCACGTGCTGTTGAGTTGGTTCTTTTCCAGGTTCCCTCATTTTTTCAATAATTTTTTTGTGGTGATCTGGATCCATTTGCAAATAACTTGATAGGGATTTCGCATTCGAATGACCTGTAATTTTTACCAAGTTTTGCTCCGACACTCCGCTTTTGGCCAGCTTGGACACGGCAGTAGCTCTGAGGGAATGGTTGGTAAATTTTTTTGTGGTATTGAGGCCTGATTTCTGTGCTTGTTTTTTTGTCCAAGTTGAAATCTCGTTTTCTCCTACTGGGCTGTTTTTGAACCATTTTCCGGAAATTTTCCAATGTGGGTTTGGCGTCAAAAATAATCGAGTGCTGGAGATACTTTTATCTTGTAATTCTTTATAAATTCTTACTGGGCAAAAGCTGGGACTTCTCTCGTTTCTCACCAACCACTTCGAATCGGCGAGTTTTCGGCCACCACCTTGACATGTATTAGCAAAAACAGGGTTGTATTGAATTCTACCAGTTTTTCCTCCTCCTTCTTCTTTGAAAAAAGTTGTTTCGGCTCTTGCACTTTCTCCTCCTCTCCAGGCTAATTCATAGGACAACAGAAAAAAACACTTCTTTTGTAAACCCTCTGGAGTTGATTCATCACAAGCTTCGATTAGATTTTTTAATTCATTGTATGTTAAAAAAACGGCCGATTCTCTGCGTTTGCCTTCATTACCTTGCAAATGTCTCTTTTTGGCATTTTTTGCGTCTCGGGCCGATTTGAATTCGATCTGCTCGAAGGGATTTATTTTAATTTTGTATTCATTGAAATACCCTTCCATCAATAATTTCGCCGTCACATTCCAAATAATTTTTACAGTGCCTTCTTTATATTCCACCCCGTTCATTTTTCGCATATTGTAGGTCCAGCTTTTCAAAATCATTGCTATTTGGGATACTGGAGTATCTTGCTCAAACGTATAGTTTTTTTCATCGCAGAATGACATAAACTGTCTCCAGATGCTCTTCTTGGATTTAACGGTGTTTCTTGGTTCGCTTCCAATTATATTTTCATCAATTTCCTCTTCTTGAACTAGCCCAAAGCGATTATTCATATTGACAACTTTTCAAAAATGTTTGAAAGATACTTAAAAAAATGAGTTTCTAGGGACTCTAGCGTCTCTCAAAAACAGGTTTCATATTGTCAAGATGTTATTTTTTGGTTAGGTATGTAACCACACCTAACCAGGTAAGTGGAAACACCATGTTTCCTAGACGACGTGGTATTTCCGCTATAATTTTTCGAAAACACCACCAGTCTTACGGGAAAATTTGTACATGAGTGGAATATTCACAACAATACAATATAAATAAATTTGTTATTTTACCATTAAAAGAGATTTATTCATAATAATTCAGGACATAAAAGGGTTTAAATACTCATGAAATCAGGAGAAAATGATTGAAAAAGGAAATATTTAAGGAAGTAATTTGGTTTTCCAAACACTACACATAACCGACTTAGTTATACCAATACTTTAGTTTAAGAATACTGATAGTTGTTGATAATAGGTGGCGCTATACATACCGATTAATTATTATAATATAATCCGGTATAACAAATGAAATCTTCGCTTGAGATATGGGTAATCTAACTGAACTATAAAACCAATATATAATTTAAATAAAGCGAACATATCATTTAATAAAAATTAACACTAAAATAGTACATTCTAAATATTAAACTATATATTTTGTTTCGCCCTATTGGATTTTCACCAAAATGTTACCAGGTCATCCCCATATGACCCTTAAGTTTTTACCAGAGCTTGAAATCAATCAGATGAAAAGTTTTTTAGCTATGACGCGAACAGACAGACAGACAGACTGACGGAATTGAGAAAAAATGTTTTTCTTTATCTAGGGACCCTGAAACGTGAAGATCCGAGAAAATCAAGGAGGTTAATTTTTTTCACGATTACAATTCTTACCTTTTACGAGGAAAGTAAAAAGTTATACAAGTATAAAACACGGATACAGTAAAATGACCACGCTGTACATATCTTTGCTCGTCTGTGGGTAGTATTTTTACACAATCTAACGTTGCCCTATATCAACGCCGCCGTTCCGTTTGTTTTCTTCATTTCTGTGACTCTAAAACTTTAATTTCGTAAATTTGCATAAGTCCCATTCGAGTTTAAATAAGTTCTCAAAAGACTTTAAGACGGTTTAAAATAAGATTTGAATATTTATTAGATGCATTTGCAAGAGGATTTATGGGAAGTTTGGAGCGGCTAAATTTTCGCTGTGGATATATACGTTTACGTTACGTAAGTTTCTAAATAATTATGTAATTTACTACAGGATATAACTGAATTGTAGAACTATGCCCGAGTTAACATTTAAGATCAATAACATATTGGTGAAATAATCCAAAATAAGGACAAAATTGTATGATTTCAAAACCAATATAATTTCTTTTTTTTTAATAAAAAAGTCTTTGCGGTTTTTGTGGAACTAGCCATTTTGATTTACAGGGATATTTTTAGAACAAGACGCACTTGGGGTGATTCAAGAGAGTACCACTTATTAGATACGGTCTGTCAATATGGGGAGGGGCATTTAATACAACACTAAATATTTTAAATGTAACTCAAAGATATCTCCTTAAAGTAATTTACAAAAAAAAATTCACATACTCTACCGAACTTCTGTATCAAGAAGCCCAAGTTTTAACCTTGCAACAGTTGTATGTAAAATCAGTACTTTTGATAGTTTACAAACATCCCGAACTAAGGCCGCAACCTATTCTAAATAATTATCATTCCAGAAGCAGATCGGTGGAGTCCGTATGTGTTCCTTTCCTCTCCAGAACAAGAAACCAAAGATATCTGACATTCTTTGGTCCTACACTTTATAACTTGCTTCCGCTTAATATCCGACGTAAACAGAACAGAAACCTTTTTAGTAAAAAAATCTCAATTTTCTTGAAACAAAACTTCGAGGTATTTACTGGCACCTTAAGTAGATAGCAAATTTTTAGTTCAAATAAGTCTTATTTAAATTTAATAATTTTTAAAATTATTCTATCCCTTATGTTAGTGTGAAATTATATGATTTTAGGTTAGCCACGTACTTAGTTTGTACGCAGTATCATTTATTTAGTATAGGTTATAATTTAAGAATTTAGCAATAGGTAATTACAACAAAATTTCTTCTCTTTTGTACACACACAGATGATACATCTAGGTGTGCAATGATCTTTCAAGTAATATTGTAAACCTTTTCTATGTAATATATTTGATTTGATTTGATTTGATTTGATTTGATTTGATTCGATTCGATTCGATTCGATTCGATTCGATTCGATTCGACTCGACTCGATTCGATTCGATTCGATTCGATTCGACTCGACTCGACTCGACTCGATTCGATTCGATTCGATTCGATTCGATTCGATTCGATTCGATTCGATTCGATTCGATTCGATTCGATTCGATTCGATTCGATTCGATTCGATTCGATTCGATTCGATTCGATTCGATTCGATTCGATTCGATTCGATTTGATTTGATTTGATTTACAAAAATAAATAATTTTGTGGGGTTTACATACCGCTTTCTGTTTTTTAAAAGCTTTATTTAACCTCACTGTATGTTAATGAGTTAGTTAGTATGTATGGTTTGGGTCAAATCTTGCAAGTATCTGTTGAAGCAGTTCCCGTTATCGGAATTGACTGAAATGTGGAATACATACATAAACACGATGACAATACAATACTATACTATTAGTAGTGCACCTGGCCTGGATCGACTGAACGAGAGTTATTGAAATTTTAACTTATGGAGTTCAACTTTGGGATATCCGAGTATGCGAAACTGACCCTCTGCGGCCTCAGGTTACGTTACGTAACTAATTATGTGAACTACATTTATCAAAAATAATCAATATATACTTGAATGATATAGTGATCCGAAATGCTTTTGCACTACCGCAGACGATCTTTAGAAATTACTTTTATATAGTCGACGCCTGTCAATATAAAGTGCGGGACACGAAAGAAAACCGTACGGTCCTTAAAATAAAGGTTCATAGTCTTAAGCAAGCGGAAAACTAAAATTTGTGTACGCAAATAAATTTTATGTTATTTTATTTGTTGTAATAGTTTGCCGCTTCACCTATAAAGTGCGCCAGCTAAGCGGTACGGAAAATTAATCGAGGATTTAGTAAATTTCGCACTGGTCCACTTGTAATTGTGCCTAGAGTCTCCATGCACTTGCCGCTAGAAGGTTCTAGCTATTTCCAGGGCGCCTATACATTTCGAGCATTTGTTTTCATATCTATGTAAATGCGTTGCGTTGAATTTGAATTATTATTTCGAAGTAACGATGGCGAGCAATTATAGAAACCTGTACTAGAGAAGCTGAAAATAATAGTTTGACTATTCCAATTCAAAATCGAACAGAACGCGCTGCATTTTACACTGGTGTTTCAGAAAGTAGTGTAAGAAAAATCCAAAGAGAACATAATGATCGCTTATCTTTTACTTCAGCTTTAAAATCTCCTGGTAAAAAAGACCCCGATTATCATACAAAGATAAAATTGACGATGGTGATTTTCAAGTAATTCGACGAACAATAGAGGATGTTTATATGAACTTGAAGAAGGTTCCGACGTGCAAACCCCTACTTCGTGCTGTAAAGAACAAAATAGATTTTCTGTACGGGTATAAAACCTTAAATTGGCTTTTACGATCAAATGGTTTTGTTTAGCGCAAGTGCCAAAATAAACGAAAATTGCTCATTGAGAGACCAAATATTTTTCACTGGCGGGTGAAATATCTATCAACTGTAAGGCAGTATAGGCATTAAGGACGCAATATTGTGTATCTAGACGAAACCTGGGTAGATAATGATATGACAGTGAACAAATGTTGGCAAAGTGAAAGTGAAAAGGTTACAGGTGTTGTTCAGGGAATCCGCTCTAGTAGTCGCTTTATTATAGTTCATGCTGGTTCAGAAGCCGGATTTGTTCCAGGTGCTGCTTTAGTTTTTCGCTCGGGACTAATCATGGACAAATGAATAAAGATAATTTTGAAAAGTGGTTGCTCGAAAAGCTTCCACCTAATATTCCTCCCAAATCAGTCGTGGTAATAGATAATGCGTCTTATCATTCTCACGTAGAAGATAAAGTGCAACTAAATACTCTACAAAAGCTCATATGATACCGTGGCTTAAATCGAAAAATCTTATATGTGATCCAACATGGAGAAAATATCAATTATATGAAGTAATATCAGCCAACAAGTCTAGAGAAAAATAGTGTAAAATTGACGGTCTTTTACGTAACCTCGGTCATACACCTTTAAGGCTGCCTCCATACATGTGCGACCTCAACCCTATCAAACTTGCATGGACAGGAGTAAAAAAATATATTCGAGAGCGCAACACCGGTAAACTTTCAATTAAAGATTTAAATAAAATAACGTTAGAAGCGATTGACTCAATATCGGCTGAAAGTTGGAAATCGTATGTTAAACATGTTCGTTCTATTGAAGATAAATACTGGGAAGTAGATGGCAAAATGAAACGGTTATTGATGATTTAGTTATCACACTGGGATCTTCAAGTAGTGACGACGAAACCTCATCATTTTCAGAGGAAAACAACAATTTACAAGAAATCGAACTATTAGAATCACAGCCGTCAACCTCAAAAATGCCTTAGTTTTTTTCATATATTTTGTAAAATTGTTTATAAAGTAGCTATCAATAAACTGTTTCAAAATAATTAATTTTCTGTTCAATACCGGGTGTCAAAAAATATCTAATATTGCAATTAATATGTGAAAAACTACAGAACTCATATTTTTCCAAAATTAACACATCAATGTAGTTATAGTAGGGGATTCCAGTGAACAAGATTTATCAAAATTTTAACTTATGCAGTTCGACTTTGGGCTATTCGGGTATGTCAAAAGTGACCGTTTGTCTCCATCTGTCGTATTACTTTGTACAGGGGGCGTCATTGTGAAGTACAATACAGGGCGTTTCCTAATTGCGTGCTAATGTTAAGGGGGGGTGATAGACCTTTTTAAGAAAAAACATAAAATTTGTACCAGTGACGTGCATATGTAATTAACCTGGATAAATCTGTATGCTCCTTAAGGCATAGAAGACGTGTACCAAATTTCATGCAGTTATCTACAATAGCATCAGAATTGGAATAAAAAAAAATGTTTTCTTTTTAAACTTTACCATCCTGTATCTCAAAAGTTAAGACTTTTAGGACATAAAAACACCCCCTTTAACATCAGCACGCAATTAGGAAACGCCCTGTATAGTACTTCACAATGACGGCCCCTGTATAAAGTAATATGAAAAACGGAGACAGACAGCCACTTTTGGCATATCCGAGTAGCCCAAAGTCGAACCGCATAAATTAAAATTTTGATAAATCTCGTTCACTGGATCTGATGCTGGCTGCCCTTGTAAAATCTGGACGTGTAAATTGTGTATCACTATACTGGGTGGTGCAGTAATAGTAGACGTAGGCAGTAGCCCGGGAACCGTCAATGACAGAACTCAAGAAAAAATATATTTATATGTAAATCGATCAAGAAAAATCAAAATTAAATCATTTTAAAATTCGAAAGTTCGCAAAACACAAAAGAGATATACAAGTGCGGTACACGAAAGAAAACAGACAAATATAGATAAAAGTTCATTCAGCATAGGTATATTTTTTAATTATCTGAAGTGCGTATAGTCAAAAAGGAGTGCCATATTATTTAAAGAACGACGGGACACCACTGGTTTAAAGAGATTGCTTGGCCGACCTTCCTAGACCGATTGACTCCGCCCGGTTTTTTTTCGTGTCCCTCACTTTAACAGAAAATTAAATTTACTAAAACAAACAACATTTATCAAAAACAATTTTTGCGCTATTCGGTTCGTACAGTCATATATTATCTAAAAAAGATATAGCAGAGGAAAAAATCGCAATACATTTTCGGGCAGACGCTGTCAATATTATCAAAATTTAATATTGTTGGTAAGATCGTGAATATGTGTAGACAATTTGGTTTCAGCAGACATTTTCTGCACCCGCCTAGAGACTGGCAGATGCCCGTTAAAATGACAGAAAAATCAAATAGTCCTGCTCACCATGAAAGCAGAGCCAACAACCTAAACAAAAGGTAATGAAGCAGCGTTTTTGACGGCTGTATTTCTGAAAAATTCGTTATACTATTAGAACATATTTTTATTTTATTCAATGTGGTTTCGAAACTCGATAGTGCTAATTTTTTCTTTGAAAACCGCCACTTATTTAAAATAAAACAAGGCGCGAAGTACGTACGTAAATATTATATACGTGCAGTTTTTAAACATTGTCAGTATTTAATCAATCCGTTAAAATGGTAAGTTTTCATATATTTTTAATTTTATTTTTAGATAGGTATCATCGTGTCAAAAAGAAACTGTGACAGCAAAATCTAGTTTAATCTTCCGGACTATTAGTGTGTTTTGAAGTTACCACACATAATTTATTGATTGCTTTAAATCGCTTCACTTGACCGAAGTATTTTACTCAATTAAGGACTATTTGTGTTCTGGTCACTGACTAAGGCTGATATGAGTAATGAGTATGTGTGTTTCTAAATAAATGTAAAGTTGTATTTTTTATATTTTTATGTGTGTACTTCTGGTCTACATTTAGTTTGTTTAAGGGTTTAAATATAGTTATTTACAGTGGCGGCGCAGCAGAAGGTAAATAGCGCCGCAGGCAAAAAATTGCGAGGCTGGCGAAAATTTTTCGGGGTGCCACGCCCAAAATGACTAATTTTTTACATTTTTGTTTTTTTAATAGAAAAAATTACTAGTTACATCCATTATATGCCATTTATACTACTTGCTAAATTAGTAAAAAATTAAACATTATAAAAAATTTAATAATAATCTTGAGTTCCTTAATAATTTATTCGCCTTTTATGTCTAGTTACATATGTGTTTGTAAATCAAATCGATTGTTCTATTCTTGTGTTGGAGTGTGCGTATATACCATTTTTACAAAGTAATAAACAACATAAAAACCTCGATAAAAACTTACCGGAATAATTAGTCGTAATGAATAAGTAATACACTCCAAAACTAAATACAGTAAAAAGAAGAATATTTTACACTGAAATGCGGTATTTGAAATCTAGTCTTCGTTCTGTCTTACTGACGAAAAGGTCAATGACTCGTTTATGAAACTCTTCAATTTTAGTAAGAAACACTTTTCCTGCTGATAACATTCCGAAGGCACTTAGTCTTTCTTCTTTCATAGAGTTGCGCAAAAAAATTTTTAGTATTTTTAACATAGAGAAGCATCTTTCAGCTTCAGAGAGAGGTTGACATAGGTGTTGTCACGAAAACTTCCAATAACTTAGTAGTTTCTTGAAAAGTGCACCTCATATCTTCTTGTGAAATCAATGATAAAAAAGGTACGGCTTCAGAAATGGTTTGCAAGTCTTCTCTTTCATAAAGTACTTGCTGTTCTGTTTTTAGACGATTTTTCTCTAGAAATGGATAATAACTTAACTGTATCAGAGAGCAAGTTGTCTAGAATTTTTTTTTGGTATTCGATAAAATGTTCTTTCATAAATAATGCGGTAGCTGTCAGATGTCCTGTAAAATTAAACAGAGCCTTAATCTGTTGTATTATGGAATCGCAAACTTCCAAGGCTTCAGTTTTTTTATTTGTTGAAATAGATAGATCGGAACGAAAGTAATATTGCCTTTTTTGAGGAACATTTTCAACTTCGTTTTCTAAAAGCTCCAAGTCTATTTGTCAATAATTGCGTCCATTTCATCCGAACTTTTTGCATTGCATTTTCGAAATTTTGTAGATCTTATTTAGCCTTGATAGGCTCGGTATTAATCATCTGCAGTTGCTTAAAAATTATTTCGACATGTGGCATGATTTTATGAAAAACTATGGAACGCCGTTTTACTTTTTAGTCTGCTATATGCCCGGTATTAATTTAAATTGAATGGGACTTCATTATGGCAATTTATTTTATAATATTATAATAAAAATGTAATTTTAACTGAATCCTTACGACATCCAGAGCTAATGCCTTCATATAGATTTTTAACAATCAATTAATTTGATTTAGCTATTAAAATGTATGTCAGGATATTTGGATGGGTCTTTACAAAATTAATTCAATTTTCATTATATTATTATAATTAAAATGCATTTTTTTTATTATAATATAATTTTATTACTTGCAAATTTGTTGATATCAATATTTATCCAATATTTAACGAATACCTTTGTAGTATTCTGTGGGAAACAATCTAACCGATTATCAATTTTTATGAATGGTATTTTCATTTACAGCAATTTCTATGATTATCTATTTTCATTGAAACCAATTTCTATTGATATCAATTTCGATTGAATACAAGGCCCTCGAATGCATTTTTATTATCGAAAGTTTCGCCATCTATAGCCTCCCAAAAGAAATATAATGTGTTCGTGTGAGTGTGTTCGATAACTCAAATTAATTTGCGAATGTGTCGTCATACGAAAGAGAAGTCTTCGCGTTCAATAAGTTTGTAAAATTCTGGAGCTTCTCTGGTCTGGTATTCTGTATTCTGAAGTATGAGCCGACTTCTTTGGTTTGCGTATTGCGCTAACATTGGATTGCATTCTAATAATCTTGCTTGCTGATTTTTTAATATCATTTGTGCAATAAACGACGATGATACGGACCGAATTTAAACTCGTCTTTCCCGCGCAAGTACGTCACATCTATGTACAGCGTTCAGTCAGGGAGTCAAATAGGCCGTAATGCATTGTCATTTGAAAACGTTTGTAGAATTTACGCTTCAATAAAATGTTTTTAAAATTATTAAACTAATTATTTTGAATCTATAGATTTTATTTTCAATACTGTTTATTAAGTCCTACCTATGCAGTTGCAGGCACTAGAAATTGAGATTGAAATTATAATCGAAAAACAAAAGTGACAGATATAAGATATTTGAAATTTCCAAAATAATACATTTTTAAAAATGTGGATTGTTGCTTACCGTTTAGCTGTTAAGATAAATTTAAAAAATGGTAATTTAGGATATATTTACTATAATAATAGAACAATATGGTTTTAGCTACCTGTATAGGGACTTCTGAACCTGGTTTGTATTTTTTTATTGTAAGTAAAAACTAAAAATGTCAATAGTGCAGCTACTCAAATAACAAATGTTATAAAATATGAATGGAAGTTTCCCTTGCAATTATTTTACTTGCAGCATTCTTAACTTTTGTTTTAAATTAATTTTCTTGCTGAAAGCTCAAGAGACGGGCATAGGTATACCGTTGTAAGTGTATCGTGGTGTGTCATAATTTTATAAACAATGAGTATTAAAAGGGGACTTGTATGTGGCGTTATAGAGGCTGCTTTTCTAGAAGCAACAAGGCCGAATTAACTACTTACGATGGTTTGGGGCTCATCTGGGCGAGGTGAAGTTTTGCGGTGACAAAAAAACGGTCAATGGGTTTTACGTGTTTGGTGGCCCTTCGGGCGCAGCTCAAAATTTACATGATGACAAAAAAAAGAAAAGATCCTCAGTTTTGTATTTCGCTCGCTGATGTCTCCTAGGGCCCCACACCAAATTTGAGCCTGACGCGTTGTGGCCCTTGCATTTTAATCATTAAATCCCCACAAAAACATGACGCGCAAGCTCTGTGTTGGGGCCACTGCCGACGCAAGGGCGGGGCCTGAGGCAGTGGCGGGCCTTATGTAAAAAATATTATTCGCATGACGTCCGACGCCGACGGTTCGGTAAACTACTTTCAACACTTCCAGATTTTAGTTTCAATTAAATTTGTACAAGCTATTGTCACAGATTACAAAACAATCTGTGAAGTAACACTTATATTCTCAGTTAGTGATAGTGTCTGATTCTGTTGTTGATCAAAGGTTTATAATATGAATCGGCCATTACATTCTGATTTATTTTTTAATTTATCAATATATATATATATATATATATATATATATATATATATATATATATATATGCCATTCGGTAAAAATCGGTATCCGCAAAAATTCGATATCGGAAAAATTAAAACGAATAAAAATTGTATGCAGGTAGCATCATTTATATCTTTTGCAATTAAATTTGGTATCAAAGACGCGTATGACTAAAAAGTAAAACGGCGTTCCATAAAAAACTGTCAACCAAAATATAAAATCTTTGTTCTGCAATCTAAGTTTATATGCACCAGCTTGTTCAATCGTTGAATCCAATTTAATATATTTAATATTCATAAACTGTATTAATTCCCAGAGAATGAAAATTCCATCTCGTTTGTGATGATCGTGGTAATCGTCTATGAGCTATATCATCCATTACTTTTATTCTCTGAGGTGACGTAGAAAAAAAAGAACAAATTCCAGGCAGATGAGCAAAAAAAATCCGAACCGATGCATTAATTGAAGCTGCACTGCTCATTATAAGGTTAATCTGATGAGCATAGCAATGCACATAATTTGCTAAAGAATATCTTTAATTATTTTTTGTACCCCATTTACACCTCCGCTCATAACTGACGCTCCGTCATAGCTTTGCCCTATTAACTTATTGGGTGTGTCACTAATTAAACGATCAATTTCATTTAAAATGCAATTTGCTATTGAAATGGCATTGTGTCCGGGAGGATTTACAAATATCCAAAATCTTTCTACTGGCTTACTGGAGACAATGTATCGTAAAATAATGACTAATCGAAATTCATTGGCGAAATCGGTAGTTTCGTCGGATATTACCGCTACATAATTCGCTTTTTTAATTTTTTTAGTCACTTCTTCATGGTAAACGCTAATCATGCAGTCCAATAATTCGTTCGCTATCGTCTTAGAGGTCTCTCTAAATGCTGTTGCTCTGTTGAAACGTTCCTTTAAATCTCTATCCAGTTGAAAACTAAAATCTATGAATTTTCGGAACACTCCTTTATTTCCGGATTCTTCGGTTTCATCATGTCCTCTCAATGCCAATTGTAACATTTTCATTTCGTCACTACATTTTAATGCATACAAATCCGTAATTCCCGTACTGTAAGTCTCCTATCGATGTAGTAAGTTGCTCGCGGTCTCTGCTTAGCGAAATCTTCCGCTTCATATTGAGGCAATTGACTAGTCTTCGTGAAGATGGCGCCTTTGTTTTGTTCAATTAGTAATTTTACTTTCTTCTATTTCTCGTGAAAGTTTGTCGGCGAATTTATCCTGTTTTAGAGTCTTCCGGTTCGTCTCGTCGAAGGCAGACCTCTGTGTTGATAACATAAGCGGTTCCACGTATTCCGTTTTGCTGCTTTATTTCGGGGGGAAACGAGAGACTCAACTGCTCAGAGTGGAAACTAACGATCCCGCAAGAAAGGGAGCAGACGCTGTGAACGTGTGAGCCCTAGTTGTTCCTGCATTCTATCCCGTTTGTCTGCCGCAGTTCTACATAGAATATTAGCGTAATGGCCGCTATGTGGCGGGAGTGGGAGGGGTAAGGGGATAGCTTGAAAGAAAAGGTCATCTCGTGTGACCAGTAGTACTCTCAAGGGGCATCTAGTGGAAGCCAAGATGCATTTCAAAAATTAAAAAGTTATTTGAAAGATTCGGGGTGTTCGGGAGCTAAGAGCTCGCCATCCGGACATCCTACCTATTGGGCTGGAGAATGCGCTGAAAGCAAAAAAGTAGCAGCCGACTCCATTTTGAAAAAGAAAGAAAGAAGATACTGTTTTAATCCAGGCCATCTTTTGGGATTTACGTCGGCAACTTAGTTAAAAAGGCTCCTATGTGTATTTAATTACGTTGTACCTTAATATTTTTGGTTGAGGAAGCTTTTATTACTCTCTTGTGAGGATTTAACTGCACTTGACCACCTACCATATCTTTTTGATGGGACAAACTTTACGAAATGACTAATAAGAAACCCTTTACTATCAAATAAGGTAAGATAACCCAATTTTATATTCTCTAAAATGGGATATATTTTCTATTTATGTTCTAACTTCTAGCTTAAATATAGTTTCTCGGCTATCACTAAGGTCTTTTTGTTTATATATAAAAAAGGGGTTATTTTTTTTTGTTACTTAGTTCTCTTATTAAAAAGTAAATACAAGGCCACAGTTATTTTACTTATTGAAATTAAGAGCTATGGGGACACTCTTGATTGCCCTTTGATTTGTGTAGCAAACAATGTATTCAATAGTACTTTTCATTTTCTTAAGATATGTGCTAAATGTATGTTATGTTTGTTATAATTATTAAGTTTATTTCTGCAATACAAAAAGGTCTATTTGTAACCTCCATAAGCCAATTGCTATTTAAGTTTGCATAAAGTAAAGAATAGTAAATACATTGGGGAGAATTTGTTTTCTTTAATAAGTGTGTTTCGATACAACTATTACAGGTGTATGTTATAATTAAGAAAGAGGCCTGTATATCTATAAAAATCACTTTAATTTTCATATTTCTTTGAAGACCGAAACAACCTTATAAGATATAAATACATGTTATCTGCTTTAACCAATTTGGCAAAATTGAACAATATTGTATCAGTGATTTACATTTTCTGTCTGTAACATCTTCTATTAGCTTACTTATACTGGAAGTAATGACATTTTGTATTGATATTTACAAGATTTTAAGGGTGGATTCTTGTTACTATTCACTATAAGGGCTGTAATGTACCTATATTAGCATTAATTAATAGATATGTTGCATATATTTTGTATATAATGTTAAGGGGTCGTAGTTGATAATATTATGTATCGTAATAGACATGTACGAGCCTAATATTTTGAATTTCTATAATAGAATGACTTAAGATTTTTTGTAATTTGGGTTAATTGGTTTAAATGAAGTCAAGCTGGGAAATATTGATACATTTTTGTTTGGAATTATTTTCTTTATTTGATATACTGGGAGTTGAGTTATTAAACAGACCTATATACTTTTATTTGGGGTGTAAATCTTAGACGTTTGTACTATTCTAGGGTTTTTTTTTTCTTCTTCTCCCTCCTCTTCTACTTCTTGTTCCTGTTCTCCTAACCAGGGTTTGAACCTGGATGTGTCATTGTAAGTGGAGCAGAAGTCTGTTACCTAGTACTTAAGTGTGTACGTACCCAGTTTTCCTGCTGGAAATGTCTTCGATGACACTTACATCATAGACTGCTGATCTAAGTCACCGGTGCTGATAGACACTTAAAAGAGTATCTTAATTTTAACATCCCTTGTGCTGAATTGACTTTAATGTTTATTGCTGATCAACTTTATGACTTTTTCTGTTTCTTTTGAGTGTAGAGTATACTTTTTGATATAAAGTTCTAACTACTGCTGGTGTGCATAAACCATGATTATTGGTGTTGTCAATAAGATTATTTTTACTTTATAACTCATGCTGATACTCAAATATCACATTATAAGTTTAGGACACAATAATCTATAGGTTTTTGTCAACATTTGACCGTATAGTAGGCTTTAAGATACAGAACATCACAGAATAAGTTTATGACACAATAGTCTGTAGGTGTCTGCCAACATCTGATAGTATAATATACTTTAATATACAGTGTTGTTGTAAACTGTGATCACATCTTGAAATTTTAACTTATAAGATCTAGTTAGTTTATACAAGGTATATAAGAAGTGTAATAGACAGGTAACACTACTGGAATATGTGATGATATTTATGATTTATTGTATTTACTTGCTTTAGAAAGGTATTTTGATTTAGAACAATGGTGTCAATTTGTTAGGTAATATTGGTGATTGGATTTAAAACTTAGTTATATACATTTTTCTTGTTATTTGCTTGCTCTTAGATTCACATAATACTTTTTTCTTTTATTCTACTATTGTTAATTGTATTTTAATTAATGAAGTTAATTAATTGCTTGATTATTTTGCATCTTTTGATACATTTTTACTGTTAGATCAAATTGTTTGGTAAATTAAAACAACTTAAAGATTTTCTTTATAAACATTTATAGATTTTGGAGTCTTATTACTTTTACCTGTCATTAGCTGATTGAAAATTTCTTTTCTCATCCGTATTACTTAATTTTCAGGTTTTATTGAACATTTAGTTTGTTGTTGGTGATTCTTTAGATATTTTCATAAAACATTTTACACAGTTGATCTAATATTTGGATAGTGACCTTTATTTGAATATACTTTAGATTTTTCTCTCAGCATATGGTATCAGGTATGAAAACTGATTAACATAGGATCATTACCCAGTCAATCGTCATTTAAAAAAAAAAAAACTTCAATTAAGGCCAATTTCTTTCATATGTTATGTAAAAGAACCTACAGGAGATACATATTTCTAGATATATTTTGGGGAGCACTGAACTTCTTAATAAATGTTATTTGTTGAATATGCTTTTTTTTTGTTTTTTTTACTATTAACTTTAATTAATTTTATCTTAGTGGTCTTGAGGAGTGGTACTCATAATATCTAGAGCGGTTAACAGTCAACTGGTAAAGAACTGTTAGCGCTCTTATAAATAGAAAACGAACAAATCTCCGTGAGCAGTCGATGATTGGTACACTAACTTTACTGCCTCTCTTTCAATCAAACACTTAATGTAGATTTATATTATCTTAAAACAAATACATACTCTCTGCTATCAAACAGAGAAAGAGTGTGGCACAATTCTAAAACACAAATCTAATATAGTTGATAATGATGTTTAAAATATATCTGTTTTTATCAACTTGATTGTTACAGTCATTATATTTGATTTTCAGAGCAAAGAAAAACTAAAAATATTATTTCTATGTGCCTTGCTGTTTTCATGCGTTTTAATTTTCTCAAAAATATGCACTAAATCAGTAACCCCATCTCTTGTCCATGTAGAATCACTACCAAGCAAAACACAAACGAAACAAAAAAATGCCTTTTTTTGATCGCATCCACAAATCTAGTTATTTTTCGAATACATATTTCGATTAAACTTCCTTACACGGCCTTTGAAGCTTGATGAACTAGAGGTGGAAGCCTTCTGCGTTTTGGTTAGATCTAAATCGGGGAGAGGTCTTCCAATCTCATTGATTTGAATTTTTTCCTCGAACGATCGCGTAGAAAAAGATTTCACTAATAGGCTGTATATTTTATTCATTTTGCCTCGAACGAATCGAAAACAATAGGTACCTAGGTATTTAATTGAATTAATTGAATTATTTGTACCGAACCGAATCAAACAAAACACAAACAAACAAAAAATGCATTTTTTTGATCGCATCCACAAAAGTTATTTTTACTTCCTTACACGGCCTTTGAAGCTTTTTTGATGCAACTAGGTATTTAATTGAATTAATTGAATTATTTGTACCGACCCGTTGAGATGCAATTACGCGAAACGCCAACATCTCACTAAAATAAAATATGCAAAACCTTACCGAGCCTCTCAATCAGGCGGCCCCGTTTATACGAATTTTCACAAGGATTTCTGCATGCATAGCATGTCCTCGCGTATATATTCCAATATATTCCAGCAGGGCCGTTTAGCGATGTGCTCGAACAGTCGAACAGCCGATCACGGCAGAAGACAGAGAGTGTTTATCTGTTGTTCCAGGAATAATTGATCCGAAAATTATTGAAATTAAAACTATTTAAAGAAAATACTATTTTCAGTGGTCGGCATATTTGGTGGTAGTGCGACGGCCCTTTGGCCCATTATGACAAGCCGCCACTGGTTATTTATAATCCTGTTATTATGATGACCCAATGTACTTAATTGTCTAGTATATGCTTAGGATGAAAAATGGACGTCTTCCTTAGGGAGGCTCACCTGATCTTCGGCCTTTTTCCACAAGTTGTGTTATATTTTTTTCTTGTAAGGATGTGTGTACTAATTACACCTACCGACAAGATTTTTCTAACACAAGCCAGCTCATTATTTTCACAATGGAAACACCCTCCCAATAATAAAAAAAATATTCGTAAAGCCCTAATACGTATCATTTTTTAATAGCCTAATTAGAACCTTTTATATTAGCAGGTAAACAATTTTATTGTGGGGCGGCTAAAATGGGTCCATTTTACAACGGAAAAATTACCTAGACTGGGTTGTTTACAACATTAGACATAAAATACACGTTAAACATCACTCTTCTGTTGAGTTTGGAATTGAGTGGTTCTCTGTGTATCGATAAGAAAGTGCATGTAAAAATGAGAATGTCGAGTCAAACGTGCCGAAGTTGTAAAATTTCTCTTAACAAATTTATTTGTGGAGAATTTCTGATGAAATCACAAGCCAGGCCATTTTCCGAACATGTAAAAAAAGCCTACTTTAAATATTTTGGTGTTAATTAGGGATCAAGACAAGCGGTGGGCTGCCCATGTGTGCTGTGTTAGTTGTAGTGTATCATTGGTGCAGTGGATGAAGGGAAAGAGAAAAAGTATGCCTTTTGCAGTTCCAATGGTATGACGAGAACCCACCAATCATTCTGATGATTATTATTTTTGCCTGACAAAGACTGAAGGGTATTTCAAAAAGGGAAAGCACAATATAGAATATCCAAATTTGTAATCTGCCATACGACCTGTTTCTCATAGTGTAAAATTGCCAGTGCCGATTGCACCTTTAAGTTGGCAAGCTATTGATTTGGGAAATAATGGAGATAACGCATCATCAGGCAACTCAGAAGAACAGTGCACCGATCCCACTTTTACCACAGGTCCCAGTTCCGGCGAGCTACATTTGATTGTTCAAAGTGAATTAAATGATTTAGTATGTGATTTGGGGTTATCCAAGCAACAGTCAGAACTTCTGGATTCTCGTCTTAAGGAATGGAACCTATTGGCCAAAGAAACAAAAATTACCAATATCAGAAAAAGAAATGTTATGTTTTCTGAATTCTACAGTATGGAAAATTCATTGCGCGCGTGTACAGATATAGACAGTTTAATGAGTGGCGCTTAATCATAGACTCATCTAAATATAGCTTAAAATCTGTGTTATTGCATAATGGAAATTTAAAACCCTCTATACCAATTGCCCATTCAGTTGCGATGAAAGAAAATGATGAACATATGCGCACGATTTTGGATAAAATAAACTACTACAATAGATATAAATGGCAGATATGTTGGGACTTAAAAGTTATAGCGATTTTAGAGGGACTTCAGGTGAGATTTACAAAATATTGCTATTTTCTTTGTTTATGGGACAGTCGTGCAATAAATCAGCATTATGTAACAAAAATTTGGCCAGAAAGAAGCGAATTTCAACCGGGATCTCAAAATGTTAAATTTATACCTCTTGTTGACCCCAAAAATGTCCTTTGGCTCTCTTCACATTAAACTTGGGCTGATAAAAAACTTTGTGAAGGCTTTGAATAAAGATGGTGACGAATTTAAATACCTAAGACAAGTCTTTCCCCAGTTAAGTGATGCGAAATTAAAAGAAGACGTTTTTATTGGGCCACAAATCAGAAAATTGCTGGACGATGTCAATTTTACGGAAAGGCTTACCAGGCAGGAACTCAGAGCATTGAATTCATTTGTTAATGTAGTAAGAGGATTTTTAGGTAACAATATGGATGAAAATTATGAACAATTAGTTAATGAACTCTTAGATCCCTATAAAGCGCTTGGTGCCAGGATGTCATTAAAAATTCACTTCCTCCATATCCATCTGTCATTTTTTCCTAAAAATTTGGGAGCTGTTAGTGACGAGCAGAGTGAAAGGTTTCACCAAGATATCAGAACAATGGAAATTCGGTTCCAAGGACGATGGGATCCAGCCATGATGGGTGAATACTGTTGGTTTTTGAATTTAATTTAGTTTTAGTTTAATTAGTGTTTTAAGTTAATATTTTTCTCGTTTGCTTTTCTCTTAGATCTATGGTATGTTTAATAGGCGGTAACTGTAAATGTAGTCAATAAACAGGGTTAAGAATTTTCTGAAATAATTTTTTCTGTAGATATTAAGTATCGTAACATTCGATATGGTTCTACAACTCTAATAAGAAACCCTACGTGCTACAACTTTCTATTTGTCATTTTCGTATTTGGATAGGTCCATTCTATTAGATTATGTTATTCTGATTTGTGTTACAAGAAAAAAAAAATTTTTTGTCGGCGAGTGTATTGAAAATAAAGACCTTCTAACTAACCCTTGTTATTTATTTATTAGATAAACTAATAAATAAATAACAAAATTCAAATACATAAATATTAGGTGTCTGTGTGTGCTGGATGTTTGTACGAGGAAAGTTCGAGGTAAAGGCAACTCACTGGTTATTACTCGTAATTAGGGGTTGAATAATTGGAATCGCTTAATATTATATCTAAAACAGATTCAAATTGAAAAACATTTTCAGAATACTTTTATTAGACATGGTACATTTTATCTTATGCGGCATTCCCCCAACAGCATGCTCAAAATCAATCAGGCCGAATTTTTCTCGGCACTAAGTGGAAAACTGAACATTATTCCCAATCCTCCGACATGGGTGGGCAACAAGTGCAGGCGGCGGCCCTAAATCACGCATTGTTGATTCGGTCTGGAATTTCTGGATGCGACGGGCGAGCATCCCGATCGGACGTCCCGTTGTCCCAAATCAAACAAAGAGGACCCACTTAAAATACGACCAGTGTACCCTATTATTATTCGACGGGAACGTGGCTGCAGACGTCCATAGGCGTACGCTGTTTTGTGAATAGGGTACTTGCCTTATTTTTATCGTAATAAAAATTTATAATGGGATGAAAAGACATTGGATTTTGAAAATGGGGTTTTTATCACGTGACTAAAACAGCACTGACGATACTGGCAGTTGACAGATGTCGAAACATAATGTAGTACATGGTGGGAAGAAAACAAGGTGTGCCTACGCGCAAATTTTGATGACATATATTGTCAGGCGAGGCCAGGGCCGATTAAAATGACAGGTTAGCCATTTTTTTTGGGCAAAGGCCTCAAAAGATTACAGTACACCTCTACTAAAATTTGTTAGCGGAATTCATGTATCGCTCAAAATTCTATCTTCTTTTATGATTACGGTGAAATCAGAGAAGGAAATACGTCTATGGCTTAAAGAGCTATTAATTATAAAATTATCTTACACCTTGTTTATCAGTTTTGTTTTGTTAAGTGGTTTATTGGAATAAACTTATATATCCTTTGAAGTGCAGGTATATATTATTTAGTTTTCTAGTGACACATATATAATGAGAAAAGTATGTAGTTGGTTAGGATTAGCATACCAAACTGTTATTTGAAAAAAATTCTTAAAAAGCTTCATGATGTACGTAAATACAGAAATAGTCATTAAACTGTTGTAAAAGAACTCGAGACAGTATGTAGAAATATTTTATTTCGATTAGTTCAAGCTATACATTTTAAACTCCTCAAGTATTTTAAAAAAATATGTTTGGTTTCAAATGGTATAGTAAGTCGATTATCCTACGTATATAATAGTTGAATATGTTACTTAATATTACTTTGACAAATACTGAAACCAGACCCCTGAAGCCTTACATAATACAATTGATAGGATAGAAAATAAAACGCTTTTTTTACTTTTATGTAGATTATAATCTTATCTAAGCATACGTTTATATGTTTTAATAGTTTAACTTAACTAGTTATTTTTGTTTTATCTGATTTACAGGGTGTCACAATAGTGCTTTCTCGGTTGATATCTTGATAACGGATAGCGATATAAAAAAAGTTCAAATACAAAAATTGTAGAACAATACGGGCTACATAACTTAAAATTATTTTCATTTATACAGGGTGTCTCAAAAATCTTTAGCGAAACAAAGTTGTTTTTTCTTATAGGACACCCTGTATATTTTTGCATATTTAGATTCTGCTCGTGATTCTACACATTTTTTGTATAACATGTGCTATGTCTAATTCTGATAGTTTTTCTAATATCCGCCATTTTGTAAAAAATTATGAATTGCAGTGCCTTTTTTCAAACGACGTGGGCCGTTGGCTTTTTGATATAGGATTATGATTTTTGGCAGGAACATTAACAAAAGTATGGGTTGACTTTCAACGTGAACAAAATTTGTCGGGGTTGTACAGGGGGTAGGAGAAATTAAAAAAATTAAAAACATCGTATCTTCATTTTTTTAAATAGAATGTATAGTATTTTAATATTTTAGACTATTCGTGATCCAAAACCCTGTCTTTCGTTATAAAGATGTCCTATACCTATTTGTCATAGTTTCCGAGATTTTGACATTTTTGTATTTATTATTTGGTTTTCAATGGCAATCGCCTTAGAATTTGCTTTATTATCGAATTTATAGAATTTTCCGAGGAATCCAAAAATGTAATAATATACAGGGTGTTCCAATTAAAATAATAAAGTTGATATCCGAGGGAGACTTTTGTATTTTAACTTTTTCTCTGTTATTAAAAATAAAGGAATTAAGGGGGGTGGCAAATCTCGGTGAATCACCCTGTACGTTAATACACAGTAAAAAATGCAAAATTAAAAATTCAGTCTACTATTTTTTTTTATGTGAAAAGGCAAATAAATATTTTAATTAAAGAGACACAACAGAAAAAGAAGTCCTACAATCACTTGATTAAGTGTCCAATATGACCACCATTTCTTTCAACATACACTTGTAGCCGATTCACAAAGGAATTGTTAACTCTATTCAGCATCGCGGCATTGATATTTGTACATGCATTTCTAATTCTCATTTTCATATTCTCTATGGTAGTGGGTGGCGTTTGGTATACTTGCTCTTTAATAAAACCCCACAAGAAAAAATCTAGTTTTGTGAGGTCCGGAGACCTTGCCGGTCATGATACTGGACCTCCCCTACCAATTCATTTATTTTCATAATTCGCGTCTAAAAATTGCCTGCCTGCTAAAATGTGCCGGAGCGCCATCTAGTTGGAACCACAACCGCCTCACTAGATTCAAAGGTAATTCGTCAATCCACTCCTGCGAACTGTTTTGCAGAAAATTTAGGAAAGTGTGTCCATTAACTCTATTTTCGAAAAAATAAGGTCCAATGATACGGTTACCGATTATACCAACCCATACATTAAGAGACCATCTATGCTGGTGATCCAAGGGGATAATGAATCTGGGGTTTTCAGAACTATAATAGTGGAAAATAAAATGTTATTGAAAAAAATCATGTTGTTCTTTATTTTTTGCTAATGCCCAAGTACAAAATTCAAGTCCTCGATTGAAATCGTCTTGATCCAGCTCTTGTACCAGTTGAATATGTTATGGGTGAAATTAAGGTTTTCTAATTATTCTATTTGCCGTAGATTTAGCAACACCTCTCTCCTTTTCTAATTGCCTACATGAAATATGAGGATTTTCAATTAAAGTTTGCATAACAAGATATTCAGTTTCTTCATTTGCGGCTCTTTTCTGCCTTTCCAATTTTTGTTCGTAATCGACACATCCAGTTCTTTCAAATCGTTCTTTGAGTCTGACAAATGATACCTCATGAGGATGACGTTCGGCATTGCTAAACCGTTGCGCATAAACTCTACTTGCTAAAAAACAATTTTGATCACTTGCGCCCAAAACATAAATCATGTTAATCAATTCTTCTCTAGAAAAATTCATTTTGAATCAATTTGAACACCGTTACTACACAAATACAAGAGTTTGACTTTTCGCCATGACAACATTTTCCCCGTTTTCATTTGTTTTTACTTTAGGATTGTCTAAGGCATCTTCGTACATTAAGTTCTAACTAAATGTTGACACTACCTATGCTTTTATAATAGCCAAAATAGTAAATATTTAAGAATAGTTGGTAAAATATCTGTTCTAAGTCTTTAGGTCGCGATTCTTAGCACAATATTATGAGCTGAATTTTTAATTTTGTAGTGTATTATAATTAGATAGATAGATGTATTCGATAATAAAGCAAATTCTAAGGCGATTGCCATTGAAAACCAAATAATAAATACAAAAATGTCAAAATCTCGGAAACTATGACAAATAGGTATAGGACATATTTATAACGAAAGATAGGGTTTTGGGTCACGAATAGTCTAAAATATTAAAATACTATACATTCCATTTAAAAAAATGAAGATATGATGTTTTTAATTTTTTTAATTTCTCCTACTTATCTAGGACCCCCTGTACAACGCCGACAAATTTTGTTCACGTTGAAAGTCAACCCATACTTTTGTTAATGTTCCTGCCAAAAATCATAATCCTATATCAAAAAGCCAACGGCCCACTTCGTTTGAAAAAAGGCACTGCAATTCATAATTTTTTACAAAATGGCGGATATTAGAAAAACTATCAGATTTAGACATAGGACATGTTATACAAAAAATGTGTAGAATCACGAGCAGAATCTAAATATACAAAAATATACAGGGTGCACAAGAAAAAACACAACTTTGCTTCGCTACAGATTTTTTAGACACCCTGTATAAATGAAAATAATTTTAGGTTATGTAGCCCGTATTGTTCTACAACTTTTGTATTTGAACTTTTTTATATCGCTATCCGTTATCAAGATATCAACCGAGAACGCACTTATAAGAATGCTGACTAATGAATGCACTACGGATAATAAACAAAATATGTCATGATAGCAATTACCAAAAGAAAGATAATAAAACTGAAAATGGTTAACAGTTACCTACCCCCAAGCCTATCCCTCATTCAGAAGGAACTTCCACGTAAAAATATATAAAACAAAAACCTCCAATAATCATAATAAGTATATTTAAGAGTACTACGTCTGTGTGAATTTGTATGCTTTAAACTAGGAAGTGTTCAGTTACTGTATAGAAGAACTTGATGAAATTTTAGCACTAGTATCAATCTGGGATATCTAAGAAATAATGAAAATCCAACTGATGATAAATAAAAAATAAATACAGCTTAAATAATGAAACGAAAAGAGAATGTTAATGAAATGATTATAAATAAAACAGAATGTTAAAATGTATTTTTTTGTAACTTTTTAACTGTTTTTTACAAAATTAAAGACTTGGAAGTTAATAGACTCTAACAACTTCAAACGGACAAGTATATTATCTACTACAGCAAAATTCCCCTAATCTGATACAACAAATGACTAAAAAAAGATAACCCCTTTTGTGTCTGAGTATTAATAACCATGATCTAAACCAATGACTAACAGAAAAGGTTCTAACTTTTGTTCATAGTAAGGTCATTAGTAACCTTTTATTTCAAATGTAAAAAAATAATTATATGCTTTTTTTAATGTAATTTTTACGAACAAAAAGGGTACAATTCGGATAAATTGCAAAATATATACTAGATGCCTACACACATGCTTAAAAAGAGGACATCTGGTTACTATAGGTATGTGAGAATTTCAAGTATTTGAACACAAGAGTCTGGGGAACAGATTTGCAAGAGCCTCGAGTTTACACGATTGGCATCGACAACGCATGTAAAGCTCTTGTGTTGTTCGACCGTGTAGAGTATAGAAAATACTTATATTTTAGTTTTTTAGTTTTAAATCTGTTGTCAATTAGATTTTAGATCACAGAACTCTGTTAAGTACTAAATTAAAATAGATTTGCTTTTATAAACTAGTTTTGGCGGAAGTGATTAACCATTCAGAGGAGCGTATTATTATTATTATACCTAAAAAGCTTTCATTTTTCCGTTACAAACACTAAGATACAATTAACATTATTTCTATGAGAAACAGGATTAACTGGTGGAAAGGTTTGATCACATAATAATTTTTTCATTATACAATAATAGAAGGCATAGTTTATACCATAGAGGTGAGTTAAAAAACCTAAACTATGTACGATCATCATGATTTAATTTAAAAAACAAAATATAGAAGGAATCCTTTTTGTTACGTATTAATCAAATTATAATTTAATTTTCGAATAACCTATTTTATAATTTCTAAAATTTAGGGAAGTTAAACAAAAAAAACAACTGCGGAGCTTGTTGAGGACATTATAGTCTAGCTTGGGTGACAAGATATGTATTCTTTTGAAGAGTAAAGTTTTTTTTTCAGGTCCATGAACTTTGCATTGTAACTATTACTATATGTACGACAAATATACTCTATTTTGAGAAATACTGTCGTGTTTTCTACTCTACTTTTTACTACTCTTCTACTAGTTACTATAGACGTTAATGAAGTTCAGTTGCCGTTAACTTAATACAAAGGGTACGACTTTTTTTAGTTTTCAGTTGGTTCATACTTTGAGGTAGACAGAGTTAAATTCAATAAAGTATATTTTTTTAATCAAGGTAAAGAAAAAAGCCATATTTTTGTAGCTTAACATTTTTAGAGTTTATACAGGTTGTTTAAAAAATATTCGTTAAAATAAAAACTGACTCTGGAAGAAAAAGTTATAATTATTTATTTATAAGGGCTATTCCTAGAAGGGGTCATGAGGCAAACATTTACAGGATGTATACCTCGAGGTATACAGGAAATATCAAAAAGAAAAACATATTATCATGCGAAAATTTAAACAGTAAAAAAATTCAAAATAATTTATAAAACGATGGTTACTATCAACTATCAACAATTTCTGGTAGGGGCCAGATATACTAGAAATAATAAATTTATGTGGAATACTTTTTCATTTTCTCTGCACGTATTAGATATGGGTTGATTTTTGATTATTTTAAATGCGCATTTTAGGCTACAATAATATTTTTACTCGGAGATCGTGCCTTAACCGCCTACCAATCGGGTTTATTCCATTATGTTGATAATATTCGTTAATTATGGCTGTTTGAAGAGGTTTTGCAACACCACCAATGAGCGTAAAAGTGCTGTATTTACCGGTTCCTTTCCTCCGTCGATGGCCGTTGTTTTTTTTGTATTTATATTTACATTTACCTGTGTTTCCTATTGTTTCACTTGTTTGTGAAGTTTTTATAGACCCTGTTTGACACAGTGACTATTCGTATGTGGTATTTTGGAGTAATACGAATAAATGGTTTATCCAAAACGCTCTTTTGATCAGTAAGTAAAAATATCGCAGCAGATTCTTACTTTGCAGACACACATTTTGTCCTAATTCGGGGATGATGCTGTGTCTAGTTATTAATGAACGAAGTTAAAACCTGTGTCTCTGCCTCACTCTTAACTTATCAAATTTTTATTGTTATTATTATTAACATTATTTATTAATACACATTATTCTACTACTTTTAAATTTGTGTCCTTTCATTTCGTATTTTTATTATTTTTTTATTATGTTACTTGTTAAAATTATTAATAAACATACAATAATCTACTAATTTTAAATTTAATTATATCCATTCATTTCCTGTTTTTATTATTTTTTATTATACTACTTATTAAAAGTATTAATAGATACACTTATTTAACTCTTTCTTTGCAAAAAGTAGTTAAAACGTCTGTTTCCCTCGCATGGTGCATGACCATGCACACAATATATCAGCAAAATCTACCACTGGCACCCTTACTACAAAAGTATGAACGACCTTTTTCGGAGCTCTCACAAATCTGTTCCCCAGACTCTTGTGTATTTGAACACCTTAGAAAAATGTATGTTACTATTTATATACATTTTAGCTGAATTTTTTTCTGATTTAATCTACTCAAATGTTCTGTTATCAGGTAAGCCTGCCAAAATCGGATCCTTGAAGCAACCAGTAATCGCACAAGACACATTGTTCTTGATTCTTAAAACCCAAATGAATCTAAAAATTCTTTTCCTTCCAAAGTAAAATTTATTTTGCATAAAAAAAAATTGTTGTCAAGCTAGTAATCTAACCAATTTTTATTGACGTTTATTTCCAGGGCCTACTACATTTTTTTTCGAAAGCTACCTCACATCTGACGTAGATGCGCTGGCTGGCGAACACAGATTGTTTTTTTCCCACCATGATGTAGTAAAAATATAAAATATATCATGTGACATGTGATAGTAAGTTATTACCATTATATCAACCTCTGAACATCTGAAAATGAAATTAAATAGCGCACTGCCGCACGAAAAAACTTATAAAAATATAAAAGCTTTCTACAAGGCTGTTTTACAAAAAAATAAGTTATTCCTTTCTGCTACCTTATGCAAAATTTATAAATATAAAAATAAGAATTAAATCCTCGAACTCAACCATTTGTAGAACTCTTGGTTTATGTGCTCCAAAAATTATACCATAAACTTGAAACTGTATCTTGAAACCGTACAAATGTTTGTTTGTCTTAACATAAAATCGACACGGAGAGATATTGCCTTAATTCTAGTTATCTCACCAACAAAAGTTCATTAAACGTCTAACCAAACTTAAAAAGAAATTGTGACAGGTTTCAAAATCAAAATTTAGAGCCATATATATGCTTTAGGCTTTTAACGGCATTGCATTAAAAAAAAATTGGAACATACCTTTAGTACTTTAAAAAAGATCGATCTATCAAAGCACTTTTATAAAGCCGGACACATGTTACACCCCCAAGGAGAGCCAAGAAAAAGGGGCGAGAGAATCATCTCCAGAAAATTCTAAGAAATTTGATAGTCCCCCTCCAGCTTTCTTCCTCACTTCAGAAGGAACTTATGTCAGCCCAACGCCATAAAACAAAGTGCAGCGTTCATTGCTGGCGCCACTAGCAAAAGAGATCCAGAACCCGGTAATATTCAGTGTTCCCCGAATAGAGCTGGTGAATTGCTCCTGAGCAGAGCCAAAATTATATGAAATGAGAAACCAGACATTGTCAAAGCTGGCTGGATGCTAAAAAATAAAAAACCATAGTGACAGAAGAGAAAAGCCGCATCCCAAACATTGGTAAACAAAACAAAAGCAAATTTTAGTCTTAATTTAGACAAACTAAACATATTTTACGAATTGTAATTCAATAAATTATGAATAAAACATATTGAGGTATTAAGAAATCATGGTTCTTGGGATTAGACTTTCCGACGTTTCGCCTTCGAATGCACGAGGGATCTTCAGGGATCTTTACTTCACGGGATTGGCCCGAGGTCCCACCACCACCCGGTTCTCTAACCTAGGGAAACGCCTCTCTGTAATAGGTACTTACGGTTTTACGAGCCTGTGTCAGCTCTTACACATCCGGTGTGTGTACTTACATTGCACCTCATCTATATGCTTCGCGGACATATAGGGAGTATCTCTGGAACGGAAAAAGGCATTATTATCAGTGTATGTGTTGTGTGTGGTCGCGGGGTCTACGGTGGTAGACCTTGTGTGCCCGCCGCTCCTCCAAGGGGTCGTAGTCCACCAGCCTGCGGAGTTCTTCGTTTGGATGTGCCGCTGCCCGCTGGATGCCTTTCATAGCTTTGGTCCTGATTGCGTCTTGCAGTGGTTCCCATTGCAAGTCCCGGTGTATCTAGACGTTCATGACGTACCATGGTGCGTCGACTGCCATTCTTAGATACTTGTTTTCTGTTGATGCTAACTTGTTTATGTAGGTGGGCGCTGCATACGCCTACGCTACTGCTCCGTATGTTAGTTGTGATAATGCGATTATCTTTATCATTGTCAGCTTTGTCCGAAGAGCCATAGGGCTCTTTCGGTTCATAAGAGGGTATAGTCTAGCCATAGCCCTGCTAGTCTTTGTTCGTGTCTGCTCAATATGAGGCTTCCATGTTAGCCCCTTATCCATAGTCAGCCCTAGATATTTGACCGTGTTTGTCCACGGTATGTCTGTTCCTTCTATGTTTATAGCCACTGGGGGGGGGGGTCATTCTCCTCTTTTGGAAGAGGATGGACTGGCTTTTCTGTCGTTGATTTTGATCCTCCAAGTGATACACCAGTCACTTATCAGATCTATCTCTTCCTGCAATATCCTGCATATTATTCCTGGATGTCTATGCTTGGCCGCTATAGCACTGTCATCAGCGTATAGGACTAGAGAAGTGGTGTGTGTCTTAGGGATGTCATGTGTATACACGTTATATAAGTGCGGTCCTAACACAAATCCTTGGGGCACACCCGCTTCTAGTCTCCTTTGTGTCGATCTCGAGTTTTTAACTCTGACACTTGCCGTTCTATTTTTAAGATAGTGGGCTATTAGTTTGCAAGTTTTACTTGCAAATCCAGCATCTTGTATTTTGTATACAAGTCCCTTATGCCATACTCTATCGAAGGCTCTAGCTACGTCTAGGAAGACCATGCCAGTAGCCTCTTTTAAAACCGCTGGTGACAGGTTCAACCATTCTTAGGGCTTGTAGTTCAGTAGAATGACCGCTTCTGAAGCCAAATTGTTCATTTGGGATTATGTCTAGGGCTGCTGTTTCATCTGGTGATCAAGATTCTTTCAGTGAGTTTGCTGAGTGCGGGCAGCAGGCTTATCGGTCTGTAGTTTTGGGGGAAAGTTCGGTCTTTCCCTGTTTTACCAATCATTACTACTTCCGCATGCTTCCACCTGTTGGGAAAGTGGTGCAGTCTCATAACCGCGTTTGTTATGCTGGTTAGTGCAGCAAGTCTTTTTCTAGGAAGTTGCTTTAACATCTGATTGGTAATTCCGTCTTTGCCTGGAGCTTTTCGCTTCTTCAGGCTTTTTATGATCCCTTCGATCTGCTGAGGTGTAGCCGGATGCTCTACCGTAGCAGGAGTTTCTGTGTCATTTAGTCTTCTGCAGCCATTAATAATTTCAACTTCGTATTGATCATCTTCTAGCGGATGGTGGTTTAGACGGCACTCATGCTCGAGAGTGTCCGCCAAGGCTTCAGCCTTTTCTTGGTCTGTGTAAGCCATACCCCCTACCCCGTGCAAAGGAGGCATTGGTGTTCTTTCAGACCTAAGATTCTTCTGCATCTGCGATGCAGTTTTATCTCTGGTATGAGCTCAGAGAGACCCAGGCCGGCTATTTATAGTAGACCTGTGTTTACCGAAGCGTGACTCGGTGTAACCATCGGTTTCCACGTATGATGCAGACTGAAGCCCGTATCTCTATTAAAATTGTTAGAATGCTTATAAATTTCAGAGATTCTCTAATTTTGCGTTTATAGAATCCCGAAACCGATGCAAGAATTTTGGTTTCTTTTACATTTATAACATGTTCAGTAGAATGTTGTTCAGATACAGCAGATTGTATAATTTGTTTCTTTCTGATATATCGTTTATGTTCCTTAAGCCGAGTCGATATGGATCATCTAGTTTCTCCAATATAGACATCACCACAGGAACAAGAAATTGCATATACTCCTTCCGTTTGGAAAGTAGTAATGTCCTTTGGCGATAGAAAACATTGTCCAATTTCCTTGTGTGTGTTGAAGATTGTACGTATGTTGGACCGGCGAAGTAACCTTGCAATCTTGTCTGTGGTTCCGTGTATAAATGGAAGATCTACACTTCCCATCGGTAATTCCTTATTAGTATCATTTCGTGGAGTAGAATATTATGTATTCTAATTGACCGTCTAATATCCTCACTGCAATATCCATTCCGTCTTAAAACTTGAGTCAGTTTCTCTGTTTCCGATTGTAAAAAATTTTGGTCACAAATCGCGAGGGCTCTGTAAACCAATAATTTAATAACTGATTGCTTTTGTGCTGGGTTATGATGGGAATTTGCATTTAAGTACCTGTCCATATGCGTTGGTTTTTAATATACAGAGTGTCCCAAAGAACCATCCTCTTTCCTTTGTACAAGAACATCTAGAAAGGGAATCGTGCCTTTTGATTCAATTTCAGTTGTAAATTTTATTATTTTATATTAGCATGTTGCAGGATGCGATGAAATTTCGGTGAGAGTGTTAGAAGCTTTACCAGACGGCGGTAAATGATTCTTTCGCTGCAGGAATCTTTCCTGAATCTCTGAAGGAAGCGATTGTCATTCCAATTCATAAGGGCGGGGATGTCACTACTCCAGCAAATTTCAGACCAATCTCCTTGTTATCTAGATCTATCTAGTTATTTAGATTGCTAAAGTTAAAAAAAAGAGTTATCTCATACTTAGAGGAGCACAAAATCTTAACTGTTGATCAATTTGGTTTTCAGAGTGGTAGGAGTACAGGAGATGCAATTTTTGCATTTCTTGATAATCTGTATCTTTACATACACGAGGATGAGGCGGCTGCGGCAGTTTTTTGTGATCTCGCTAAAGCTTTCGATTGCGTGGATGATGGAATACTGTTGCGGAAGCTAGAGTGGTATGGTTTCAGGGGAAGTGCTCTTCACTGGTTTGGGTCTTATCTCTCCGGACGATGTCAGAGTGTCAGGTTGCATCAGGTTGATTCTATTAAACGAGAAATTATTTCGGGAGTACCTCAGGGTTCTGTTCTAGAACCAATTTTATTTCTTGTCTATATAAATGATCTAGCGTCACTGAAAATCAAGGGTGAATTCACAATTTTTGCCGATGATACCTCAGTTTTGTGGCATTCCAGGAATCCTGAGGGGCTAACTCATGCAATCGCAAATGATGTTGAACAAATTAAAGGGTGGTGTGATGATAATCGCCTTTCTTTCAACATTTCTAAGACCAACATTATGCATTTTGGGAGTTCGCTTGATGATGTCTATCTTGATAATAAACAGATTTCGATAAAATCGAATATTAAATTTTTGGGTATAGCCATAGACCCTAAGTTAACCTTTAAGGATCATATTTTGAAAGTATGCAATAGTCTGGCATCAGGATGTTATGCCTTAAGAGTTTTATCGAACGAGTTGGATGAACACATTGCGAAATCAGTATATTCGGCCTTAATAGAATCCCATTTGCGTTATGGGGTAATTCGAGCCAATATCTGATAAACTCAGTTTTTGTTCTGCAAAAGAGGGCAGTGAGGTATATGTGCGGGGTAAGTGGTAGAGATTCTTGTAGACCACTATTTATTAATCGCAAAATCCTAACTCTTACTTTTGTTTTTATTTTCGAGGCAGCTTGTATGATGTTTAAACAATTTAAAAGTAGAGGGTATTATAATCATTATAATACAAGACAAACTGGAGCTCTGCCACTGCCCATATCTCACACTACACGAGTTAAAAGCACAATATTCTATACAGGTAGGAAGATATTCAACCACCTACCAGAGAGTGTGAGAACTTTGAATAATATTAAAACATATAAATCTTCTCTTAAATGCATATTACTCAAAAAGTCTTATTACGGCCTTCTGGAATTTTTCGATGATGTATTATGACACTGGATAGACTTCCTCATTCCAAGTCTCTGTTTAGTGTTCTTTATATTTAAGTGTATATGTATATTTATATTATATTAGTGCTTTTGATGTGTGTTTTTTTTATAACTCGCTGTTTTTATTTCTTATTGTTATTTACTTTTACTTATATTTTTTTACTGCTTGTTGGTTTATATATTTCTACCTTTGGCTTTGTAACAAGATTTTATCTTAAACAATAAAGCAATTTTTGACTTTGACTTTGTTGATTCAGATGATCAAGAAACCCAGGGAGGTTTTCCGGACCACGTGTCCATATTACAAAAGTGTCGTCTATATATCTGAACCATGATTTCGGTTTTAATGAAGAAGACTCTTAGGCTTCCTCCTCAAAGGCTTCCATGAAGATATTGGCTACCACTGGTGACAGCGGAGGTTTGCTCATAGAAAGTTCCTTGAATGACAAAATACGTTGAAGTAAGACATGCTTCAATTAGATCTAAAAGTGAATTGTCAACTTTATTATGGTGAAATAAGTCGGATATTATGGAAATTGAATCATTTATAAGTACATTCGTATATAGCGATTCTGCATCGAAACTGACTAAGATATCTTTAAGATCTAATTGGATTGACTTTAGTTTTTCTACAAAATGTGTAGAGTTTCTAATATACGAATATGTTTTTCCTGTAAAATTATTAAGAATATTTGAAAGATATTTACCAATCTTGTAAGTAGGAGATCCTATTGCACTGACGATAGGTCAAAGTGGTACATTAACCTTGTGTATTTTAGGTAGTCCGTAGAACCGCGGGATTTTTGAGCTGCTTGGCCTTAACAGGGAAGTGTAGTTCTTTCATTTATACACGAAACCACAGACAAGATTGCAAAGTTACTCAGCCGACGCCGGTCCAACATACGTACAATCTTTAACACACATAAGAAAATTAGACAATGTTTGGGATCGCCAAAGGACATTATTCCTTTCCAAATGGAAGGAGTATATGCAATTCCTTGTTTCAATTGTTGATGTCTATATGGGAGAAACTGGACGGTCCATATCGACTAGGCTTAAGGAACATGAAACAAATTGTACAATCTGGTGTATTTGAACATCAACATTCTACTGGACATGTCATAAATGTAAAAGAAACCAAAATTCTTGCATCGTTTTCGGGATTCTATAAACGGAAAATTAGAGAATCTATTGAAGTTTATAAGCATCCTAACAATTTTAATAGAGATACGGACCTCAGCCTACATCATACGTGGCAACCGATCGTTACACCGAGTCATGGTTCGGTAAACACAGTTCGATCCCGTGGAGTAAAGATCCATGAAGATGCCTCGATGTAAGCTGAAAACTTCTACTGATTAAAATGTTCTCAAAGTGTTAAATAAATTGATATTTTACAAGAAGGAAGAGTGTAAATATCTTTATCATAGTTCACATGAGTAAAATGGACCTAAAGAACAAACCAGAAAAACAAAATATCGTATTGTACATGAAATAATTGTTATTTTCATCAATAAAGAAGACCAGTATCTTATTAACTAAAACTGATAATACATTCAAAATATACCACTTTCAATGGTATCACCCTATTAATATAGACTTTATTAATTTTCTTCTATGGACTGCATGATATGTAAATATATAAAACTCCAACTCGTAGAGTTATTCGACAGGATGGTGATGGAATACTCTGTGAGAATCAGTAACTAGATAACTATTCAAATTTTGTAAGTGCCTCAGTGTTACTATAAACTAAATAATTAAACGTACATTTGCAAATGTTTTAAACTTTAAATCTAGCCTGTTTGGTTTTGTCTCTACTTGTTTTTTTTAATATACGTCTTTAGAAACATCTGATGATGGTAGGATAACCTACCGAAGTGCATAATAATATGTAATATAAATTTTAATAAATGAAAATATTGGCATTTATTCTTGTGGAGAACGACTTTTTTCTTTTTGCAATAACTTGTGCTCTACTTCTTACCATGGACTTTTACTAAAAATATCTTTTTATGATCTCGAAATTCTAAAACGCAGCACTCTCCAAGGGCGATATTTTCTTCTTGTGGGACAAGAAGAAAGAAATAGGAAACATGCTACAGCAAGTGCCGGACAGCAAAAAATAGTTGGTGCAAATTAGAGAGAAAGCAAATATAGCTAGTGCAAAATGAGCGAAAAGAGAGTTTTATTACTGATAAAAACAAACACAGATTGTTAACTTATATTGACTATCGATTTATTAGAGTTTCTTGATATTCCGTTTAACAAGATTAGAAAATGTCGTCCTTTAATATATTTTCGCTAATCCTGAAAATCCGAATGTCTCTACCGACATTCACAACCCGAGACCCGTGTCTCAAAAATGAACATAAGAGTTTAGCTCTAGGCTCTCTCCTTGTGTACTAAATTTTCTCTAAGAAACGTTCTAATCTTAGAGACAGATTTATGGTGAATTTTCTACCCCCAACTATAAATTTCGTTGCACGGCGTATAGACATGTAAATAGGAGAATATAAGCCTGTCTTTTATATACGCTTGTGCAGGGGCGGATTTAGAGAACTAGAATAGAAAAAGTGACTTTGTAGTTTAAAGGGAAAGAGTTTGTTGATAATAATACAACATTAGAGTTTAATGAAAAAAAAATCAAATCTGACTGTTTTTTAGCAACGTGTGATGATTATTTCAAACTTCAAACTTGAAATATCATTTATTTACCAAAGGGAAAACATACAATTGAGTTTCATTACAATTATCAGCATCTCACAATGACAAAAAGAATGTTTCACGATTATATAAGCCGATGCCAGTGAACTACAGTATAAACTGTACCAGTGTGAAACAGCCCTATTTTTAAATCCGTTTCCTAATTAATGTTATTTAATTGTTATTTAATAGTATATATAAAAATAATGCATAATTACTAACACATGTTATCTGTTCAGACGAGGGGGAGGGCACGAGGGTTTAGTAGGGTGATACGGCCGGGACCCCGGAAACATACCTATTGTTTGCAGTCGCTACGCCCTGCTCTGGTACTTCCAACCGTCAAATATACCGAGTGAACAAAAAAAAAAAGTAAAAAAGGCAGTAACACAGAAACGCAGCCACAACAATGTTAAAGATAATAGCAAAAACGAGAAAGCAAAAGCGATACCAAACCATTCGAATATTGATTTATTTTTACGTAAAAAGTTAAAAATCATGGGAAAAGGTTTTATGTGTTTTGAAAATCCTTTAGCTGAGAGATTTTTTTCTATAAGTAGCTGATCGGTGGGGCGGGATTTGAAATATCTGAGTATTTCTTGTGTGATGATCGTGTGTGAAAATTTTTAGTTGGTTATTTAAATAAGATAGTACTCCTGTTTTAATAATTTTGTAAAAGAATAGGTACATATGATGTGTTCGACGATTATGCATGGAAAGAATGTTGTTGTTATTAAGATATGGTGTAATGAGAATCTCATGCATGTATTTTGCATTTTTTGGATTTTCTTTGAAAATTGCCCTGTAAGTGAATCGCCATACACCACATCACCACAATCAAATAAGGACAGAATCAGGCTGTCACAAAGTAGGTACTTAGATTTTGAGGGCAAGAAACGTTTCAGATAGTAGACGTTTTTTAGTCGCAGATATGCTATTTTAAGTTTTTTATTTATTTATTTTATTGTTTATACATTTATATATCAAATTTTAACGAATTTTCAAATATATTGCCTAAATTCCTGATTTCATTAATCAGATGAATTGATTCATTATCAATTTGAATTGAAAGATTATTTGATATGACCTCCCTACTGTTATTTCTAGAATTAAAAATTAAGGCTTGTGATTTAGAAGCATTCAATTTTAAATTATGGTTTTTAGCATATTGCGAGATGGCATTTAAATCCGAGTTAAGCCTTTGTTGGTATTCTTGAATATTATTTTCTTGCGTTGGTATATAGATTTGAGAGTCGTCAGCGAATTGTTGTAATTTTGAGTATTTTATATTTTTATTCATATCTGAGACATATAAAGAAAACAGAAGGGGCGAGAGTACCGAGCCTTGGGGTACCCCTAGCGATATTGATTTATAGGCAGATTTCTTAGACACTGAGTCACTGTAAATTTCTACACAACAATACCGGTTTTTAAGAAAATTTTCGAAGAAAGTTACTGATTGCTGCGAAAAGCCACAGTAGTGTAATTTAGCTAACAACATATTGTGGACTATCGTATCGAAAGCTTTACTAAAGTCAAGTAATGTAAGGCAGGTAGAATATTTGTTTTCTTCGTTTTTTCTAGTGTCATTCAGTAAGTTAACTAGACAAGATGTACTAAAATGTTTTCTAAATCCCGATTGACATTCTGGAATTAAAGAAAATTGTTCTGTAAGTAAGTTATGTGGTCATATATATGCCTTTCTAAGATTTTTGATATTATCTGTAATATGCTTATTGGTCTTAGATCTTTAAATTCTCTTGGCTCTGATATTTTTGCTAGTGGTTTGATTATAGCTTTTTTCCATATATCAGGGTATTCACCCTCTAAAATACATGTGTTTATTATATTAATTAACGGGTTTACACAATAGGTGAGACATAAAACTGAGAAGCAAAAGTTTCGACAAAAATTAAGTGAAGTAACATTTTACAACAAAATTAGTAGAAAAATTCTTTTTGCTTCCATAATAAAAGGGAAGTTTTGTTATGGTGAAAAAATCACCCTCCGAGATTTTTTCAGATCTTTACATTTCAGGGTCCCTAGATGATCAAAAACATGTTTTCTCAATTCCGTCGGTCTGTCTGTCTGTTTGTCGGTCTGTCTATTGGCGGCATAACTAAAAAACTACTTACCCGACTGACTTCAAATTTTGGTAAAAAATTAAGGGTCATATGGGGATGATCTGGTAACATTTTGGTAAAAATCCAATATGACAAAATAGAATGGCGGCCTAGTGAAATGACAAAATAGCAAAAATCAAGATTATGTAGAATCAATTGTAAAATGAATCCAAAATTCATAATAAAATATTTAAAATTTCAAAAAACTACTTGATTAACTGATTTCAAATTGTGTGCCATAACTAAATGTAAAATAGAGATGAACTAGTAAAAGTGTGGAACTAATTCAAGATGGAAGACAGCGACCTAGTGAAACGTTAAAAAAATTATTACTAAAAAAACTAATTATCCGATTTATCTCAAATTTTTTACAAAAATCAAGTACTACGTAGGAATAAACTGATAAAATTTTGGTACGAATCCAAGATGGCGGAACAACATGGCGGTTTAATAGTATAAAGTATTTAAATATTCAGCCTGAAAAAACTACTTACTGAACTGATTTCAAATTGTGTGCCACAACTAATTGGAGTATAGAGATGAACTAGTAAAACTGGTATTAGTTCAGTATGGCAGAACAAAATGGCGGCCAAATAAAATTTTTGTAACTTGAAAAAATCACCCCTCAGGTTTTACATATCTTCGCGTTTTAGCATATTCAGATGCCAAAAAATATGTTTTATAAATTCCATCTGTCGGTTTGTCACCAGGTCGACTTCAAATTTTAGTGAAAAATTAAAGCTCAAAATTTAAAAATCCAATATGCCGGAATAAGATGGTGGCCTAATGAAGCATTAAAAAAAATATTACTTTCAGTTATATAGAAACTGGTAAAATTTTGGAATGAATAAGACATGGCGGCTTAATAAAATATTTACAAATATAGCCTAAAAAAACTACTTAATGAAATGATATTAAATTGTGCGCCATAATTAATTGTAGTATAAAGATGAACTAGTAAAACTGTGGTACTAATTGAAGATGGCGGAACAAAATGGCGGCCAAATAATTATGTTATCAATTCCGTCGGTTTGCCTGTCGACAGACGGATCTGTCTGTCAGTTCGCGGCATATACTGTCTTGAAATATTAAGGCTCATATGGGGATGAACTGGTAATATTTTGGTAAAAATCGAATATGCCTAAACAAAATGGCGAACTAACGTTAAAGCATTATTACTAAAAAAACTAATTATCCAATTTACCTCAAATTTCGCAAAAAAAGTGTTACATAAGAATAAACTGGTAACATTTTGCTATGAATATAAGTTAGCAAGACAAATAAATAAAATAGCAAGACCGATAAGCCTGACATCCTTCCTTATGAAAGCATTGGAAAGGATCATTGACAGGCATCTAATGGAGGGAGCACTAGCAGTCTCACCGATTCATGCTAATCAGCATGCATATAGGGGAGGGCGATCAACGGAGTCGGCTCTCCATAGTATGGTGCAAAGGATTGAGAAGGCTTTACAATTTAAGGAAGCAGCTTTAGCTGTGTTTTTCGATGTGTAAGGAGCGTTTGATAGAGCACGGACAAACGTCATCTGCGACTCGTTCGCAGCCAGGAGCGTTAAAACGAATCTGGTGCGTTGGGTTAGAGGTGCACTGCAAGAGCGCGACGTCCAAGCAGGGCGGGTACCAGATAGACATCGGGGTGCGAGGCGGATGCCCTCAAGGCAGCTGTCTTTCCCCGCACCTATGGTGTCTAGTCATGGACGGTCTGCTCAATAGACTCGTGGAGGCCGGCTTCTATGCACAAGCTTATGCGGATAATGGATTGATTCTAATATCAGGCAAGTACTTGGGCGTCATCTGCGAGAGAATGCAGATGGCCTGTAATATATTGGAGGCATGGTGTTATGAGGTAGGTCTCACGGTTAATCCGCGGAAGACTGAGATAATCCTCTTTACAAGGAGAAGGAATTTAGGAGATTTTCGACCCCCAAGACTGTATCGTCAACAACTGACCTTGGCAAAAGAGGTTAAATACCTGGGGGTCACAGTAGATGCGAAGCTGAGCTGGAAGACTCATGTCGATAGGCAGATAAGGAAGTCAATAGGGACCTTCTGGCAGCTCCGTAGAGCGGTAGGCACAACCTGGAGGCTAAACCCTAGGGTCATGCACTGGCTGTACCAAGCAGTCATAAGACCCAGGATATCATACGGCTCAATAGTGCGGTGGCCCTCGGTGGAGAGGAAAACCAAGTCTTGCAAAAATCCAGAGACTGGCTAGCCTAGCGATAACTGGAGCAATGAGGACGACGCTGTCAGCAGCATTGGATGTCTTGCTAGGGCTACCATCATTGTCTACTTTCATTAAGAAAGAGGCTATGGCAGCGCACTTGCGAATGAGAGACGCAGGAGCTTGGCATACCAAGGTGAGGTTGAGGGTCATGCAAGGATCTCCCACATTGTGGAAAGAGAGACCCCTTTATCTACCTACAGAGTAGTGCGACCCTCAGGCAGACTAAGATGGCATAAGGGTTATAGTATCTCAATCCCCGAAAGAGAGGACTGATGAGTTTGCTAGACTCGGCGCCACCAGCCCGTATGTAGGACCAGAACCAGCTTTAGGCATCACTAGGCAGCAGATAAGGATAGCACTCGAAGAATGGGCACGACATGAACTTCAACGTGAATGGGGCCAGTCCGGGGTCGGGAGGCAAGCTAAAGACTTCATTGTGAAGCCCGATAAGGGCCAAACAGAGTGGTTACTAGCCCGAGACAGGAAAGCTCTAAATTCCGTCGTAGGAATAGTAACGGGACACGGTCAATTGAGGAGATACCTCTTTATGTTAGGCATTGAGGAAGATTCTATCTGCACGGAGTATCAGGAAGAAAAGGAAACTCAGCTTCACTTCCTGTGCAGATGTGAAGCGCGAGCGAGAACTGCGACGAGATATTTTCGGCACTACGGTCTTGTATAGGGACGAAGTTAAGGATCTTGCATGGAAGGATATGCAGACTTACATAGTAAAGACAGGCAGATTCAAGGATGTACACCTGGTGGTGGGTGGTGGTTGAGAGACGAGCTGTGGTAGACTGAAAGTGCCTTATAGGCCTACCAGTCAGGTCTCTAGACCTCCCCCTAACTACTACTACTACTACTACTAGCAAGACAAAATGGCGGCCTAATAAAATATTTAAACAATCAGTTTGAAAAAAACTACATATTAGAATGATTTAAAATTTTGTGCAAACATTAAATGTGATATAGAGATAAGCTGGTAAAGTTGTGTTACGAATTGACGATAGCGGAAAACAATAGAGTCCAAATTACATGTTAAAAAAATTAACGTGTAAAAATCTTCTTATTCAAATGACTGTAAAGTTTGAAGAAAAATTAAATATGATATAAAGATAAACTGGTGCAAATTCAACATGACGTACCAAAATGAAGGTGTGTGTCAATGTAAAAACATTTTAAATTATGACCAAGTCAAGTGTGGCATAGGTTGAAACTGGTAAAATGTTTATAGGGACCCAACATGGAACGAAATGGCGTCCAATAAAAATGTTTGAAAAGACAATATTTTGTATATGTGTTCCTAAATAACTATTTACTGAACTAAATAGGTTCACACTTCCCTACTTCGTGCTTTGCTTTGCTTTCGTGCTTTGAAATTTACTATAATATTTGGCCTATTTTCATAGTTCGGGTACTTTTGATGATAGAGAAAAAACAAAGATAAGTTTCTTATTTTTAGCATAATGGATATTTTCTTGATGGTGTTATGATAGTAATTTTAGATGTTTAGCAAATTATTTGAGAATAGTTTTTTAAAAATGGCGTATAATAGTGAATGGGGTGACATTGATCAGGTGACCAATCTCACCCTGTATGGTTTATCAATCTAACACCGTCTTACGTTTGTTCGTAAAATTAGTTTTTATTTTGTTACAGATTTGCCAACATTTGTCAATATAGGAAGAACCTACAAAAGAAAATTAGGCAGTAGAACGTATGCCAATTTTTCTAAAGATCAAGTTAACCAGGCGTTGCACGATGTATTGGAAAATGGAGTATCGCTAAGAAAAGCCGCAAGAAAATACAAATTGTCTTACGGAACGCTTAATAACAGGTGCCATGGGTTTAGGATTAAGAAAACAGGTGGGCAGCCTGTGTTTACCTATGCAGAAGAAGAAGCCATTATTAATAGTGTTTTAGTCTGCATCTAAGCATCTTGGATTTGAGAATGTTTGTTAAGAGTTTTTTGGATAAAAGTGGCAGAACCGTATCTCGGTTTAGGGAGAATATTCCTGGAATTGACTGGCTAAATAGCTTATTGAAGCGACATCGAGGCATTGCCAGTAAAAGATTAGCAAGTAATATTAAGAAACAGCGAGCGGAAGTATCTCCTGATGTAATTAAAAATTACTTTAACCATTTAGAAAAAAAGATTGAAAACATTTCCTTGCAAAATATTTTTAATTATGACGAGTCGAATGTTTCAGATGACCTCAGAAAAAAAATGTGTATTTATCGAAGGGGTACCAAATACCCAGAAAAAGTATGCAATCATTCAAAGTCCTCTACATCGATCATGGTTTATGGATCTGCTTCAGATACGCTTCTACCACCGTATATCATATATAAATCGGAAAATTATAGGGATACTTGGACAGAGAACGGTGCCCTTCATTAGAAAAGGAAGTCCGTATTGCGACCAGCCATGTTGTTTATTAGGAACACGATATTCGATGACTGGTTTGTCACTTGTTTCTTACCACACGCTAAACGACTCGGGGATATTAATAAAAAAACATTTTAATTTTATTATATATGTTAAGTTTTAGGGGACAACTTAAAATGCATCGCATTTTAATCCTGATGTTCTGAGACAGTGTGAAGATAACAATATAATATTTGCATGTTTGCCATGCAATTCTACCAATATTTGTCAGACGTTAGACGTTGCATTCTTCAGGCCATTTAAAGAAAGCTAGAGAAGACTTTAACATTATGGAAAATGCAAAATTCCAAAACCTCTGGCATTCCAAAAAATGAATTTCCTATGCTGTTGAAGCAAACACTTCAAAACATGTATAAAATACCACCCAAAAAACCAGACGGAGAAAAAAGTGCTATAAAAAGAAATTTACTTTCTGGTTTGTGGCATTGTACCTTTTAATCCCCACCGAGTTTTGGAAAAACTACCGAGAGACGAACTTATTAATGAAGACGAGCTTAGATGTTCTCTTACCGAATTTCTGAAATCCCTGAGGTATAATTCTGGCTCAGAAAAACCTCGACGTAAAAGAAAACTCTTAGTAGCTGAACCAAGTCAAAGCGTTTCAGCGTTAAAATCATCCGAGGAGTCCAGTAATGATGGAAATGAAAATCTTGAATTAGATGACAGCTATAGCGATGTTGATATCAACAAAGATGAAGAGGAAATTGAATACTTCTGCCCTTCATTAGAAAACATCTCGAAAGGAAAATTCGTTCTGGTAATATTTTTGTCTAGTTCTCGAAAAAAGACGGAATTTCGCTATGTCTGCATGGTGAGAGAAGTTTTAGAAGGTGGAGAAATCGAAGTTCAAGGCTTGAAATCAGCAGAATCAAGAAATATTTTTAAAATAATTGAAAAGGACATATCCACGGTCCCCTTTAAAGAAGTTATTGCCTTACTACCAGATCCAACGCCTGAAAAGGTTTCTGACAGAATTCAGAAGTATCATTTTCACGGGGATATTAATATAAAAGGATGCTAGCAGACATTTTAATTTTATTATATATTTTAAGTTTTATTTCGTGTTGTGTAAAATTAGTTTTTTTTTTGTATAAATAAACCATAATACAATAAGAATAGTAAAATGTTAGTTAAAACGCATTATTTTAGTTTGTTACATCTTCTGAATTATGTTTCGTGCTGTGTAAAAATTTGTTTTTTTTATATAAATAAACGAGAATACTAGTATGATCGATCTTACCCCGCATGATCAATCTCACCCCATTAAGAAAATCCAAAGAACTACTTGACTGAATTAGCTGAGGGTGAGATTGATCACTTTCCGTCAAAAGAACTATCGTTTTATGCTTATCATCTTCCTTCACAAGTGAAGGGGCTGTTGAAGCCTATTAAATAATTATAAAAAAAATTATTATTAACTTTCATAAAAAAGTTAGTTTGAAGTTTTTCTAAAAAAAAGAGTAGTGCAGGGTGATTATACAAAAAAATATATATACATAAGAAAATACGCGTCCAAGTTAATAGCGCTATGCTATTGAAGCACGAGACAGAAAGTGAGAGAGTTATTTTAGACATATGCAAAGTAGAGAGGAGATGAACGAGAAAATAAATACTAGTTTTTGGTTTAACGAGGTCCGCTGTTATTGTAGTTGTTGACCGAGCAATTTATTTTTCATTGATTTTTTAAAGGATGCAACTGACAGTGACGTACTGGTTATTTTATATTTGTTGATTAAGTTAGCAATTTGATAAGAATAACTTTTTTTAAACTGTTCTTTGTTGTGTAAGGGTACTGATAGTAGATACTGTCGGCGTAAATTTAAATTATGCACATCCGTACGGTATTGAAGTTTATCGAGGAGATACGGAGGACGGTGAAATTTTGTAAAAAAAAAGCATACAGAGTGTAAGATACGACGATGTTGCATGTTAAGCCAGCCCAATTCGGGCAGTTTATGTGAAACCCTCTGCCTTCGTCTAATGTCATAAATAAAACGTATGCATGAATTTTGTACCTTTTGAACCCGATTTTTAGCCTGTAAATCAAGGACTATAAACGTTGTCTGCGAAATTAAATTGTGACAAAATGAGAGTGTTGGACAACAAGGCCTTGGTTTTTTGATTAAGTCCATGTCGATGAGAATACAAAGGTTTTAATACTGAGAATGTTTTTTGTAGGCATGAAGTTACGTGATCATTAAATTTTAGTTCATTGTCTATGACAAGCCCGCGACTTTTAGACCAGTTTTTAAAAGCAACAGGGTTGGTGCCGATTTCGATTCTAATGGTGGATTTAAGACGTAAGCGTTCAGTCTCGTTACAAAATAATAATGCTGCGAATTTACTTGGCTTAATCTTAAGAAGATGTTCATTGGATTTACTAAAAGTGTAAGTCACGGTTGATTTGATTATTTGCTATTTCGGCTTGATTGGGGTTAAAAGATAGGTAAATTTGAGTATCCTCTACATAGAGGTGGTACTTGCAGTGACGAAGTGATTTCATGAAATTAAATGTGTAAATACTGTACAGAAGCAAACCGAGAATGCTACCTTGGGGAACACCCGCTGTGATATTGAGTAAATTGGATTGGTTGCCATTCAGAATTACCCTCTGGCTTCTGTCCGAGAGGAAAGACGCCAACATTGCCACCGCCGACTGGCCAAAGCCAATATATTTTAGAATAGGAAGCAAATATTATGATGAATCAAGTCGAAAGCTTTTGTGTGATCTAATAGAATGAGAACAGTTGCCTGGATAAAATCTTGTGCTTTGACAATATCATCTACAATATCGAATAAGGCAGTGGCGCAACTGTACCCGATTCTGAACCCAGACTGTTTATAAGGGATGATATTATTACTGGATACATATGAAGAAATTTGAGATTCCATTACTTTTTCCAGAATTCTGGAGAGCGTAGGTAACAAGGAAATAGACCTTAGTTGACTAAAGTCGGTAGGGTTTTTGATTTTAGCTAGTGGGATGACATGTGCTAACTTCCAATTTTTTGGAAAATATTGTTGTAAAATACAACAGTTGACAATGTGTGTTATGTATGGAATAATAATAGGACAGCACAAGGAAATTAGAGTAATATTTAGGTTATCTGCACCGAACGACTTAGACTTAATACTGAGAATAATGTTGGCTAACAGTTCTTCTGAAATGGTATTAAAATTAAATGACAAGTTTGATAGAAGATTATTATTATAAAAATCGATTAAATCTTGTTTGAGGCCAGTGCGATTTTTTGTTAATTCTGTAAAATATATGTTCATTTGATTTATGTTTTGAAGTTGTTCGGAAATTTTCTTGTGAGATTTGTTTAGAATATTTAATCTTTTTAATTCTGCTCATTTGTCTCTGATACTGGAATTGTGAAATTTATTGTTTAAATAAACTTTTTTTTCAGTTCTTATAGAATTAGTCGTTAAATTTCGGAGCTGCTTATAATAGTTCCAATGCTCGGTAAGTCTGGTACGTCTGAATTGATTCAAAGCCTGATTTCTAAGGTTTTTTAAAAGTCTAATGTTGTCAGTCATCCAGGGACAGTAGGGTTTATTTGAACGGTTAGCAGTTCTCAATGGGGCATATCTATCGAACAGCTCCAAAATAGTATCAGTGAGAAACGAAATTTTTTCATCGATATTATCTATGCTATAAATATTATTCCAAGGGGGATATATTTCCAGAAATTCAGGCGAGTTTGGGAAAACTGCACATAACTTTGTTTCTTCTTGATTTTGTCCAAATCATCGTAATACAAAGTTTTTGCACTCAAGAGTAGTGGAATCTGCGGACTTTTTTTAATTTTTCTCTGGAACAAAGTGGGAAACATTACGAGTTTTTAGTTTTAATCTACTCTATAGACCATAGGCTATTATTTAAAATTTTAAAAAGCGACAAATTCGTTAGTACATTAGTAAAAGAGAAGACGCATTTATAGCTTGTAACGTTAGTCGAAGAATTTGCTGTTATTAAAAATTGTTTATCTCACCGAAATCAGTAAGCAAATAAGATTCAAATTTAAAAAGGAATGTGTAAATCAGAATAACATGTGTCTGTCTTTATACTTCAGGAGCGAGCACTGCGTGATTTATGTGGTGTGAAAAAACGAGAAACCTGTAGACCTCTAATTCTTATTCATAAGCTTTTTACCCAACTTAGTATTTTTTTTACTGTGTAAACAGTATGACAGTGTGCATTATGTATTTTTGCTTCATGTTACACCAATATTACAAGAAGGACACCATGATTCCTATCTGGAAGATGTCCTGCAATGCCGCAGACGCACTAATTCGTTTCAGTCAGATGACCATCTCGAATTCGTTCCGAATATTTAATAGTTTGCCATGTTACAAGAACAGTTTGTTTATTTTGGTTAGTTTAGGTTAGGATTCGTTAGGGTAAAGAAAGTGTGCGGTAACGCGCCAACAAAATGGCGGGTCTATGTTAAAACAAAACCTATATTGATAGCTGGATCTGTCTCGTTAACGTTAGGTTAGCCCAGGTTCGTCGATAAAACCATCATTAAAACCTGTGATATATATTTCCAGAAAATCAAGTGAGCTTGGCAATACTGTACAAAACTTGGTTTCTTGATTTGATCCAAATTTTTATAATAGAAAGTTTTTGCATTGAAGAGTAGTGAAATTTGCTTTTTTGATTTTTTTTCTGGAAAGAAAGTGGGAATTAGAGTTTCTAGTTTTATTCAGTAGACCATAGATTATCATTTATAATTAAAAAAAGCGACAAATCCGTTAGTTCATTATTAAAAGAGGAGGCGCATTTACTAGATCAGCTTGGTACCGCTCGTCGTACCGAAATCAATAAGAAAATAAGATTCGAATTTGAAAAGGAATGTGTAAATCAGAATAATATGTGTATGTCTTTGTACTTCAGGAGGGAGCACAGCCTAGTAGTTTTATTTTGTAAACGAAAGTGTCAGGAATCAAGAGTGTAATTCAATGCCGGTCGTGGTATTATTGGCCAACAGAGTAGTTGTTTCTGTTATTCCACAGTGTGCTTATAAAGACCGTTTTACATGCTGCAATTCTTTCTTGCAAGTTGCAATAGTCTTGAACAAAAGCATGTGCAGTGGCAAGACATTTGTACCTTTTGTCAAACTGCGCATGCCTTTGTTCAAGACTATTGCATATTGCAAAGAAGAATTGCAGCATGTAAAACGGCCTTTACACAAAAAAATTCGTGACCGATTAGGAACGTGTCTGGAGCGTATTTAAGATATACGTATTTCCTCTTCAAATGTTCGATACAGTGCTTACTAAAGGTTCTTGAATTTATAACAGCCGGAAGAAATTTAACCACCTTCCTACTCATTTGAGGCAGATAGACAATTATGCATCTTTTAGAATATAAGTGAAATGTTTCCTGATTGAAATAGCTTATTATTCATTTGGGGGCTTTTGGAATCCTCACTTTTTAAAATTATATAATGATCCTTTTATACTTATACGTATATCGTTCGTTCTTGTCATTTTGTTGTATTGGTGCATTTTACGACTTTTGACTTATGTGTAATTAAGTTTTTTATAAATTTTATTTATGACATTAAAGCCATGATCGAGTTGAGTTTGAAAAAGTATATTTTGTGTCATTCTATTTTAACCGACATCAAAAAAGGTGGAGGTTATCAATTTGATCCTATGTAGTTGTCTATGTGTATACCGGGCTATTCATTATATTTTTTTAGTTTTAGCTTAGAAAAAAATTTTGAATAAAAAAGTTGTAGAGTTTTTTGTCTATTATCTTTTGCATTTCAGATTTCAAAAAATAACTTTCGAAAGTTAAAACAATTATGACATATTTTTTTTCAGAGGGAACAGCCTTCATATTATTGGCTAGAACGAAAGGTCTTTTTATCCTAATTTCAAAAATATATACTTTGCTGATATCTGGTTTAGCCGTTTCCGAGGTGTTTCAGTTTAAATATTACACAGGGTAACAAAATGAAAACAAAAATTTGGTGCCGGAAATCTAACATCTGATTTTAGATGTTTTTAATGTGCTGATTCCAAAAATGCCACCAGATTTTTTTCTATCAGCTCTAGTTTTTGAGATACAGGTTACAGGTTAATTAATATTTTTTTCTGATAAAGGACAACAACTAAAGAGATAAATATGTACTTAATCGTCAAAATAGAAATTTCCCAGAATCTAATTAACCAAATGGATACCTGGAATTGTCCCTGACCCAATGTTCCTATACTACGAACTACTCAATACACTACTCTTAATTACTTTTATACCTGTAATTGCCTATGATCCGATCCTTATATACCTGGCTGTACTCGATTTATTATTGTAGTGAGTTTTCCCAAATAAAGTTGTGCTATCATTTTGTGTAAATTTTGGTCGTTTTGTAGTATCAAGACACTAAACTGAAACAATGGCATCCACAAGCAGACGTACCTGTGTAAATCATCCCGATGTTTTTTGTTATGTGTGTGGTGAATACACTTTGGAAGAGGGAAGAAAAACGATTTCTGACTTTGTGAAAAGAGCTTATCTTGCCTATTTTGGCGTTCATTTAGGAGATCAAGATAAATCTTGGGCCCCACATTTCATATGTAAAACATGTGTTGAACATTTGCGACAGAGGACAACTGAAAAGAGGAAGTGCCTAAAGTTTGGTGTACAAATGGTTTGGAGAGAACCGCGAAACCATCATGATGACTGCTATTTTTGTCTCGTTACTATTAAAGGCATAATTAGAAACAATAGACACAAATGGACATATCCTGATCTAGATTCTGCAAGAAGACCTTAGCGCATTCGGAAAAAATACCCGTTCCATCATTCAGCAGTCTTCCCGAACTGACAGAAGATGATACAGAAACATCAACGTCTGACGAAGTTCAAAGAATTTAATCAGAAAACCTCAGCGAATTTAAAGCAGATTTCGCAACTCCGCAGTGTTTCAATGAAGAAGAACTAAACGATCTTATAAGAGACCTGAATCTCTCAAAGAATCCGCTGAATTACTTGCATCCAGATTAAAAGGAAAAAATCTACCTTGTCCAGGTACTAATATTACATTTTATCGTAAAAGGGATAAGGATCTGCTGCCGTTTTTCGCTCAGGAAAATGACTTGATATTTTGTAACAATATAAAAGGGCTCTTACAAAAAATGGGTTTACCTGAATACACTCCAGGTGATTGGCGCCTTTTTATTGACAGTTCAAAACGTGGTTGAAAATATGTTCTTTTACATAACGGTAACAAATATGGCTCAATTCCTATTGGTCATTCTACTACCATGAAGGAAGAATATGAAACAATTGCATTGGTTCTGAGAAAAATTAAATACGAAGAACATCAGTGGGCAATTTGTGTTGACTTAAAAATGGTTAACTTCCTCCTTGGACAGCAGAGTGGTTATACAAAATATCCTTGTTTTTTGTACCTTTGGGACAGCAGCACTGGGTTAACACAAATTGGCCTTCAAGAGATGTCATGATTCAAGGAAAACAAAACGAGATCAACGAACTTTTGGTTTCAAGAGAAAAAATCTTACTTCCGCACTTGCATATCAAGCTAGGCCTAATGAAGCAATTTGTGAGGGCTTTAAATCGGGATGGAAATTGTTTTGGGTATTTGTCTCTAGATTTCCTGGCATTAGCACGGAAAAACTAAAAGCTGGTATATTTGATGGTCCTCAAATAATGCAACTTGTTAAAGATCCACAATTCACCACATCAATGAACGAGACTGAATCTAACGCTTGGTGTTCATTTGTTCAAGTAGTACAAAATTTTGGATTAGTGACTAATGTAATTATGTAAATTAAGTTTTTGCAATAAATACTTAAATCCATGTGTCTTTGTTTTTTTAACTGGCAATAGTAATATTATATTTTATAACAGTTATAACGTAAAATATATATACAATTTTTTTTTTATAAAAAAAACTAGATCTGATAGACAAAATCTGAGAACTTTTTTACATTCTGCATCCAAAAATTACCCAGGAACAGTTAAACAATCGCAGGCACCAAAATGTGTGTTGGCCTGTGTTGTCGTTTAGGTAAACGAGTCTTCAGCCACATTCTCGCGGATATGGTCAAGTCTGCCTTGGTCATCACTATATGATGCAAAAATGCGCTGGATGGCAATTGTTTCAACAACTGTAGTTATTTATGGATTGATCTATTATTTAACTTTGCTGAAAATAATTTAAATGGCTTTCTCTGAGGATGGAATACGAGAAGTAATAAAACTTTTTTATTCAAACGATGTTAATGTTCCAAGAGTTAGAGTCGAAAATCAGGAACAAGAATTTCTTTAGTAAATACAGTGAAGAATATAATAAACGGAAGATCAGAAAAATAGAAAGAAGTTTACACTTAACGTTTTACTGCCTTACACTGCTTAACTGCATCTTGCAAGTTTTTCATTTAGATTATTTAGTGTGTATTCCCAAAAATTTCGTATTTTGATTTGGTTTCAACCTTGGTATCGCATAGATAAAGATTATCAAAGCTAAACTTAAACGTTAAAATATTAGTTTTTGATACATTAATGTATTCATTTTTATTTCGCCAGACAATGGCAGTGTCGTCCGCAAACAATGTATAAAAGTTTTGTTTATCTTAAGGTCTGTAAAGTCATTAATGTATAATAGAAATAAAGGGGGACCCAAGACAGATCCCTGTGGCGCCCCACAAGAAATTGTAATTGAACTAGACATCTTTTCTCGCTAGCTAGCTAAGTGATTCCGATTTGTTAAGTATGACAGTTGTAGCAGTTACCCTGGAATCAGTAAAGCTTTAACTTTTTGACGAAAACTTCATGATTTACACAGTCGAAAGCCTTAGAGTAATGGCAAAACACCACAGCAACTATATCATGATCGTTTAAATCAGAATTTTTTTTTCTAAAAAGGAAAATATTGCATCTCCGGTACTTTCTATTATTTTGAAGTTTGGGTGAGCAATGACACACTTTTTTAATATTTTTTCTATTATTTTTGAGTGTATATTGGGTAGGTTTTCAAATATTTTTATTGACATACAATCAAGACCGGTTGCATGTTTGTTTTTAGATTTTTTATTTATTAAAATTGGTCAGTATCCAAAAGCACCAAATTATGTGTGATGTTTAAATCTAAAAAAGACATTGGATTTTTAGCTTTTGTTATATATTTGTTCTAGCTAATAATATGTAGAGTGTTACATTTGAAAAAATATAATTTTTTTAATTTTCGAAACTTATTTTTTGAAATCTGAAATATCCAGAAAATAATACACAAAAATATTACTACTTTAAAAGTTTTTTTTCAAAATTTTATAATTCCGGCTGTAGGTGGGTATCAAAATATAACTAATCATCCTGTACCGGGTGAGTCAACGATTGAAAAAAGTAAATTTACGTCGAACAGGTACAATCTGGAAACAAACTGTTTATGCTATGGGATACATATGTAAATCGCGCTCGTTCTAAAAATATTTTGAATTATACGGGGTGCGTCAAAAAAGTAGGTCTACTAAAAGTTGTATTTTTTTAAATAGGTCACCCTATATTTGACTAGATTTTTAAATTCTACATAAAATTCTAACACTTTTTTGTATAACATGTTATATGGCTAAAATTGACACTTTCTTAAATATTTAGCTTTAAACGAAAAAAAAATGTGTGCCACTAAATATCAAATATTTTGTTTCTGCACAAAATAGGCATGGAATAAAGGACTGCTTTCGTAATATTTTAGGTATTACATACAGGGTGTCCAAATTTAAATGCCCAACTTTAACATATTTAAACCAATTTATTTTAGTTTTTTTTAATGGAACCTTCTGTATATTTTTATTTATTCTTTTTAAGCATACAAAAATCTACCACTTTTATTACATATATTATATATCTATCTTCAATAGTTTTCGAAATATTTTAAAATTCTCTTTTTTTGCGTAATTTAGAAAATTACCAACTCGATCAAAGTAACAATAGTCTATCAGTAAAACAAAAGTATTTCATATGAATACAATAGTTTATTATCTAAAATTAATCCAATGAAAATTTAGATAATATAATAATTTGTTAATAAAATTGCTACAAAAAAATTATTTAATAACCTTAAGATTTTAACATCAGAATCTACAGTAAGCAAGACTACAAGAAAATATAAATATCCATTTCATATTACATTAAACCAAGGGTTACACGCTGAAGATTTTAAAATCCGTGTTAAGTTTTGTAACCCAATGATAAGGCGAGTAGGGCCATTTTCGAACTTTTTAGACAATATTATGTTTTTGGAATGAATCTTACATTTCAAAGCAAAGGATCCGTGAACTGGCATAATATTATAAATATTTAAAAATTGTGTTAAAAAAGGGGTCTACTCGTCTAGTTTACAAATAAGTAAATACACTTCAATGAAGGAATACATTTCAATTTAGATAGAGAAAAACTTATATTAATAGGTACTAATTTTTAAAGTTATACAGAAAAAAAACACTTATCAGATTAAAAAAAATCGCTTTTAAAAGTTAATCAAATGTTTTCATAGTTATATTTTAAAAGACGCTCAAATAAGCGTCCGCCTTCACGACTACACATGTTGAACCTTTTAAGAATATTTTGCCTAGTTAAACCAGGCAAGGTGATATAGTGGCGCATACATCCCTGATTTGTTCCTGCATGTTCTCCCTTGTTGTAGGTGGTTGGGTGTAAACACGGTCTATAATATAACCCCACAAGAAAAAATCTAATGGAGTTATATCGCAAGATCTGGGTGGCCATTCGATAAAACCGCTACGACCAATCCATTTTTGATTAAAATTAGCATCCAAAAATTCACGAACGTCCCATTTTGCTGCAGTCACATGCTTCTTCTTTCTTCTATGCTGAGTGGTCTGAGAAGAATAGGCAGCTCAACGTTCAGAAAATCTAAATATCTTTGTCCATTAAGTGGTTCATTAAAAAAATATGGACGTATAATATGATTTCCAATGATTCCACACCAAACATTTAATGACCAGTGATTTTGATCTCGTACCTCTCTTACCCAGTGGGGATTTGTTATTGCATAATAATGCATATTATGCCTGTTTACAGCTCCATTGCTTCTAAATGTAGCTTCATCGGAAAACATGATATTCGCTAAAAAGTCCGAATATGCTTCTATTCACCTTATCATTAAGTTGTTCATCGTGCAACTCTTGGTGTAATTCCATATGGTATGGATGATATTTATATCTCCCTGTGGTCCTGTTTACTGTAGATTGTGATGTCTCAGTTAAACTAGCAAGTTGTCGGCTACTTAAACTGAGATTTTCTTCTATATGAAGTAGAATTTCCAACTCTTTATCTTGATTTGTAGCAATTTTATTAACAATTGTTCTCTTCGAATATACCACATTGCCACTAAAATCAACTCTCTCCATGACATTTTGAAAGGCCACTTTAGAAGGCGCGCGTGGATCCGGGTATTTTGCTTCATATAGCCTTTTGGCCAGAAGGCAATTTTTTTGGAACTTCGCCCAATATATAGACCATATCTATCATTTCATTTTGTGAAAAATTCATTCTAAATTAGACGAGAATACGAAAGACGAAATACTATGCACTAACAACAACACGTTTTTGACATTTCATACATTTAGTCGCCAGTTGCTATAGACTGTTTTTGCCATGGCTACTTTGATTGATCGAGGTGTTGATTTTCTAAATTACGCAAAAAAAGGAAATTTGAAAATATTTCGAAGACTATTGAAGATAGGTATATAATATGTTTAATAAAAGTTGTAGATTTTTTTATTCTTAACAAGACTAAATAAATAATACAGGGGGTTCCATTTAAAAAAACTGAAATAAATTGGTTTGAAAATGTTAAAGTTGGGTATTCAAATTTGGACACCCTGTATGTGATATTTTCAATATTATTCCATGCTTATTTTGTGCAGAAGCAAAATGTTTTATTTTTAGTGACCCAATTAGGCGTTATATTGCTAATCATAGATGTGCCTCAAATTTAATTTTTTTTGTTTAAAGCTAAATATTTAAGAAAGCATCAATTTTAGCCATATAACATGTTATACAAAAAAAGTGTAAGAACTTTATGTAGAATTTAAAAATCAAGTCAAATATAGGGTGTAAAATATTTTTAAAATGACCACGTCTTACATTTATATCCCACAGCACAAACAGTTTGTTTCCAGATTTTACCTGTTCGACGTAAATTTACTTTTTCCAATCGTTGACTCACCCTGTAACTCAATTTGGATGAAATTTTCAGGGCATATTCAATATGTTACCTGAATAGCCTCGTAGCAAGCATGTCGAAAAACTGTTAAAAATGGCGGAATGGTGCTATTTTGAACAGTTTTGCATGATGTTACATTGAAAAATATATGCGTTCTTTAATGCGTTCACCATTCCATCAGGAAGAAAATGTATGTATGGTACCATTGCATATTGTATAATAATGTTATTACATAGTGATGGTTTTATTTTTTGCTAAAAAGTTTTATTTATAAGGTATTTAAATAAACTTTAACACCCTGTATCTTAAAAAACTAATCATGGAATGAAGTTGTTCGTATTAGAACTTTTGAGCACATCGAGGACTGCATTACGTCAGAAAATTTGAAATATTAACCTAAACCATTTCCAATAAGAAGTATGAGGGGAACTTGCCATTCCGTTCCTGTCCCCGTGTTACATGTGTATGAACAGCCTTATTTTCGAAATTTGCATCACAATTGGATTGTCTCGGTTTTCTTTGTTAGTAGGGAAACAATTTGAGTCTAGGCACAATTTATTACGACGATATTCCCGAAGCACTCGAGGATACAATTTTGTTACATAAAAGCGTATCCATACAGTATCGAATTATGTTTCCCATTATTGTAGCAAAAAGCGAGGAGAAACTGCCGGCTATTTCATCGCTTAAAGTTAATCTTTTGTTGGTCATGTTTATTGTGGACGGTTTTTGAATTAACACCAAAATTAGTTTATCAAGGATCAAATCAGACTCAGACAGACTTATTTATTTTATACGTAAATTTATCTAGCCAGTTAAAAAGCAGTGGCGGCTATTCAGGTGAAGTAGTGTTACTTCACTAGGAAAAATAAACAAGCAAACATCTAACTATATTTATTATATATCTCCTAAAATTTTAGTTTTTACATTCATTTATTCACCTAATTGGTAAATCGAACTTTATTATAACAACAATAACAGTGGCACAAACCGCTTTGACTTTGTTTGGAGGTGCTATGTTTAGTTTACGATTTTCCCACTATGTTGCTATGACAGCGCGTACCCGATGACGTCGAGCCCAGCGCCAAACAACACTCTCGGTGAATTGCAGGCGCAGTACACTGCACCCACGTGTCGTTCAGTTTGCGGTGGTTGTTTACTTTTGTGAGTTCTTTTGCAGTTAACTTGACTGTTTTGTGTTATATTTATTTATGATGTTGTTACAACTTCAAATTCGAAGTTAGTAAATGTGATTGTTCAAAACTGGAATAAATTAAAAGACGTCTTTGAATTTATTACCATCTGCGACAAATCTGATGAAAAATCAATCCTCCTTGCGAAAGGATTTTTAAGTGAGATGAACGATTTTGAATTCACGTTTTTGGCATTAGTGTTTAATGACATTTTCTCAATCACGGACTTACTATTTGAAGTTCTTCAAAAAAAATCGCTTGACATTCGCTGTCGTGAGGCGCTCTGTAAAAAAAGAAATGAACATTTTTTTAATACCACGTTTGATAAAGCAAGTTCTATTACAGAAATAAATCATTACAAACGTGAGCTTGCTTACCTTTCACCTGAAGAAATTAGGGCTAAGTATAGAACCCTTTTTTATGAAATATTGGATCATATTTTAATGGAAATGACAAGATTTCAAGACTGTGAAAAACATACATTTTCATGTTTGGCAGGTTCTACTACATTTTCCAGTTATATGGGGAAATATTTTCAAAAAGTCAACGACTTAAAAATGAGCTTGGTCTTATTTTTGCCAATGAGAGTAATTGGAATATATAGCTGGAAGAGCAAGTGAAAAAAATTAATAAAAATAAATATATTTTTACCCAAGCATATAAATTGTTTTCACTTATTTTGACAATACCGTCGACAAATGCTTTAGTGGAAAGAAGTTTTTCTTACTTCAAATGCTAAACAACTTATCTAAGAAATACAATATCTCAAGAAAGACTTACTTCTCTTGGCAATATTTCAATTCAAAAGGAATTTGTGAAGGAGATTAGGGCAACTCATCCATTTTATGAGGATGTTATAAATAAATTTACTGCTATGAAGGATAGGAGAATTGATTTAGTATTCAAAATTAGGTAAAAAATATTCTACCCCCTCCACATATAAAAAAATTCTGGAAAAAAAATTATTGCGATATTTTCTTGCTTCATTTGCACTTCACTCACTTTTTCACCCGCGAGTCGCCACTGTTAAAAAGATTAATGACTTGGGACATTTGACCGAGAAATGAAATTAATGAACATATCAATGTTACTTGGAAGAGCTACCGAATGTTGAATTTTATTCACAACACTATCCATCATATGGATACTGGTACTATAAAATGTTAGTACAATTCGCTTGTTAGAAGTACTGTGGAATACATTATAATCTAATCAGTGGCGTGCCGAGTTTTTAGGGGCCCCGCTGCATAATTTCTCAAAAAAAAATAAGTAAACAAAAAATGTCATACATCTATTAACAAATACCATAACATAAAATAAAAAATAACTCTCGTAAAAAAAATAAAAAAACGATCGAAATACATTTTGAGATTAATAGGTATAGGAAAATTAATAAACACAAAACAAAAGTTAACTAAAAATAATAACTATACTCTGGTTGAAGCAAAACTAAAAAATAATAAAAAACAAAGAGTACAAGAATGGTTTTCTTTGGCGTTAGACTTGACTTTTTTGTTTTTTTATCGACTAGATAGAGACTCATCAACTAGTTCGTCAATATTTACTTCTATAGCCCTTTCGTGCTCTAGTTAGATAAAGAACTAGAGAACTTCAATATTGAAAATGGTCTTTTTGATTGAGCTGAGGTTACAGGAAGGACAAGAAATAATTGGAATGCACAACACAGTTCTGGTATACTACTTAACAATAATTCAAAAATTCAGGAGGTTTTTAGTGTTGTTATATAATAATGATTTTTATCTGAATTAGCTTAGTTGGTAGTTGAGAAGTTAAATCATTTCCAGTAATAAACTGAGCTTACTCCAAAATTTCTGAGTCATTTAATTTAACCAATATCTGAGGATTTAGAATTGTGAATGTTGAATAAACTGTTTTAATTGCAGCAAATTTTTATCCAGCTGACTTACTATTGCATCTAAATACGCATTATGTACTGTCATTTCCATGCTGTTTCATAGGGTTTATATTATGTTATCTTATTATTATCATTTCCAATGTATCCGATGGCTACAAAAATTGCAAAATCCGTGATTTCGGCACGCTATAGAATCTGATCCCCATCCTACTTACGTCGGACAGTGGGGTAGGATTCATGAAATATGTCGAAAAATCTCATTCATTTGCATTAATAGTATAAACTTGGCAACATTGTATTACAATATCGAAATCATATACCATGATCAGATTACTGTTATACACCAAGTACCATTACTTAAATTGTGATTTTCTTTAGATATAAAATTTGTATGTATTTTTTTTTGTAAAACCTTGTATTTTTTATCAGAAACTTTATGTAAAATGGTTGTGTGCATCAACCTGTGCAGGGTCATCATTTATATTTCACCATTTTCAGGGTTTATTTTTGTAAATAGAAAAAAAATACTTACAAAAGTAGTATGGATTTCAAAGAACTTCCTGGTTGTGTTGTGTTAGTTTTGCCCAACTGTCTGTGTTAGTTTTGCCCAACAAAATGGGATATTCTATTGAAGACAAATTAAATACAATACGCTCATATTATATTAATCATAGAAACTCTACTCACACTCAAAATAAGTATCATACACACTTTTTCGGTAGAACTGTCCCAACACGAAGCACAATAAGATATATAGTAAACGAATTTGAAGATACCAAAGGTTTAATTGGAAAAAGAAGAACTGCAAATCCAAACGAAAACTTTGACCTAAGCCTTTTGCTATTCTTTACAGGTAAACTATTGTTGTTAGTGTTTTATACCTAAGACTATATCTGGTTCATTTTATTGCAGAAAATCCTGAACGATCAATTACAATCAATCGTCGCAATAAACATTTCTGGGCGACAAACAAGCCTCACGAAATTCGAGGACGACAAAGTTTTAAATGTTTGGTGTGGCATTCTAAAAACTAAGGTTATCGGATCAATCTTTTTCCGTAAAAGTCTTACTGGTGTTAGATATACAACAACAAACAACAACAAAATTATGCTTTATTGCCGCAGAAAAATTTTACAATTTTATGAACAAAGCAAAATATACCTAAAATAAGACATATCAAAACATTAATCGAAAAGAATTTCGATAGGTCAATGCTTTTTAAAAATGTAAATTATCAATTTACCAAATCGTAAAACACACGTTAGAATATAACATAACATTGCCGCAAAACAGTTAATGAATCCTAATAACCTTATAAAAGTAAACAAACACACATGTACGAGGTGAATAATTTCGATGACATTGAAATCAAAATTGCAACTATGCGACCTTAAACTCTATGTTATTATAGTTATACAAATAATTGTGATGTTAAACAGAAGGTATATTGAACTAGTGTAGAATGTAGTATACAAAAAGAATTAAATTGTTTTTAATCCAATACCTAACAAAAATAATTAAGTTTTAAGTGAATGTTCGACAGTTCTTTTCCCTATATAATGCTTTTCAAAATTCTATGCTACGAGTTAGGACATGACTCACAAAAGATTTAAATAAACAAGCGAGTTTAGTGACAATTTAAAGAGACTTACTCACTGAAAAAAAAATCATTAACGCTGTAAAATGGTCTCTCAATGAGGTATGCTTTGGTGTTTTTTCGAAATTGTGCAAGCATAGGGATAGATTTTAAATGTACTGGCAGATTGTTGTAAAGTTTTATGACGTTGTAAATAATTGATTTTTTTATTAATTCTGAGGAAGGAACAAATAACGAATGGCTCTCTCGAAATTGCTCAGCAGCCCCAAAAGGGAAGGCCATAGCGGAGGTGGGATTCAAATAAAGAGAAATAAGTAAGTCTGGCAGAAGGAATGTCTAGTTCTTTTGAAACTGATCGAATGTCGAAGAAGGCGGTAGAAAGTTTTTTAGTTAAGGTGTCAATATGATTAGACCATTTTAGGTTGTTATTTATATTTAAACCCAGGAATTTAACCGACTCTACGTATTCAATATTGCTGTTATGTACCTGAAGTGGTTGCAAAATTCCCTTATAAGATAACGCCACCGTTTTATCGACATTAAAACAAAGCATGTTGGAATCGGAGCAAGCCTTAATTATAACCAAGTTTTTGGAGATACTAGAGTGTAAAGACGTTGAATCAAAATCACTCCAAGTTATGCTTGTGTCGTTAGCAAAAAGGGAAATTCTTCCATTAATTTTAAGGTTCGTGATATCATTAATGTATAACAAAAAAAGAATAGGTCCCAAGACTGAACCTTGAGGGACTCCACTTGTAATCAACTTACAATCAGAATCGGAACCATTAGCCCTTACAAGTTGTTGCCTTTTCCCAAGATAAGATTTGAACCAATTTAAAGAAGTACCACGAATTCCATAAAAATTTAGTTAGACTAACACAATCAAAGGCTTTCGCATAGTCACAAAAAACTGAGGCAGTTGGGTGGTTGTTATTGAGAGATAAGTAGACGCCTCTAAGCAACGTGAACATGGCGTCGCTGGTGCACTTGTTGGGTAGAAATCCGAACTGCTCCGGGGATATTATCTGATGTTTCAGGAGAAATGGCATAAGACGATTCTTCAGTAGCCTTTCGATGATTTTTGATAGCACTGGTAGTAGTGCAATTGGGCGATAATTGCAAGGGTTAGTTTATTCGCCGCCTTTATGAAGTGGAATAATTATAGCTGTTTTAAGGCAATCAGGGAATACAAGCTTCTCCTTAACGTAGTGAACTATGTTGTTAGACGTAAACCCTGCAGGAAGATTTCTTACGACTACATAGTGCCACCGTTGTGTATTATTACAAGCCAGCTTGCTGGAGCCTTCAGTAGTACTGGGAATATCCGTAGGTGTTACCTCAGTTTGTGTAGAGGCGGTGGAGCAGGTGGTTTCCATAGTTGGTGTAGGCAAGGATATGGTGGTAGGGTATGTATTTTTGATATGCTTACACTTATGTTGGTTTTCATATTTGGAGTATAACTCCTTTACCAAGTCAGTTACACAAGTTAGGTTGCTCTTAATGTTAGCAATACCTGCCTTTAATTCAATTGAAGAGGAGTCCTGTACTTGGATTTTTATCGCTTCTTCGGCATTGTTGAAGAGTATTTGGGAAATATTGAAAATATTCTGTTCCATATCCCTTAGAGACTTTAATAACATATCTGGCTTGTAAGCGGAAAACTCCCTCGAGAGATTGTGGATATCGTCAATCTTTTTCTCCATGGGATCCCACCTGGATTCACTCTTCACTAAAATGTCATACATTTCAGAAATTGTCGGTATACTACTTGACAATTGGGATATACGGTTTGCGACTGAATCAAAAAGTTCATGTGGAATCAGATTTTGAGATACCATTGTGATTTTATCGTTGAGATATTTCAAACTAGGAGAGTCGCACAAGGCGCAGAAAAATCGGAGGTGGGTTGATTTTTGTAATATCAAGATTTTTGTGGTAGCCGTATCAAGGCCCGTGCAATTCATGCAAAAAGATCGTTTACACTCGCCACTACAACGAAGTTGTAATCCAAATTCCGGAAAATGACATAGAACCGCAGTTAGATAACATTCCTTTAAATCATTTCGTTAAATGCATTCATTTGGCAATACGATGGCGCTCCAGCGCACAATGTTTTAAATGCTACTTAAATTTTTGAATCGGAACTATGCTCTGTGGATTGGAAGAAATGGACATATAAGATGGCCAGCAAACCGTCCAGACCTGACGCCACTTGACGTATTTCTATGGAGTTGTCTAAAAAACAAAATTTACTACAATAAACCCAAAAATATAGCTGATTTTATTTTTAACTGTATTAATCGCAAATTGTTACTAAATATTTAGAGGTGTTTTGCCAACCAACGAGGACAATAACTAGAGTTTATGGTTTTTAATTTTATTTATCTTACTCTCTCTATCTCTTATAAATACTTCTTTACTTAAATCATATTAATCATTTTTTACATAATCATCAAGACACCTTAAACACGATTTCACCTAAATTAATTAGGATATTATAAATAAATAAAACAAATAAATAAAAATGCCTTTATTTCTCGAAGTAAATCAAATTACAATAATATTGAATTTAAGGTGGCGATATTCAGCGAAGCTGCTCATACAGCTTCTTAAGTTAGTACGTTTATAAATAACAGTTAATGTAAGTTAGAGGAAAAAAAATTAAAATAGGGTTTACAGAGAATAGAAGAAGTTAAAAGAATATAAGTATAATCCCCTTAACTGGGGGATAGAATTAACGACCTCTTTTTGCCTTAAAAAATGTCGCGATTACCCAAGGACGGAGACGTGGGGGACTCCTTAATCTCTAGTGGTAACAAGTTAAAAAGTTTACTGGCGGTATAGCTAAAAGACCTCTGGAAGAAGGCAGCGCAATGTCTTGGGACAACAAACCTACTCTTGTGACGGGTATGACGATCATGCACATTCTCACCACTAATCAATTTCTGAAACAAATATGAAGGCTCCTGAGTATTAAGTATTTTATAAATACACCTGCACATCTGAATCTCAAATCCTTCTTGAATGCTAAACCAGTTGGAGTCTGACATATATTGCGAGATGTGGTCAAATTTGCGTAGGTTGTATAAAAATCTCAAGCAGTTTTTGAAGAGTGTTTTTATCCTTTTGTAGCAAGCAGGGCCAAAAAACTATTAGACAGTAAGACAGATGAGACAGTACCAAGAAGTCAGATAATTTTAATTTAATGTTGGGATCGAGAATGTCCTTGTGAAGATAAAGATAAAGTTGAAGTATTTTAAGGTTTTCCAGAAGTTTTTTTGGAATCGTATGAAAAGAGTGTTGCAAATAAGCTTTCTTCTCAGATTTGACGGCAGAATTTGTAAAATTTCTAAGCAATTTGTAATACTTCCAAGAGGCAACAGTTTTAGATTTTTTATACTTAGCGAGAGCCCGATCTCGTAACTTCATCATTAGTTTGAGGTTTTCAGTAAGCCAGGGCGCTGGAGCTTTAGTTATATTTTTAGTGATAAACGGTGCATGTGTATCATATAGAGCAACAAGGGTATTATTTAAAAAAGTTACCATTTCGTTAACATTCTCTGATCTGAAGATAAAATCCCAGTCTACATTACGCGAGTCAGCTAAAAAGTTTTCGTAGTTAAACAGAGTACAGTCTCTATACGTCTTAAAAAATGGTTTTGGTTTTTGTTTGAGAAATCGTACTAATTTGCACTTAACTAACGTGTGATCAGAGATATCATCAATTCTATATACCTCAGGCTCGCTAACAATATCGGCTGAGGAGGACACAATAATATCAATTAAACTTTGGGATTGATCTATAACACGGGTAGCTTCGTTAATGATTTGTGTTAGCCCATATTTTTTAAAAACATCTTCTATGGCTATGAGTCCAGGATTATTAAATGGACGTAAGAAATCCAAATTGAAGTCTCCTCCAAAAACTAAAAAATCGTACTCAGGGAAGAGAGCAATTAAACTAGATTTCAATAAATCCAGGCCGACCCTCAGGTTAGCTGATGGTGGTCTATAGAACGTCCCAAACACACCAGCTTCTACCTCCACCCTTTGTACTTACCCAAAGTTGTTCGAGTCCCTCGTCATTACCTCCAATATCCAATACAGTGAATTTAATTAAATTACTAATATAAAAACCGACACCGCCACCCCTGGTCGATCTGTCCCGTCTAACGAGCTGATAACCGCGAATAAGTAACCCATCATTGGACATGCTACTATTTAAATATGTCTCAGACAAGCCCAAAATATCTGGCGAGTCCCCTGCAATAAATTCCGAAAATAAACCAACCAACCAAAAAACCAGTAAAAAGAGATCGTATGTTAAAATGTGAAAAAATGATACAGTTACTTCGCATATTATGATAAGCACAATATACTCCAATCCATATTGTAAGTAAACAAGAAAAAAAAAAGTAGAATTCCGAATAAATACCAAATATGATAAAGTAAACCAAATAATATGTTTACATCCTAAATTTAAGGAATCGATGCAAACTAGCAATCTGATAAGTAAACAATAATAAGTTTATAAAATAAATAATGTAAACAGATGCAAACAACACATTTGCGGCTATATTTTACAATACATGCAAGTTTATTTTTCTCAATACAAAAAAGTTGGCAAAAAAAAATACATACAGCAGAAAAGAGTAAGCAATACAAGGCCAGATTTAATGATTTATTTATACTGCTAGTACTACCTAATCGATAAAGCCGTCGCCGAATTATAAACAATGATAACACCCGTTAAAATAAAATCAATTCTATTCCTATGGCGCCAAACTGCAATATTTAATATTAATATTATCTTAAAAATGATATCTGTACAGGGTGTCCGGATTTGGTTGCAAAAGCAGGGTATCTCGCTTATTTTTAAAGATAGAACCTTGCGGTTTTCGCGAACCTGAGCTAATTTTTTGTGAAACTCATGAAGCCGTAAACAAAATTTTCATAGCCATCTTCGTTTATGAGATACAGGGCGAAATAGAAAATTTTGCATTTTGGGACCCCCCTCATATCTCGGTTATCCTTTAACTTAACGCGAAGGGAAAAATTGCTGCTTATGCAGTTTTTTACGCTGGATCAAGTGGCATAGTCATATTTTTCATTTGAGTTGTTATTTTTTAGATATGATCCAAAGTTGTGTTTTTTTAAATGGGACACCCTGTATATTTGTCCAGAAATTGATTTGTCCTTTTAAAAGCTTCTCAAAAATATATAATAGTATGGGTCTATTTTAATAAACAACAACAAAAATCCTAATTTTTCTAGTTATCATCCCAAAGTTTGCAGTAGGCCATGCTAAACAATGCTGCCTTTTATTTAAAGTCGTTAACAATATCTACATCCTAACAATAAATCAAAATAAATATGTAATTAAATCTATTTATCAAAATATGTATTGATAATTTCGCACCAAAAAAGTACCACCTACCAAGATTTATGTAACACAAGAACAAAACAGTAATAAATTATTATGTAACAAGCCTTTCAGCAAAAATCAACTGTCGTATAAGAACGACAGTAACCAAGGAAATCAAAAGAACTGTTCAAACTGATTTCCATTTTTTTCTATGCATGCTTCGCACAATTTTTGTATTCGTTTTAGGGAATTAAGCAAAATAACGGGATGATTTTGTAAATAGCGAAAATTTTCTCTTATTGCATTTCCTAATCCCCATAGAAAAAAATCTAAAATCGACAAATCTGGGGACCTAAAGGGTCATGTTATAGGTCCATTTGTTCCGATCCATTGATTGGTAAAATTATTGTCCAGAAATAATCTCGTCATTCCAGAATTGTGTGCAGGAGCACCGTCCTGTTGAAAATAAATTTCGTTAATTTGCGCTAGAGGAACATCGTCAAGTAATTCAGGTATAGCTGCCTCTAAAATTTCTATATAGCGATTGGCTGTTAGATTTCCCTCAAATATTTAAAATTTTATATGTGTTCCTAATATGAAGCAGGACACATTTAAACCAAACCTGCCCTGCTGTCTTCTGGGAAATATTTGGTGTTGATTTTCCTGGGACCAGAATCTACTATTGTGCCTATTGATTATACCAGAATTACTGAAATGTACTTCGTCTGACCATATAACCTTCCTTTCAAAATCTCTAACCATATCGCATCTTTCTCGAAACCAATTGCAGAAGACTACCCGACGCTCTACATCCCCTGGCTGTAAGTGCTGCACGAGCCTAAATTTGTATGGGGGTACTTGTGCTTTTTTAGAATTTCTTGAACTCTAGTTTTTGGAATCCCTATGCTCTTTTCACTGGCCCTACAAGAGTTTGTAGGGTAAGCTTCTGTATTAGCCAAAACCGTAATTTCCTCAGCCTCCCGATTTTCTTTATTATATGTTTTTTTAAATAAAAATTAAGCAATAGTATTTCAACATACCTAAAAATTAACTATTTACCTATTAAAATACATCTCAGAAGCCGCTTCAACATTTTCATTACTTAATATAAAACAAGCTAACATATCGTACTTTTCATAATGTTCGAAAGTTTGGTTTTCTTCCACAATAATACAAATATATTTTTACACAATAAATAAATACAAAAAACTAGCGCTATATTTTATATACTCGTACAAAATTGGGAAATGTCATTTGCTTCCAAGAAAACAAAAGAAAACGGCATGGTTTTGCATGGCCTACCGCAAAATTTGGGATGATAATTATAAAAATTAGGATTTTTGTTGTTGTTTATTAAAATAGACCCATACTATTTTATATTTTTGAGAAGCTTTTAAAAGGACAAATCAATTTCTGGACAAATATACAGGGTATCCCGTTTAAAAAAACACAACTTTGGGTCATATCTAAAAAATAACAACTCAAATGAAAAATATGACTACGCCACTGGATCCAGCGTAAAGAACTGCCTAAGCAGCAATTTTTCCCTTTGCGTTAAGTTAAAGGATAACCGAGATACGAGGGGGTCCCAAAATGCAAAATTTTCTATTTCGCTCTGTATCTCATAAACGAAGAAGGCTATGAATATTTTGTTTACGGCTTCATGAGTTTCACAAAAAATTAGCTCAGGTTCGCGAAAACCGCTAGGTTCTATCTTTAAAAATAAGCGAGATACCCTACTTTTGCAACCAAATACGGACACCCTGTACATAGGTAAAAAAGAGGGAAAAAATTAATTACCTGTATAGTTTCTATGCCAACACTATTTTTTTGTTCTCTTTTTGACTCCACATATACAACTTTCCTCCAATATCTCTTTGTTGAACATCAACATATCAAATCTCTTTTTAGTCAGATCTTCAAAAAGGGAGACATCCGTATCTTTTAGTCGCTTTTTTGCTAGTAAAACTTCCTGTCTTTTGACATTTGGATAAATGAAACAATAATAACGCGAGGCTTTTCCTTCCCTGCTTGACCAATACGAAAAGCAGAGTCAATATCGCGTAGAGAGCACTGTACATTTAAATTAATATTGATGAATGTAACCACAGAGTCTGGGGTATTTTCATTATCGTTTTCTTTTAAGTCATGGATACGCAGCGAGTTACGTTTGTCGCGATGCTCAATAGACTCAATGACATTTTCCAGGTTCGAAATAGCCTTGGTGTTGGAAAGAATATCCTTTTTTACAGTAGCAAAACTGTTTGTTAGTTCCATAAATTTGGCTTCTAATTTGTCGAATCGACTGTTGAACTTGTCTTCAAGTTGCTGTGAGAAGCTTGCACAGACTCTGTTTATAAGTCTCTCAGTAGTGTCTTCTGGTAAATCACCTGCACTTGATGATCCGCTTCTAGTGACTTTTCCACCCGCCATGATGTCTGCCCACGGCTATATACTCGTGGAAGTATTATAAATATGTGTAAATAGGTTACGTTACCTTTATTATGTTTAATTAATAAATAACTTTAACTTCTGGAGGTATCTATTACACTGGAGTTCACTCAGAGCACACCGGCTTATGTTTACTTGATCGTAAATTCTATTTAAAAAAATTAAGAAAACACTACTAATTTAAGTCAAAAATAGGACCAGAGCATGTAAGCTAAAAACTCAATATATTATAGGTTGAATTGCAGACAGTTTTGGAAAGAGAATAATAAGGAGAATTTAAAAAATCTAAAATATACAGGGCAATTCATTAAAAAAAAATAAAAATTTGGTATTGTACTAGTTTGTGACTCACCCTGTATATTCAAAATTATTTCTTCTAGGAAGTTCCTTAAAATCCATATAACTTTTGTATTTATTATTTTTTTCTATCTACAAAAATAAACTCTGAAAATGGGTGACGAAATATAAATGATGACCCTGTACTTTATACATTAAAAATCAAGCAAACCGATATGCCCGTTGATGTCAAAAGATAAATTAAAATTTTTCTACATTTGTATCACATCGCACTTTTTAACGGTCATTGTATAGTACAGTGTGTTTCAACTTTGGGCCAATATTTTTATTAAACAGAAAAAACTAGAAGTCCGAAAAAAAAGTTTTTTTTTGAAATAAAAAAAAAGAATATTAACCAAAATAGGAGCATTCAAGGTTATACCAGATTTCTAACTATCCCATAATTTTTTTTGGGAAGTGCGTATTACGAAATACTATTTCGTGGCATTTGCTAGCTAAATTGTAAATACTACACATACGGAAAAAAGTTAGGGATAATGAAAAAAAGGTCGTTTTTGCAAACAAAATATATTATTTATAGTTCGAATAATTAAAAATTTGACTTTATAGCCTAAAATTATATTATTTCAAAAATGATTTCATGTTAATAAGACAAAATAAAACTGCCTAGTGAATAAGATACAGGGTGAAGTCAAGGCATATGTTTTTAGTGAATTTTTGAAATACCCTGTAGTATAAACTGCCTGCAATTTTTTGACTGTGTACCGGTAAGTTTGAAGCCTAATTCTTTAAAAACATTTTGATTTTTGGATGATCAACGTATCTTTCTTTTTAAAGATAATACAGCAATATTAGTATGGTGATGTTTTACCCGTATTTCTCTTACCCACCCATAAAAATGTGAATATTAAAAATTCCATTTAGCACAGATTATTGTTCATATGGAAAGAAGTTATTGATATTGAAGTTAAGTAAGAAAAACATCTCTTTTACAAATTTATTCATGGTATGTAGTAATAAAGAAAATTTATAAATTTATTCAGCAAAACTAAAAAAAATGGGGTCAACTTAATGGAAAAAAGAAAAACATGAAAAACTAATATGCTATATGAAGACTGTTGTTTTCTATCACTTCTTGAATACGTCTAGTCTGCAATTGTCAATAGCGTCTTGCGGAAGCTGATCCCATATAACAAGTAAAATGTTTCGTAATTCCTGTAGAGCGTTCGGAAAATCCCAGAAATTTTCTATAGCATTAAGATCTGGTGATCTTGCTGGCAATCTTAAATGATCAATCTGGTTCTCTTGGATTTGATCAAGTACGATCCTAGCTCCATGCGGGCGAGCGTTGTCATCCAGAAATATAAAATTAGGTTCAAAATTGTACCCGTGTTCTTCAATGATATCATTTATGATGTCGCTTCGATAAGTCTCACCATTCATGGTACCGTCGCATAAGTACAATTGAGTACGACCACCGTAAAAAATCCCAGCCCAAACAATTATTCCTCCACCTCCGTAAGGATGAATCTCTTGTACTAAACCAGGTCGAACGGGTCTTCCAGTGTCTGTCCAAATCCTCAATCGCCTTGTATCACTATGCATTCTTCATTCCAACTGATTCTTTCTCGACAAAAGTCTAAGCGATTCCGACTGTGTTCCATAACAAGAGCGACAGAGCGCCAAGGTCTTCTTGACCTTAAATTGACCGCATGTAAGCGGTTTATGATAGATCTATGACTTGAACTGACTTGAACTCCGCTGGTTCTTCTTAAATCACATGCTATTCCCGAAGCTGGTCTAGTCATATTTTTTAGATCGCGGTCTTCCGGAGCGAAGTCTTTCAGACCAAGAATCTGCTTCTTGAAACCGTTTATTTAATCTACTGATCACACTTTGTGAAACATGAACTGCGTTTGCAACATCTGCTTGACTCATGCCAGCTTGTAGCATACCAACGGCTCTATTAGCGTTGCCCATCGTTAAGTGCCTTCGTACCATTTCGCGCAATATAAATACACTTCTCTCAGTATTAATACTAATGACATCTGTGATGACATTTCAAGCCGGGATACTTCAAATTTCAAAGTATTCTAGCTGTCCCGTTTTTATGAGCATAATAGAAAGACGGGTAAAACATCACCATACTAATATTGCTGTATTTTCTTTCAAAACCAAGATACGTTGATCATCTATAAATAATATATTTTGTTTTTTCATTATACCTAACTTTTTTCCATGTGTGTATTTGGAATTTCTAGTTTACAAGACACAAGTGATTTAAAATATTCCTATTTCAAATTGCAGGTCAGAAAAAGAAACACTTTTGTTGGCAAAGCACGACAGTTGCTTAGCTATCTCATCAGAACATTCTAAAATATTAACTTTTTTCTTGTTATAATTTTCAGAAGCTCAGGAAGTGATTGTTAGTACAACAAATGTATTTTCTCTCATTGGAAATGGCTTCGTACATTAGTAAAACGGAACAGGAAGCGTCATCCTATCTATCGCTGCTGCCCGCGATTCCTCGAAAAACTTTTAAGATGTAAAAGAGCGATTTACAAATAAATAGCAGATTTCCTGCCCGCGGGGCCGCCCAACCTTAAAAGCGTTTTTATTAGCCCGAAAGATAAAAGAAAGTAAATACAATAAACACGAAAAACATAAACTATTAAACTAATATAAATATTTTGTTTGGCGCGTTCGCGTTGTTGCGAACTGCGTGGCTTTTATTTTGAATTTATTTAGACCGTGTCACCATAAATCAATTGATACGGCCCGGTTTAACCGCCACTAAAACCCCGGGAATAAATATAATTAAAATAAAGTTAAATATTTCTTAGAGGTTTTAGCGACAATAAAATGACGGTTTGTAAATATTTTAAATCGGTACGGCCGTTAGCGGCGATGTTGTAAATGTTTTTACGTAAATACTGCTGGTGGCTTAAATAAATAATGCTCTGTATCGGATTTTGCGGAAAAAACCGAAATTTGAAAAGTTGACAATTTACTGCATTTTATTTGGTTCAGTAGGCTTAGGTGCCAGGTCGGCATTTTTCATCTGCGTTTTACGATTATTAGGTGACAAATTTTCTTATCGCTATTAGTATTGCGAAACTTTAATATGCCACATTCACTAATTAAGTGCATTTCTTACGGCTATCATTACATAGCCATGATATATTTTGTTAGGTTGATAAAACTTTGTTTGGTATAGCAATTTAAAGATGTAGTATACAGGGTGATTCACGTTGAGTGTCCTATTAAAAGTTCTGGAGAACTATAAAAGGGATTTTTTTCAAATTCGGCATACAGACATAATAGGTAATAATCTATATTTTAAAAATATTTTCGCAAGTGCAGCGTTGCCACGTCTCTCCGAAACCAATAGCAACATTGAAATTTCAAATAGAACACCCTATATTTTATTGCAGTTTCTGATTTTACGCACGATTTTAAGTAACTTTTGTTAACATCTTCCTATACTTATCTCCTACCATTTTCTCTAAAAAAATTAATTTATGATTTATTTTTAGAAAATCACCACGTTAATAAAATTCCATATTTACCTGCGTAAGCGAGATAATTACTAGATTTTTTTTCTGGGTTAGAGAGTGCATATATTTAAAATAACTATATGTTAGAATAGCGATATATCATATGGGGTGTCGTATAAAAAGGGCATTTTTATCGAACTTTAGTAATGGTGAAAACTCATTTATTTTAAATACAACACCCTGTATTTTATGGTATCTTCAAATAAACCAATACCTTACCTACAATATTTCCATATATGTTCCTATACCCATCTCCCACCGTTTTTTAGATACGAGCCAACTTTGAATATTTTCCTGTTTTCAAAGACCATCCACAACAAAAGCACCCGCCTCGGCACCTGCTTAGCGAATCACTTAACTAGTTAGGCCATGTAAGGTTTTATTTACCTCGTACTGACAAATATTTGAAATAAACAGACAGTTTTAAATACGGCGAATAATCCAAAATGTATTTTTTTTAAATACAATTTGTAACCTAAAGGTGTTAGATATTATAAGTGATAATTAAACAAACAAATAATACATAACCGTTAATTTTTAGCAAAAGAAAGATAACTAATTGTTAAATTGCTTAAAATGGCTACCATTCGCATTAAAGCATTCGTGCAAACATGTTAATTGGTTTCTCGTTGTTGCTCTTCGTATTTCCTCAGGATTTAATTCGTCAAAAGCTAGACGTACTCGATTTTCCAGATCCTGGAGATTTTGTAATGGATTTCCTACATACACTCGCTCTTTGATGGTTCCCCAAAGGTAAGAATCTAGAGGAGTTAGGTCCGGAGACCGAGGTGGCCAATCCCATGGTCCCAAACGTCTGATCCACCTATTTTCGAACATTCCGTATAATTCTTGACTCACTTCATTGCTGCAATGTGCAGGAGCCCCATCCAATTGGTACCAGCAAGAAATCAATAATTGTAGCGGTTACTCATCCAAAAACTCATTAACTGTAGTTCTTAAAATATCCAGATATTTATTCGAAGTTAAATTTTCATCGTAGATACAATAAGCAAATGTATTGTCCATCAGTAAGCAAAAACCATTAAACCCGAATTGAAACTGAAATCTTCGTTCTATAACCAATTTTGGGTTTTCAGCCACCCAAAAATTACTATTTCGTCTATTAAATATTCCTTCCCTCGTAAATTTCGACTCGTCAGTCCAGATAATTTTTTTCAAAAATAGTGTGTATTCATCAATTTTTGTTAGAACTATTTCGCAAAATTCAGTACGTCTCTGAAAATCTTCTGGTAAAAGGCCTTGCTGGGTGATAAATTTAAACGGTTGAATGTTATGTTTGCTTAGAATACGTTGAATTGTTGAATATGAAAGTCCTAGATCTATTTCAGCACTTCTAATTGATGCTTGAGGGTAAACGTTAAAATATCCAAGTACATTTATTTCATTGCCTTCATTATCAGTTTGTAGTTTTGTGTATGATCTATGTTTTATAATTTTGCCGTGATTTTTAAAATTTGCTTTATATCTGAAATATGAAGGCAAAATAAATAGAAAGCCTAAAATGCTGTGTACACGTACGAAAGACTTGTACCAAAAGAGAGGATGTCAGTATTAATGTGTATAATCAGAGTCCAAGGACCATCATCAAAATATGTTATGCACGTTAATACTGACAACCTCCTGTTGTTTCAGCAACATAAATTGATTTTTAAGGAAATAAAAACTATTATTGCATTTAGTACCTTCTAAATTTTTTCCTGTGCATAGGAGGTAAATAAGGATACATCTCGTTAAATTTTCTGCAGGTTCTTGAAATAACTTTGTTACACTCTCCATGAATGTAAAATAAATTTAAAATATCAATACTGGAATATTCAATTGCGTTTTTCATTTCATAGGACACTCAACGTGAAGCACCCTTTATAGTTATTGTTTTGCCCCACGACAATTCCATTCTCCTTTTTTTTGGAATACCCTGTATAACTATTACCGTCATGGTTCCTCATTCTTTTTGTTTCCCTACATTTTTATCGTATCTGCCATTGTTCTCTAGGTATTTGCGAAAATAGCCGTCGATGCAAACCAAGAAGTGGCGTGAATAAATTCAAATTTAAATTCAAAACGTTTATTTGTTCAATTAAAATGCAAATAAATTATCACAAAAATTGAAGAAAAAATCATGTGATTTCTAAAACTATTATAAATCCAATATTAAAAAAAAACATTATATATAAAACTCGTCAAAACTATAACACTTTTTATTTAGTCAGTCTTTTTTTGAAAATGTTTACGTTAACGGCATCTCTAATATTTGCATCTAACTTGTTAAAAAATTTGCATCCGGTAAAATAAATATATTTTCGAAAAAGAGCAGATCGATGATTCACAGGCAACAGAACTTTTTTAATCTGGTATTATACTTGACCTTACTTCCTGAAAAGCAGATTTATGTTGATAGACAAAGCTACAGTTCTACATGATTATCTGAATTTTAGGCCAGCAACAATATGAACTGCATACTTTTGTATTACAAAAACTCTATCGACATTAGCACTCTTCCCCCAATTTAATATTCCATATCTAATTTTTCACTGTATGTTGGTGTAAGTAAGAGACACAAGTATTTGCTTACTGCAGTGCATAGACATAAACTTAAATGCATAACAGCAGCTACACAATTTACTGCAAAGACCCCAATATGCTGATGTCATTTTAAGTTTTCATCGAGAATAACCCCCAGCAGTTTAGATTGATCTGCTGAACGTAAATGCAAATCCGTACCTTCCAAACAATTCTAAATGCACACTGATGGGCTTAAGGGAAAAATAACAATTGTCGTTTTATTTTTATTTAAATTAAGTTTGTTTTTTCCTGTACATTTTAAAAATTTTCTATGTTTCTTCAGCAGTTACCTTTAAGGATGCGAGATTTTCTTTAACTATCATTTGTGTCGTCAGAGAAAGAAATGACGAAAGTATTTTCTGCAGAGTTATTAATAAAATTTATGAGGTCGTTTCCAAAAACCAGAAAAAGGAACGGCCCCAAAATCGAGCCCTTGAGAACACCTTTTCGATAGCAACTGCTTTGCGCGCCATTAACATATATCAGTTGTATTCTATTTGACAAGTATGACTTAATAAAATCCATCGGCTTATATTATACCATATCTATAAGATTGCCACACTCTTTCTCTGTTTGATAGCAGACAGTATGTATTTGTTTTAAGATAATATAAATCTACACTAAGGGGTTGATTGAAAGAGAGGCAATAAAGTTAGTGTGCAAATCACCGACTGCTCAGGGAGATTGGTTCGATTTCTATTTATAAGGGCCCCAACAGTTCTATACCAGTTAACTGTTAACCGCTCCAGATGTTATGAGTACCACTCCTCAAGACCACTAAGATAAAATTAATTAAAGTTAATAGTAAAAAAAAACGAAGCATATTCAACAAATAACATTTATTAACAAGTTCAGTGCTCCACAAAATATTTCCAGAAATATGTATCTCCTGTAGGTTATTTTATATAACATATGAAAGAAATTGGCCTTAATTGAAGTTTTAAAAAAAATGACAATTGACTGTGTAATGATCCTATGTTAATCAGTTTTCATACCTCATATGCTGAGAGAAAAATCTAAAGTATATTCAAATAAAGATCACTATCCAAATATTAGATCAACTGTGTAAAATGTTTTATGAAAATAGCTAAAGAATCACAGAACAACATACTAAATGTTCAATAAAACTTGAAAATTAAGTAATACGGATGAGAAAAGAAATTTTCAATCAGCTAATGACAGGTAAAAGTAATAGACTCCAAAATCTATAAATGTTTATAAAGAAAATCTTTAAGTTGTTTTAATTTACCGAACAATTTGATATAACAATAAAAATTTATCAAAAGATGCAAAATAATCAAGCAATTAATTAACTTTATTAATTCAAATACAATTAATAATAATAGAATAAAAGAAAAGAGTATTATGTGAATCTAAGAGCAAGCAAATAACAAGAAAAATTTATATAACTAAGTTTCAAATCCAATCACCAATATTACCTAACAAATTGACACCATTGTTTTATATCAAAATACCTTTCTAAAGCAAGTAAATACAATAAATCATAAATATCATCACATATTCCAGTAGTGTTACCTGTCTATAACACTTATCATATACCTTGTATAAACTAACTAGATCTTATAAGTTAAAATTTCAAGATGTGATCACACTTCACAACAACACTGTATCTTAAAGTATATTATACTATCAAATGTTGGCAGAAACCTATAGACTATTGTGTCATAAACTTATACTGTGATGTTCTGTATCTTAAAGCCTACTATAGGGTCAAATGTTGACAAAAACCTATAGATTATTATATCCTAAACTTATATATAATGTGATATTTGAGTATCAGCATGAGTTGTAAAGTAAAAATAATCATGGTTTATGCACACCAGCAGTAGTTAGAACTTTATACCAAAAAGTATACCCTACACTCAAAAGAAATAGAAAAAGTCATAAAGTTGATCAGCAATAAACAATAAAGTCAATTCAGCACAAAGGATGTTAAAATTAAGATACTTATCTAAGTGTCTATCAGCATCGGTGACTTAGATCAGCAATCTATGATGTAAATATCATCAAAGACATTTCCAGCAGGAAAACTGGGTACGTACACACTTAAGTACTAGGTAACAGACTTCTGCTCCACTTACAATGACACATCCAGGTTCAAACCCTGGTTAGGAGAACAGGAACAAGAAGTAGAAGAGGAGGGAGAAAAAGAAAAAAACTCTAGAATAGTACAAACGTCTAAGATTTACACCCCAAATAAAAGTATATAGGTCTGTTTAACAACTCAACACCCATTATATCAAATAAAGAAAATAATTCCAAACAAAAATGTATCAATATTTCCCAGCTTGACTTCATTTAAACCAATTTATATTAGGCTCGTACATGTCTATTAGATACATATCATTATCAACTACAACCCCTTAACATTATATACAAAATATAAGCAACATATCTATTAATTAATACTAATATAGGTACATTACAGCCCTTATAGTGAATAGTAACAAGAATCCACCCTTAAAACCTTGTAGATATCAATACAAAATGTCATTACTCCAGTATATGTAAGCTAATATAAGATGTTATAGACAGAAAATGTAAATCACTTATACAATATTGTTAAATTTTGCCAAATTGGTTAAAGCAGATAGCATGTATTTATATCTTATAAGGTTGTTTCGGTCTTCAAAAAAATATGAAAATTAAAGTGATTTTTATAGATATATAGGCCTCTTTCCTAATTATAACATACACATGTAATAGTTGTATTGAAACACACTTATTAAAGAAAACAAATTCTCCCCAATGTATTTACTATTCTTTACTTTATGCAAACTTAAATAACAATTGGCTTATGGAGGTTACAAATAGACCTTTTTGTATTGCAGAAATAAACTTAATAATTATAACAAACATAAGGTATATATACGTTCAGCACATATCTTAAGAAAATGAAAAGTACTATTGAATACATTGTTCACTACACAAATCAAAGGGCAATCAAGAGTGTCCCCATAGCTCTTCATTTCAATAAGTAAAATAACTCTGTGGCCTTGTATTTACTTTTTAATAAGAGAACTAAGTAACAAAAAAAATAACCCCTTTTTTACATATAAACAAAAAGACCTTAGTGATAGCCGAGAAACTATATCTAAGCTAGAGGTTAGAACATAACCTATAAAAATAATATGGCAAAATACAAGAAAATATGTACAAGGAAACTATATCACATTTTAGTGAATATAAACTTGGGTTATCTTACCTTATTTGATGGTAAAGGGTTTCTTATTAGTCATTTCGTAAAGTTTGTCCATTCAAAAAAATATAGTAGGCTGTCAAGTGCAGTTAAATCCTCACAAGAGAGTAATAAAAGGTTCCTCAACCAAAAATATTAAGGTACAACGTAATTAAATACATATAGGGGCCTTTTTAACTAAGTTGCCGACGTAAATCCCAAAAGATGGCCTGAATTAAAACAGGATCACTTCGCCGACAAACTTTCACACTTAACCTTCACCTTCCAGAGAGACAAGAAGCTTAACCTACCTAACCACCAGCTCAAGGCAACAGTAAGGGGATGACAATCCGTCAGTGGTGCCACTGACTGAACTGACCAAATCTGGACAATAGATCAGCCAATCCCTGAGCTGGATCACAGAAAGAAAAAATATTTAAAGAAGAAAGTAAAATTACTAATTGAACAAAACTAAGGCGCCATCTACACGAAGACTAGTGAATTGCCTCAATATGAAGCGGAAGATTTCGCTAAGCAGAGACTGCGAGCACCTTACTACATCGATAGGAGACTTACAGTACCGGATTTACGGATTTTTATGCATTAAAATGTAGTGACGAAATTAAACTGTTACAAGATTTCGCAAAATTTATCAAACGCTCGTAAAAAATCTACAAACATTCTCAATACAATGAATCTTTTGTCAAGACCCTCCACAATTATACGTTGGAACTCTCATAATGCAGTTTCAGTGCTTTTTATTAAAGCAAAACCGACTGCGACTGAGGCAATATAGGCAAAAAGGCATTGCCTACCCTACGAAAATGGTTGGGTAATCTATTTTTGTTTTGACAGAATTCTCTTAATCATTTTAAATTATTGTGGCTTTTTTTCCATAGATTTAACAGAAAATCCATCTATCCTCAAAATTTTAAAAAATGTCGAACCACCTAAAATTATTCCACCACAAAAGCATCACATAAGAACCAATAGGCAAGCAAAATTCGATCACCATTAAACATTTTACGGAAACCGAACGCAGTGCTTTCGTACGAATGCGACAAGGATATTAAAAGAATCGTATACATAAAATAGAAACGCACCAGCCGAAATATGTCTCAATATTGATTTGAATCGTCATGTTACCGAGTCACAATACGAGTTAATTATAGCATTAATTGATCAGTTTAGTCTTAATTTCTCTCCCTGTTGTGTACTTAAATAAATTATACAAAAGTTCTGAAAAATTTTTAGATGACAGACAGAAACATTGATTTAATTGTTTAAATTTTTTGTCTTAACATTCTAAACTTAGTCCATACGAAATACTTAATTTTTGTGAAGATAAGAAAATTTCTCGTGTATTTCCTTAATTATTAAAGTAAGCAAGTTTAATAACAATATAACACATGTTTAAAGAATTTAACTATTTGACTATTAGGTTATATGATTTGAAAATTGCTGCATTCTTAATTGATTTTTTACAAAGAGGTTTTCCTTTTGGAACAAAAATATGTTACGTCTTTTGAAAGCGGTTTTAAGTCACTATAAATTAAGTTTAAATTGTTTATGGACATACTGATGCAAGACAAAAGCACTTTTAAGGGGTAAGTAATTTTAGAACACAGAAATTTATTATTGCCCGCCCTGTTTAAAAGGCACTTCATGCCATTGAAACCAAGTATTATCAAAGTAACAAAATTGAAAAAAAAAGGATCTTTTGGCTTTTTCGCAACTGAATAAAAATATTTAACCTTAAATTATTAAATTTAGGGTTAAATGTTTTTATTCAGTATTATCAAAGTAACAAAATTGAAAAAAAAAAGATCTAATTGGCTTTTCCGTTTTTTACCTTTTTTGACGTCTAGCTTAAAATAATTTTAATAGTTGAAGTTTCCAAAGATTTTTTAGCTATTTTAGAATAATTGAGTTCACAAAACGTGGATTGCATTTTATTTATGGTCTTGTTAATGGTAATTGCTTTGAAGCTAAACGACTCTATTCGCAGCATTACCCAAATCAAAGACAGCCTGATTTACGAACTTTTGATCAGGTTGACATACCATTGAGCAAAAAACTGCTGAAGTTGAAGAAGCAGTCTGGAATGCTGTAGAAAAACTACCAAGTACAACTACAACAAAAACTTCGGCAACATTAAACATTTCACATATGCTTGTTTACAAAATTTTATAATTTAGTTTATAAAATTGAATAATGTGATGCATCCTTACCATTTTCAGACAGCTCTTCTATTATCCTATAATTTCTGGGCAGAAGAAAATTCTCATACGTGTCTAACTTTAAAAGTTGACAATTTACTGCATCTTATTTGGTTCAGTAGGCTTAGGTGCCAGATCAGCATTTTTCATCTGCGTTTTACGATTATTAGGTGACAAAATTTCTTATTGCTATTAGCATTGCGGAACTTTAATATGCCCCACTCACTAATAGGCCAATCAATAGAGCAGAAAATAATTGATTTTATGAGTAGAACACAACCTGGAAACCAATATGGCATGGCATCATTTGAAAAATAGTTTGTTGGTATACACTGATGTGTTTTCTACTAGGCTATAGTATTTTTAATACTATTCCTTTTTAAAACATCTACAGATGCACCAGCGTCAGTTAATAAAGAGACAGATATTCGTCGAAAACAATGTCCAGTATACAATGACGCATTTGCTACATTTAAGAATGCTGCTACTTTTTGGGGTAGTTTTTCAAACTTATTTTTACGAACTGGCTGCGAAGGACATTGATTGTTTTGATAACGAACGAAAAATCGCAAATGAAGAGTCACAGCTTTTCTTAAAGCCATATACTTGCGGCAAATTTCAGTAAAGTTGACAGTATTGCTACCTGAATTTTTAACAATGAAATTTCTATCAATTTTGCTTTTGGTATTTTTAATATTGATCATAATCAGTTACTCCTTCCACCGTCAACTCAACTAATTCCTTATTTCTACAGGCAGCTTCTACACCAATAATAAAGTCTACCTTCATCATTGAAAACTGGTTGTCTGGGGCATCCATTCAAAATTTATCATACCGATCATCAGTCAGGATCTTGTCTTTTTTTGACTTATGTCTTTCGTTTCTTCTTTTCAGGAGAGCAAGCAAGCTAGCTTGTGAAATTTGCTAATGTCGATTTATTATGTTAACGTTTAGTATAGTTTTCAGCATAGAATAATGTGCCTAAAGCGTCATTTTACAAATGTCTGATATTGCCATTCATACATTTACTTGGATGGCAAAAAATCTTTTAGCGCCTATTAAGCTGCTTTTTTTAAAACAAAAGTTTCCATTTCGATTTATAATCACGAAATTAATGACACTGACAAAAAAGGCTGTCGTCTTAATTACATATTTATTTTTAACTACATGTCTCATAATTTTCGCATATTTAGATCTCAACTATGGTTGTTATTGAAATATGTTTAAAATCAGTTGTACACAACGGATTTTAAAAATTGCTAAAAATACAAATAGTGCCTCGTTATTAGATTCAAACGAAAAACTTAGTAAGTAACGTGTAGCAATTTCGCTGACCGAGTTTGGTCGATTTAAATTATACAGGGTCTCGGAAATTACCAAACTGTTAAACTCACCGAATTTTAAAGAGCTTTATTTTTCCAATTGTAAATGTATAATTTAGAACAACTAAACAACAAAAGTTTTTCAGTACCGACAATGTTGCAACCCAGAAAGTACATACCCTCTTCACTCCAGTGCTTTAGTTGGTTACAAACAAAAGTGTTTGTTGTTAATTCTATATTGTTCAATGTTCGAAGGTTTAGACTGTTATTTTTAAAAGATTTTACTCTGGCGACTATTTTGGTTGATATAAATTATAAATACATTTTGTATATTAAAATGTAAGCATTCTTAAAGAAGTCCGGGAACCGAAAGGTATGTGTGCGGATATGTGTTTTCGGTTTGTTGATATATTTTCTGATTCGCTCCTGGGTAAGAAAACTAAGCCTTTATGTAATTGGATTAAGTGTCGTGATAGCGATCTACTTTTTACTTTTGCATGGTTGTCCTACTATAATAAATAATAAAAAGTGACCGGCAAGCAATGCTCAGAAGTATCTGTATCTTAACCTGGTACCGAACAATTGTTTTAAGAACTGTCAACAGAAACCATATTTATATTTATCGAATTCAATTTCAAATAGATTCAAACAAAAATTTTTTTTGGCTTTTTCGCAACTGAAAAATATTTAACCTTAAATTATTAAATTTAAGGTTAAATACTTTTATTCAATTGCGAAAAAGCCAAAAAAGATTTTTGTTTGTCAATCTAAACGCAACAAATAAACTGTACACATTTAAAAAACAAAATCGATTTCTTGCAAAATTGAAATTACGGTAATATACATACAAGGTGATTCCTGTAATTTAAAGATAGTTCTCTTTAAATGCGTATAAATTTCACGAAAGTATTATAATTATTTAAATATATTTGTAATAACACAGATATGTACAGCTGTATTAATGCCGAAGCTTTTCTCCCATACAGCTTAGTTTCAGGAATATACAAACACACACACACATATATATATATATATATATATATATATATATATATATATATATAAAGGGTCATCCAATAGGAGTGTCCTACTTTTCAACTGAAATTAAATTAAATAAAGAAAAGGTATCATCATATTTATTTTTTTATTTTGAAGCTCAATATATACCATTATGTATGAAATAAGATGTCAAGCAAATGACCGCCTCGGCTTCGCTGAGTAGCGCGAATTCGTGATATCCAGTTTTCGATAACAGTCTCACATAAAGCTGGATGAATTTCATTGATAGTTCTTCTAATGTTCATCTTCAAATCCTCAGTTGTTCGTGGTGCATTGGCATAAACTCGGGCCTTTAAATATCCCCATAAAAAAAAGTCCAAGGGTGTTAAGTCGCAGGACCTTGGTGACCAGCCGACATCACCACCACGTGAAATTAAGCAACCTTGAAATCTTTCCCTCAATAAAGTGATTGTTCCATGTCATCCAGTCTGCGATAGAAATAATCTGTTATCATTGCCCGGTATCTTTCACCATTAACAGTTACGGTATCTCCTCCCTCATTTTGAAAAAGGTAAGGTCCAATAATTCCCCCGACGCAAAATGCGCACCATACTGTTACTTTAGTGGGATGGAGAGGACGTTCATAAAGCTCTCTTGGATTCTCCTCACACCAAAAACGGCAGTTTTGCTTGTTCACATAACCGTTCATCCAGAAATGGGCCTCGTCGCTAAAAATGATTTTGCTACCAAAGTCAGGGTCCTCTTGAAGTTGTTCCATAGCCCAATTAGCAAATAAACGGCGCAATCTGTGGTCGGCTGGTTTTAATTCCTGTGTCAAGACAATCTTGTATGGATGAAGCTTTAGATCAATGTGCAAAATTCGCCATGTTGTGCCCCAGGAAATGTTTAGTTCCTGTGCTCGGCGAGAAATTGATTGCGATGGATTATTACGCACGTTCTGACGAACGGCCTCGATGTTTTCAATGGAACGGACAGTACGTCGCCGAACAGGCACTCTCTGATCACTAACTGACCCAGTATTTTCAAATTTCGTTATTAAACGCCGAATCGTGTGCTCTGTTGGACGATTAACTTGACCATAAATTTCACGAAGTGCGCGATACGTTTAACGAATAGAACACCCATTTTGATAAAAAAATTTCACAATTTGCACGCTCTGTGGAATCGTGTATCTCTCCACGATAATTTGTTAGAACTGACTGTAAACACATACAAAATATGAAAACATTATCGCCAGGAATTTGGCCACAATACGCGGTTAAAAATAGGACATTCTTATTGGATGACCCCTTATATATATATATATATATATATATATATATATATATATATATATATATATATATATATATATATATATATATATATATATATATATATATATATATATATATATATATATATATATATATATATATATATATATATATATATATATATATATATATATATATATATATATATATATATATATATATATATACAGGTTGAGTGAACCAAGTGGCACCCCCCATTTATTTCAACAATATATATTTTTACGGTAACTGTTATTATACAGGGTCGGTCAAAAATGCTGGGCGTGGTCTAAATGCAATTTTTTAAATAGGAACTTTTTTTATCCATTTTCGGATTCTTCATAAAATTCTAGAAAAAAAATTATATTGAAGTGATATAGCTAAATTTAACGGTTTATGAGATATTTATGTTTAAAAATTGTAAAAAAGACCTGTGAATATTCACAACGTTATTTATTTATACCATGAATTATTTCGAAGTAATGCTTAGTAGGTATACGAGGTAATTTGAGAATACTAAAAATATAAATAAACACCACTTAAAACTTACAACTTAAACTTAAAACAGGTTATACCGTTAAAATCACTGCAAATGTTCAAACTTATGCCCATTTTGTCGAATGCATATTTCCAACCTTCTCTCAATATTTTCAAGGATGCCTTGAAGAGTTTGTGTCGTAATTTCAACAAATGCATTCCTTATTCGATCCTTCATATCTTCTTGGTCAATCGGAGGAACTTTATAGACCTTCTCCTTAACATATCCCCATAGAAAAAAATTGCACGGTGTGAGATCCGGCGATCTTGCTGGCCACTGAATTTGACCTCCTCTTCCTATCCACCTGTTGGGATATAACTGGTCCAATAACTGACGAACATTGAGTGAAAAATGAGGCGGAACACCATCTTGCTGATACCACATGTTTTGACGTTCTCGGACAGGAAAATCTTCTAAAAGAATTGGAAGATGATTCACTAAAAAATTTAGGTACATTTCTCCATTTAAAACACCGTCAAAAAAATGAGGTCCAATAATTCGGTTTCCGAGAATCCCACTCCAGACATTAAGAGACCATATTCTTTGATTGTCAATTGTTCTCATCCAATGGGGATTTGTGGTACTATAATAGTGCATATTATGCCTATTAACTACACCATTGCTCTTAAACGAAGCCTCGTCGGTGAACAAAACATTTTTTAAAAATAACGCATCTTCATTAATATGCATCTGAAGGATCCTGCAAAAGTGTACCCTATTTTCAAAATCATCATCATAAAGTTCTTGCGTCAAAGATAAATGGTAGGGATGGTATTTGTGTTTTAGAGATGTTCTGGAAACGGTACTTTGACTTATATCTAATTCACTGGCCAAAGTTCGTGAACTTACTTGAGGATTTTCTTCCAAACTTAACAAAACCTTTAATTCATTGTCTTCGTTTATTATGAATTCTCTTTTTCTCTTTTTAGGATAAGCAACACTTCCTGTTTGTCTAAACCGATGTAGAGTTTTTTTTAGAACTTCACGGCTTGGCTGTCTTCTACCTGGAAATTTTTCTTGGTATAGGCGTTTAGCAGTTTTTATCTAACGCTGAAATTCACCAATTAGTAAAATCATGTCACTTAATTCGTTGATGGGGAAGTTTTGATTAAACGCCATAAAAATTTATACTTTAAAATATAAAATTTTTAATACTGACAAAACCTCAAATGGCATTTGCATCAACTGGTGTTTTTCCTACAAAAGTACAAGTAACGTCGCCCAAGAAACTAAACAATAAAATAACAAATCTTATGTTATGCCGCAGGTATAATTTACAATTTTTAAACATTAATATCTCATAAACCGTTAAATTTAGCTATATCACTTCAATATAATTTTTTTTCTAGAATTTTATGAAGAAACCGAAAATGAATTAAAAAATGTAAGTTCTTATTTAAAAAATTGCATTTAGACCACGCCCAGCATTTTTTACCGACCCTGTATAATAACAGTTACCGTAAAAATATATATTGTTGAAATTCGAAACACTTTTGTATTTAATTTTTTCAGCTAATCCTAACAGTTTAGGAAATAAATGGGGGGTGCCACTTGGTTGATTCACCCTGTATATATATATATATATATATATATATATATATATATATATATATATATATATATATATATATAAACTCAATACTGACATACAACGCTTCTTCGATATTCCAGTATAACAATATTTTTTTCGTTTTTATTTTTTTTACTTATTTCATATTTTTATTTAGTTTTTTTTATCTCATCCCGAGGAGAATGTATTTCTAAACAGTTTCTTTGTTATAGCATAATATTAAAATCCATCTGAAAGCTAATCATAATGTTTGATTTGGTTACCTTTGTTTATTTACCTAAGACCATTTTCGGCTATGAAATAACCAAATAATTTAACTTGTTTTTCCTTGGCTCTAATTAATTTAAACTAAGTATTTTTCTATTCGTCAAACATAGGAAAAATAATTGCATTGTTCGCCGAGCCAAGGATTTCCATGTCCACATGCCAACACGTTTTAAACAAGAGACATCAAACGCTATGAATTACACAGTATCCATACATCAAAAGTTGACGGAGGAAGTTCTCGAAACGCAAATTTATTTTTCTTTTTCGAAATATTAAGTCACCCAGATGCATGTGTTCTCTAATAATTCGTTTCTTCGGAACACTATTTGATTATTTTGCCTTTTGGTGTGGCAAAGGCTCAACTACGTTTACGAATTACAAAAAAGCCTATATAAAATACTATCGAAAAATATAATAAGTAAAGCTCGAAGAGGACATTCAATAACTTCACTTAAATTTAATGGGGCATAATTCTTTTGTTTTTTTTTTGAAAAATAAAACTTTTGTGAAACGGTGTCGAAAGCCTTTGCAAGGTCTAAAAAACTATCAAAAGTCTGCCGCCCTCATTAATAATATATGAATTTCGCTAGACACTGCATTAATAGCATCAGTGGTTGATAGTTCTGTTTTAACCATATTGATTTTTAGATATTTTATACCTATCTAAGTGCCCTAAAATTCTACTTTTTATTGATTTTTCGAAAAATTTTGCAAAGCTCCTTTAATAAATTTGAAAAAACGTCAGTTTAAAATATGGACTAACTACTTAAAATATATGAATAAGTAATTTTTATTGCTTCAGTTTTGATAAGGTCTAAATCAGTCCAGTTATTTTTGAATCTAGTAATATTTAGCTTAATCTCATTGTCTGTTGCTCGAAAAAATAATAACGATTACCTTATGTAAAAATGAACGTTGTTGTACATAAGGTTGCTGTTTGTTCTTTATTTATATTTGTCATATTTTCTCCCACATTATTAAAATAAGAATTAAATAGTCTACTTTTTTACAGGGCACTTGTACTAATAGATCTATTAGGGTTTCTAATTCGATTCATTTCTTTTTCCATTATTATAGAATTAGTGGCTTCATTACAGTTTACCAAAGTTTTTTCGGGTTATGTTTAGTATGTGTTATTTTTTTTATAATAATTATTTTTTGATTTTTTTGTCATTTTACTAGTGTTATTTCTGAATCCTTTGTTTCAAAAATGTCTCTATTGGTATATATACGTCGACGATATATTGGTCGGTTTTACTGGCACGATGAGACAACTTAACATATGTTCAAAGGATTTAAATATTATACACAAAAATATACAATTTATTGTCGAAATTAAACAAATAATAGCAGTTAACAATGGATATGATCCCAAAATAATTCACGATGTTTTAAATAAAAAAATATAAAAAAAACGAAAAAAAAAAAATAAATATAACATACTTACTTACATCGGAAAACCTATAGAAAAGTTGGCTTCTATACTGCGTAAAGAGAACATTAAAACTGCAGTTAAAACAAATTGTAATCTAAGTAAGTTTATAAAAAATAATAATGAAAGAACAAATAAAAATAATAAATTAACTATGGATCATGCCTAAAATAGTATATAGGCCAGACTGGGAGAACTTTTAAACAGAGATTAGCAGAACATAAAAGAGTTTTGATTAAAAATACTGACTGATTGAACAAACGCCGAACATTTCTTAGATAATAACCAAACTTTCGATGGAAATTTTGAAATATTACATACAACAAACAAAAGTAAAAAATTGTCCCTTTTAAAGTCAATGGAAATTAATAACGTAAAAACACCCAGTATCTCTTAAAACGACCAGATATGAATAATTCACCTCTTTTAATATTATTTTATTAAAAATTTCCTTCAGATTCTATTTAGAACTCTCGTAGGCCATAAAAGTCTTTACCTAGAAATATGTTTTTGTAAATATTAAACTCATTTAGGAAATTGTACAGTGTTAGCAAAACATGTGTCACAATTTGTGAATAAAAGTGAAAATCTAATACTATTTAAAGTGTTTTATTTACATCATTTCATTGGGTAGTAATTATAGGTTTTATTTATTCCCTTGTTAATAGCTGATTTTAGGTTTGAATTAGTATCATGATATTTCCAAATTTATTAAACAGTAGGTTTTGTTTAGCTCGTGGTGAATTATATTGGGAGGACAATAATAAATTTAAAAATAGGCATACCTAAAATAAAAATAAATATAAATATCTTTAATTGAGCTTTAAATTCTCTTGAAGTTCAGGTCTACTCTTCGTTCTCTAGAATTGGAAAAAGGCTGAATGACACGTTCGTTAAAATTGCACGCACTTTCCTTTTCTAAACGATTTCTCGATACTTAACCTTGCTAAAGCGGATAGTCTATCTCGGCCCAACTCCTCAATAAAATTTATAAGCCTTTGAAAAACCCCTCGCTTTTCAGAAAAAAACCGTTTCATCATAGCCACGTGGTGCAAGCTCGAATACCCCACAAAATTTTGCGCAATCTATAATTTTGTTTAAAATATAACGATTTTTGGATAGATTTTCATTAAAATCTATTTTAATGATGGGATTTTCTATAAGTTGTGTCTAGCTGAGTGCGAATATCAACACCGGAAGTGTAGGAACATAGTTCACCGAACATTTCATGTGAACTGTAGAAAACGCATGTTTTTTTTTAAGTGTTTTAAGTCTTTAACACTGGTTTTGCACCATAATGATTCCGACGAGTCCTTAGAAAAGAACAAACAAACATAACAGAAAAATGAGTTAAAGACTTCACAACCACATATCCAGATAGCTAAATCGTACATACTTTTGCAAAAGTTTCGATGAACCTCTTTATTTTGTCTTTACTAGTTCTGGCAAATTGCGACTTACCTTGAATTCGTTTATTTTCTCATAATTAAGTTCGTTAGCACTCTTTAGTTGTTTAATTATTTACACAACCGACACTATTTCATCTACATTCACAACTGAATAGACAAGTCACTACCAACATTTTGTTTCCTGTATATTTCCAACTCACACATAGATCATAAAAATAAAAAAAAAATATATTACAAAAAACAGTATATAAATCAATTTTCATCGAAAAAAAACGTCCGAAACAATATCGAGTTAGAATATCGACCGCGCGACCTCTGAACAATTTCAACAACTTCCGCATGCCGACATGATGCCGCGACCGATCGATCGAATTATGAGCAGTGCTGCCAATCTCAAATTTCAGATTGTACTCGATGTGTTTGTAAATTACCCACTTTTACCCGCAGCCTAATATCTAATTACTCAAAATTTTACCCACATGAATGAAATAAGAATTTAAAACATGAAATTGATGAAATTATAAAATTTGATTAATTCATTGATGGTATGGTATAGTAATTGGATTATTGACTCTGTTCCGGCTGGAACAATTTGTCAGCTCATCCTGGGGTGCATCCAGGGAACTAGTCGAACACATGTCCTGTCCACTGTATGCAAAATTCTGTTTTCGTAAAAAAGTTAATTAATCTTGTTCTAATGCATCTTGGCTTCTACAGGTTGCCCCTTAAAAAAGTACTACTTGTATCACGAGATGACCCTTTCTTTCAAATCATCCCTGGACCCCTCCTACTCCCGCCACATAGCGCCTATAGGCTGTATAGTCTATGTAGAACTGGGCAGACAAACAGGATAGAATGCAGGAATAAGCATTTCCCCGAAACAACACAGCAACACCGAACACGTGGAACCACTTATGTTAAAAACACAGAGGTCTGTCTTCCACGAGGCGATTCGAGAGACTCGATTAATTCATTGATAATAAAAATGTAAATATCAATCTCGAACGAACTTTTATGGTCGATGTCGTTTTGAGTTTCGATAGGACGACCGAAAAACGAAAGGCTAATTTGTACTATCCACACCAACGTTGCCAAATTAGGGATAGGTAAAATTTTCATTGTGATACCATACCAAGGCACATGAACATGATAGTATAAACCTATTTTGCGTATCTCAAAAATAATTGAACAAATAAAAATAAAACATTGTTTTATATACTTAAAAATATATTTTGCTGACGCAGCTAAAGTAGGTAAATATTGAAAATACAAAAAGCTTATGAAGAATTAAAATAAATCATACAAGCACCTAAATACCTAAGTATTTTTATTAGCCATTTATCCATGACTACCACAAACTACAATATAAACAACGTGATGAATACATTATATAAAATTAATCAAATACGAATAGGACTTATAAACACGATATCACGAAATCCTTACACCACTTACACCTTGTTTCAATATTAGTAGGTATTAATAAAGAAAAGAAACCATCAGCTTTCAAATCAAATTAATATTTTTAACTTTTGAGTTGAAGTACAACGATAGAGACACATCTCTAGAACGCTTAGAGTCTAACCTATGCCGCATACGCGCATCTTTTGGGTGTAGAAAGAGATGGAAATGGAAGAGGCATTAGGCACTAACGCAAGCAACAGAGGCAGAGAGTGGCCTTTTCTAGCAGTCTAGAGATTTACGCCGATGAGTACAACTGACGACAACAGTGCATTCCGACGTTGCCATGGGTATCTGAAAAGAGAGATTCTCCACAAAATTAAACCTCGAATTGTTGCTTGTGGCTTAGATTCCTGAATTATCCGCTTTTACTCGCACGAAAATTCTTACCCGCAAAGGTGACCTAAGTGACCACTGATTATGAGAAGAGACCGGCTGATGACCCAAATCACGATTTCATATTCTATTTGCTATCACGTTCGGCTGCCGCTCGGTAGCTGTGAAATCTTCGGGCTTAGTATAGCTTAATATAGCGTATTTTATTATGCCTAACTATTAGGAGGGACGGTCAAACAAATAACTTATTTTCTGAAATATTTTTGGGGGGTCATTGACCAAATGACCCTATGGAAGAGCCGCCACTGGTGCATACATGAAGTATGCAATTGAAGTTGCCATTTAAACTGAGAAGAAAAGAAAGTTGTTTACACTTGTTTAATATCAGATAACGATTAGTACAATCTAAGATTTTTGAGAAAATATTTATATAACTAATTTGCAACAGTGGCACTTCCAGAACTCTGTTATCGTTCCCGTCTCCCATCCCGCGTCGTGTTTTTCGTGTATAAATTTTGACAGTACATACATCAAAAAATTATTACAATAATATCTATCAAATTTTCCATTTAATAATTTATTGTTAAACATATTAGAGGCAAAATAATTTTCAATATTTTCAATATTAGGTAATGGGTGTCTGGGGGGGGGGGGGTAATTACCCCCTCTGCTCCCCTCCTTGGAAGCGCCCTTGATTTGCAATGGGCAATAATATTTTACCCTCTAACCAATCTATCTTTTAAAACGGTCATGCAACAGCGGCAGCTATGTTGAATGTCCCGAAAGAGATTGTCACTGCATTAAATAATAAAAAAATAGCTTACTCGACTACTCTTAGGCATAAACCATGGTTTATTATGTAAAAAACTAAAGTACTTTGCACGCTCTAAAACGGATTCTTATTTTTTGATAGAATACAGAGTCAAAGTCAGCGTATATACTCGGTGACAGAGCGTTTGATTTGACTATCGCACAGGGTCGTGCGGTGAAGTTTTAAGAAAGGGAAGCAATTTTTAGAAACTTACCTATTTCTAATGTAATTCGATTCTTCGATCATTTTTTGTAAATTCGTCAATGAGGTCATCATAAAAACGTCGATAATCCGACATATTTTGGAAAAGTTTATTTTCAATGGACAACAGCGATGTATGCAAAAGTCTCTCTTGCCCCGTTAATTTCTCACGAAATTTTTTATACTTTTAAGCGTTGAAAAATTACGTTCTACTGATGAACTTGGGGCAGGTATTGTCAATAATAATTCACACAATTTCGACACTTCGGTGTAGGCATCTTCCAGCGCCTTGTCTTTTAAAAATTGCATTAGTTCCTTAGCGTTATTTTTTGCGGTAATGTCATCAGTTTCGTAAATCACTTTTAGTTCAGATCGCAGTAACACTCGGTCGAAGAACTGGCCATAATGAAGAAGAAGAGATTTAAACGCATCTTCTGGAAAAGTTTTTCCTTTAAATGCATCAAAATTGCAGAGCTCGAGGAATTTAAAATCATTTTAACCGTTAAATCTATAGTTTATTTGTTGCTGAATTTGATCGATTATTTCATAAAAGAGGCGTCTGTATGATGTTTGAACATCTCCGACCTTGTCTGTTCGAAGACGCTTGGCTTGTGGCTCTACATTTAACGTCATCGTTTTCTCCCAAAATAGGTCAAAGTCATCTCTTTTTTGGCTTAACATGGACTTAAAATCATCCACTTTTTTAGGCAAAAAGCAATATCATTTGTTTTAGTTTGTAATATATTAAAAACATTGTCCGAGAATGGAAATATTTCTGAAAATATGTTCAACAAATAATTAAAATTAAAATCTTGTTTCAAACAGTCCAAAAACCCCTTCGAACGATTTATTGCTTCTGAGTACTACGTTTCATTATTTTCTATTATATTCTCAAATAGTTCAATCAGTGATTCACGATTTTCAGATACTGTTAAAATAAGTCTTCCATTATAGTTTCACCTAGTAGCAGCTACTTTGGGCAATCGTTTGTGGACAATGGAGTCCAAAGCTTGTAAACAATTTGCTGACTTGGAAAAAAAGCAGCCATGCCACTTAAAGTAACGAAAAATACTTTACACTCTTTAATGTGATTGATGGACTGGGATAAAACTAATTTTAATTTATGAGCAAAACAATGGACAAACACAGCACTTGGGAAAGTTTCTCGAACTTTAGCTTGCAGACCCCCTAATTGTCCTGCCATCACTGCACCTCCATCATAGCTTTGGGCAACTAATTTTTTCTCTCCATTAATCAGTAACGTTATAAACTACGGTATATAATGTATCTGCTGTACGATTTTCGGACACATTCTTAAAACCTAGAAATCGCTTTTGAATACTTCCGTCTGTTTTAACGTAGCGTATTACCATAGATAATTGGCTAAAATTAGTGATATCAGTTGTTTCGTCCAGAACAATAGCAATGAACCGCGCTTCGCCAATCTCTTGCTTAATTCTTTTTAGAATAATGGTTGCAACAGCGGAAATTAAATCATTCTGGATTCGATTCGACGTTCCGCGAAAAACGCTAGACTGCTCTAAATGATTTTTTAGGCAATCATCATATTTAGCCATTAAACTAAGTAAATCTTGAAAATTTCCTCTATTTGAAGAAACACTTGTTTCGTCATGACCTCTAAATCCCAATTCGTGCTGTCCGAGAAAACAAACAACATCGATAAGTCTTCTTAATATTTGCCTATTTTTATCGACTAGTTCATTGTGTTGGCGGTGACTAAATTCCAACTGTTTATTAAGGGCGTGTTCAATTTTGGTTTCGCCAAAGACTTTTTCTTTTATGACGGCCTGCAAATGCGCTTTGAACATATTGTGTCTTTTTACAGCTTTATGGAAATTGTTTAAATCGGAAAAACCAGTTTTATTCCAGAGACCTTTTTCATTTTCAAAAAGTAAACATGGCCAACAAAATAATTTACTTACATTTTCACACCCTGTTAGCCATTTAAATTGCACGTATTGTATTTCCGGATAAAAATGTCTAATACAGTTTTTCATTTTTGTGGTTAAATTTTCCACAAGCGGTTTTGCTTTTCCTTTGGAAATTATTTGACGCTTATCATTTTTTCAACGTTATTACCGACAGCTGAAGTTGACGGTATTTGCATATCCACGTTCGTATTATTGTCTTCCATATCGCACCATGCACGACGCGACGTACGTATCACACAACACACGGATAGCCGTTCAAACAAAGAACCTACTCCAACGATAACTTCCGCCACCACTTAAAGCACGCGACTGAAATGCAAAAATTGCCGGTGGAAAGTTCAATAACCTCTGTCTCGATTCAAAGGAAATCAAGCTTACAGGGCTTGGCTGCAGAGAAGTTAGCGGCCCGCATAGGTTCTACTCGATATTCTATTGTGGCTGGGTCGGAGTCAAGGCCGCATTTATTATGGGCTTGATAATTAAAATAATATTTTAGCATTTTTAATATAAACTAAATTAATGGTTTTCTATTTCAAAAATTACATTTTAGAAGATGTTTTGTAATTTTTTTTTGGGGAAGCACTGCTTCCCCTTTTTCCATGGCCTTCACGCCCCTGTATCTTACATAATGCCACTGCCTAAAGGTGGTGATAAGCATAATGTGAAAAATTACAGACCGATAAGTAAGTTATGTGTATTTGGAAAAATATTCAAAAAACTTATACATAAATCTATACTTAACACTGTTAAAAATATTATAACTAAGGAGCAACATGGATTTTTTCCACGCAGGTTCATTTACAGCAATATCTTAAAATATACTGAATTTGTAACCCAGTCTATGGATGATCGAAAACAGGTTGATGTCATATACACCAACTTCAGCAAGGCGTTTGATAAAATGAGTCATAATATATTGATAAGACGTCTTGCTGAGGTGGGTGTATCGAACGATTTATTGGGATGGATATGGTCATATCTAACGGACAGGCGACAGATGGTTTGGGTTGAAGGAGTTTTATCCCAACCATTTGCTGTAACCTCAAGTGTTCCTCAGGGCAGTCATCTTCGTCCGTTATTTTTCATTATTTATATCAACGAAATTAAATAGTCTTTTTCGCACTCTGGATTTCTGCTCTATGCAGATTTCTTAAAATTTTTTAGAGTAATTGAGTCCCAAGATGATTGCCTATTATTACAAAATGATCTAAATACTTTAGTACAATATTGTGATAATAATAGTTTGTATTTAAATTTGGACAAATGTGTGTCAATATCATTCACCAGAAATATAAATATGTTTAAATATAATTACACTATCCAAGGAACACAAATTAAATCAGTCCAAGAAATTAAAAAATTTTAGTTTTTTTTCGATTTTATACTATAGCATATGCTGTATAGAATAGATTAAAAGCAAAAATTTCTTGAAAAACTCTTTAGTATGAAGCTTTCGACAGCATACAGAAACGCTGTAGCCAAACTCACCTGATTTTCATTTCCTTGAACAAGAGATTTTTATTTATTGTGGCGTTAATAATTATTTGAATATTTATTATGGATTGGATGATGATTTTATCAACTAACTTAGCGCTAACGGGACAGATCCACCTAATATATAGTTTTTGTTAAAAAAAATCTCTGGTTTAATATATACTAAAGTTTTGTTCGCTCGCTTTCTTTACAGCAAACCTAACCAATCCTAACTTAAAAAAAGAACTAAAAAAATATATTACAAAATCATTACCGGGCCTGGAAACTTCGGAATAGAGTAGGAGGAATAATGAATAAGCTTCTGGTTTAATCACTTGTCATTTTTAAAAAATTGCTGGAACTCGTGCAGTAAAATCAAATGAAAATGTGAGTAATTTATGTTTTATGTAACTTTTACAAAAAAAAACATTTATTATAAATAAAGATTAGTGACAATTACGTATTATTGCTATTAGTAGCAGCATACATGCTTACATTTCAGCAAATGATTTTTATTTAAAAAAATTGACCCTTCCAGGGTTAGTTATCTTTAAAAATGTCCAATGTACAACAACCTGCAAAAAGAATATCAAAAAAGTGTAAAAGTTGTGGGTTTATGAAGCATTAACCTCACACTTCTTAAATATTACTAACTCACAAGTTATTCAGATAAATACAAATAGCAAAGCCACAGAATTTTGCTCTTTAAGTGCGCATTTTCATCATTATTTCGACAGTCGACAGATGACAAAACGCAACAAGACTATGTTGCCAGAAGTCATTAAATAATAAAATTGTGTTTTATGCTGTGTTGTGTTTCAGTTCTCAGGGGATCGGAAGGACAAAAGGCAAATACGGTAAAATCTATTAAAGTCCAGGACGTCCTTCCAAATACAGGACGGTTGGCAACCCTAGTGATGACAGTTCTTCAGATTACGAAGAATATGACCTATTATAATGTAATTGTTGTGTAATTATACATAATAATTATTTGATCTAAATATATTACATGTTATATATAATTTTTATTTTGTTAAAATAAAATTTCGTTAAATTTAAATTCTGTCTATAAGTATTCAACCACACGCGTTTGTCGTACCATTTTCAGTATTTTAACTAAAATTCACCATTTAATTTTTCTATCAACAATCCTCGATTACTCTGTATTACCTGAATAATTTAATCCAAAATTAAAAGAAAATATTTAGGTAAAGTTTTGTATTCAGTCTGTGGTATTACAATTACAGTTTATTTTTTAATAGCAATATCTGCAAATTAGTGAAAATCTCGAACGCGTCGCTCCAAAGTTATTAAAAGCAGTGATATAAAAGTTCAAAGGGGCCGCCGACAAGTTAAATAAACCGACACTATTGGCTGATACCGAACTTTGGAGAAACATTCGGGTTATGATTTAGGACGAGTAATTGGTTTGCGGCTAAGACAACAATCAAAGCCACAGAATCGCGCTTTTGCTTATTGGAACTGGGAGTTGTAAAATATTTTTTGCGGCACGTCGATGTTTTTAAAAAGGTTTCCGAAAAACATGGATTTGTGTTTTCAACGTTTGTTGGTGCGAACGTTGAGAGTCTGACTTAGGCTAAGGTTATAGTGGATGCGTATCCTGACGAATTATCGTTATGACGAACACGTCAGAAAAGTTTTTCAGATGTCGGTGGTTATAGTACATGCTATCATGCTAATAGTTCAGTTTTGTCAAGATGGATGACAATGAAAGTTTAGAATATGAGTCTCAATTTTTGGAAAGCCCTTTATTAAAAATTGTTTTAATGGGCAGAACCGAAGACGTAAATAAAATATTTTCATCACGATCATTTAATGGGGAATACCATACGTTATTTAAAGACCTTTCAGAACAACCAAACAAATTTTTTGGGTACTTCAGGATATTACCAGAAACCTTTGATTATATTCTTAAAGGAATCGAAGAAAGTATTACCAAACAATCAAATTTTTGTGAGTGTATATCTGCTAAAGAAAGGCCGGCGTTAACATTAAGGTAAGGCAGCAATATTTTTTATATTAGTGTTTTATTTTAATTTTAATGTAATTATAGTTATAAAACTCTTTCAAAACGTTTAACAAAAAAAAACATGTTTACTTATTTGGGTCGGTACGTGAAAAATATGCAGCTAAGTCTTCATCAAGCTGCTGCTGATCAGAAATTTCTCCACTACTTGGCCCAGAAGGAACACATTCTGTAGGATGAGTTTGTTCAGAACGTCTCAAAGTTTCTTCGCTAGTGGCCCTAGAAGTGTTTTGGAAGTCTGGAGCCCTAGCATAATAATTGTTCATGGGATGATAACGCATTCCAAACTGGGCTAATGAGCGTCTGGGGGAGGTTGCCTGCTGCGAATATGAATTGTCATTGCCACAATATGATTGTTTGTATTCTTCCTCATCAAAAAACACCTGTTGCAGTTTAGCTCTCACGTGTAGTTTTATGGGGATGATAAAATTATATTTTGGTAAAATAGAATGGCGGCCTCACAAAATGTAAAAATAGAAGAAGGAAAATAGACATGAATTGGACTTCAATTAATTTTTTTTTATTATACAAAGTGTCTTAAAAAATCGTGTCAGTAATAGTTAATCACAACCCTGCTCAAATTGTTTAACGTAAAAAGCTGATAAGATAAGTTTTCTCTTGTTAAATTCCAAAGGGGGTAAAACAACCCTGAAAAACTACAATTTTTTTTAAATTTAAAAAACGGGTACTTTTTCGACAAAATACCTAAACACGTTTATTTTAAATTTTTGTATATTTAAGGACTTTTTAAAAATGTACTTAAATAAGGCGATTTAATAATAATTTATAATTTTTTCGTCGAAAATCTCGAGTATAACTGCTAGTAATACATAAATTAAACCTCAACAAACTGAAATAAATTATTGGAAATATAAAAAGTTTGTATTGTAAGTAGTTGAATTCTATATGCGAGGGAGGGAGAATTTACCAATTTTTGTTGTTGCTTTTTTATTAATAATGACTTAAAATTTCGTTTGTTTTAGGTATCTTTCTACTGGGATGTCATTTAGATCGTTAAGCTTTTCATACAGAATTTCACATACTGCGATACGACAGATAGTTTATGAGACATGTCTATCAATATGGAATACTTTTCGAGGGAAACATATGCCGGTACCTACAACCGATTTGTTACAAAAAAATGCAAAAGACTACTTTAAACAATGGAATTTCCCTAATTGTGTTGGCAGCATTGACGGAAAACATGTTCGAATTAAATGCCCACAAAACTCAGGATCGATATACTATAATTATAAACAATATTTTTCAATTGTGTTGCAAGGCATAGCTGATGCAAATTACAAGTTTGTTACTATTGATGTTGGAGGTTACGGGAAGCAAAGCGATGGAGGTATATTTTCTCTCTCTAACGTCTACAAATGTTTACAGACGAACAAATTCAATATTCCAGCTCCTGAATATTTACCCTTAACTGAAATCAAAGCTCCTTTTGTAATAGTAGGCGATGAGGCGTACCCACTGAAGCCATATTCTAGACAAAATCTTACAAATGAAGAGCGGATTTTTAACTACTGCCTGTCGTGGGCTCGACGGTGCATTGAATGTGCATTTGGTATATTAGTTGCTAAGTGGAGATTTTTAAAAACCGAATTGCAAGTGAGCCCCGAGAAAGTCGATATTTTAGTTCAAACTGCATGTTTATTGCACAATATAATAATTGACATTGAAGGAGTGCCAGTACAGCCCGAACAAAATATACAAAATGACAAAATATCTGTTTCAAGACGCTACAACCATTATGGATCAACAGCCAGTCAAATAAGAGATATTTTCAAGAATTACTTTTGCAGTCCCTATGGTGAAGTACAATTTCAATATAATATTTTTGCTTAAAAATCGTCATAAAAAAGGTATTGAAAGAAATGTAATGTAAACAAAACATCCATATTTGAAATAAATAAAATTTAACCAGGTGTGACCCATTTCTGGCGAGACATATCTCCATTGTGTTAGTTTTTTTGCTTCATATCCCATAAACATTTATTTTCAAAAACCAAACTGATTAGTTTTTCGACATCCATTGCAAACAAATACGAACGATTCGGATCAAAAAAACATCCTTTGTTCGACCCTGTCTTTTTGGCATACCTTTCATAATTTAAAACAAGTTGGTTAAAAATCGTGGTTCTTGGGATTAGGCCGTGTCAAAACGGAATTACTTATCGACGTTTTGCCTTCAAATTCAATTACACCATCGCAGTGGTTTTGTAGCAAAGACGACAAAAATTTTTGGAAAATTACACTTATATATTTCTTAGGAACAGGGACAAAACTTGCTTCAGATTGATTTAATATTTTACAATTTTTCATACTTAATTTAAAAAAATTATAATAATAAGTAAAAAATTACTTAATGGATTGATTTTAAACTGTTTGCCATAACCAATTGTGGTATATGTTGAAATTGTATAACCCAAAATGCTGTTTGTTGTTGCGTCACTGTACTTTGTATAGGCGATATTATTTTAACACATCAGCAGAAATGCTTATTGATAATTTTCTCTTATATAGTTATTAATAAAATTAGTCTGTGCTGGAAATTCAACAAGCGTGTTTCATTTTTAATAGGTTATGAGCCCAGGCCGTCGCGAAGCCCATTGATAACCTCCGAAATTTGATATCGTGTTTTGTTAGTTTAATTTTCGAGTAATCGCACAAGAATGGCTGGTAATTATATAGTTAATGTTCCAAGATTGAAAGGACGAGAGAACTATGGGGATTGGGCGTTTGCTGTGGAGAACTATCTGGTTTTAGAGGGTCTATCTAAATGCATATCAGAAGTTGTAGCTGACGATGACGCCAAGGCCAAAGCAAAACTTATCTTAACAATTGACACGTCACTTTATGTTTGCAAAAACGACTTTAGAATTATGGAATAAATTGAAGACGTTGTTTGACATTTTGCAAGAAAGATTAATTTGTTAAGATGTTTAATTTCCTTGCGTTTGGAAAATTGTGATTCTATGACAAATTATGCCAATCAAATTTCGAAACAGGCCGGAAACTCGAGGAAAGGTTTCGATATTAATTATTGGATTGGTTCACTTTTGTTAGCCGGATTCAGAAATTTCAACCCATGATTATGGCAATTATTGATTATACAACGGATTCGATTAGAACTAAACTATTGGATATGGAAATAGATGTCAGTAGCAGTGGGAGTGCGTTTGCCAGTAAACAGGATTGGCGTGACAACCGAAACGCTAATAAACATCTGAAATCGGGAATTGGACACTTTCAGAATAAATGCCCGAATAAGGATAATTAAGATACTGGTAAACAGAAGACTTCAAACGCTTTTAGTGTAGTTTTCTGAACGGATCATTCAATAAAGATTGGTATATTGACTCTGCTGCTAGTGTATCTGACTGCAAATAAAGAGTGGCTGGAGAATATAGAAAGCTCAGCGAATATATCACAAATTATGGTGGCTAATAAGACAAATGTTCCTGTTATTTGTGCGGGTGATGTAAATTTAACGACTGTTGTTGGACATGATAGTTACGAAATAACTGTTAAAAATGTGTTGTGTGTTCCCCAATTGGCAACGAATTTATTATCGGTAAGTCAACTGATAAGAAATGGTAACACTTTAAGTTTATGAATAATCAGATTTTCAATAACCAAAATAATTTAGTTGGAACAGCTGATTTAAAAATATGAAACACATATGATACTTTATTATCGACGAAATCGGTTATTTCAACAGTTTGGCATCGTCGTTTTCAAATTTACCTGAATAAAATTGGTATTGACGACTTAATTATCCAGGTGTTCTAGATATAGGGCAGAAAAATTGTGAAATATGCTGCGAGGGTAAACAACTAGATTACCATTTTTTTTTTTTACATACAGATGTATTTGGTCCAATGAACACTGTGTCTCTTGGAGGATCAAAATATTTCATAATTTTTGAGGATGACTTTAGCCGTATGGTTTTTGTTTATTTTGTAAAGACAAAAGACCATTTGATTGTTTCAAAAATTTTAAAAACATGGTCGAAAATCAACAAGGCAAAAAGATTAAGATCTTGAGATCAGACAATGGGGGAGAGTTTTGTAATAGGGAGTTAGACAAGTTTTTAAAAACCTGTGGAATTATCCATCAAAAAACAAACCCATATACGCCTGAACAAAATGGAATGGCAGAACGGATAAATAGGACTGTAGTTGAAAAATCTAAGTGTATGCTGTTTGATGCGAACCTTGAACAGACATTTTGGGCAAATTTTAAATAAGTTTTAAAGAATCGTGTTGTTGCAAAGAAAATAAAATAAAAGCCAAAATGTACATTTGTTACCTACTATGCAGTATTATTTATGCCAAAACTTGTTACACTCCAGTTTCTGTTTTTCTAAGGAAATTTTCCTGTTATTAATATTTCTGTAATGTCCAATAATCTTAAAAAGATATTGCAGAGTAATTAATAAAAATACATAGTAAGTCGATCTAAGTTGACTCTTAAAAATGTTAAAACATCAGAGTCGACTATCTTTCTAATATGTGAGCAGTGATGGCTCGTACTCTCAAATTTTGGGTCGGCCGAGGCTCAAGGCCAATCAAAGGCGGTTTTACGGCGAGGGAGTAATGAGGTAATTCCCCCCCCCCCCTCTACACACCGCACAGACCGGTCAAACATCATTTTTAATTTACATATTTTTAGGTGAAAATTACGAATAAAAAATTGCTGCAGGAAAAAATTATTAATAAACTTTTTTTTTAAATTAACCGCCCCCGTCCCCAGAAAGGTTTTCTAAAATCGGCCTTGGGGCCAATGTGGTGTTAATTGGTGACGCGTCCAAATATGGTCAAAAACTAATCTTTTATTTTTTTCATGTAACCTGGACTGAAAATTGCTAATATAACTAAAATACATTTAAAAATAAGTAGTATCATTTTATAACAATTACAATTATTAATACCTGTAAAATAGTAGCATTCAATTGGGACAAATTCCGGGGATACGGCCAAGTGGAGACGGGCCGATGTTGAGTGATATAAGCTACGACGAACGTTATAGCCGACGTTATAGCATGGGGATGTATGCGAACGTACAATCATGTGAGATGATGGAATCGACTATATCGTCTATAATGAATACATTGGAGTATCTGTGAACGGTGGCCCACGGACTGCTGTTAATGACGTTGTTTGTATGTTAGTCAAGCAACGATAATAGGGATACCTACCTGTCACCCTTGACGAGAGCCGTCACTGTAGTGAGTCCCAAAGAAGGCTTCGAAAACAATTGACAAAAATCAACAGATATTTATCATGTGTCAAAATTATTTTATGTCAATTTATTACAAATTGGGTAATTTTACAACTTCTTCGTTTTTAAAATGGAGTTCTCAAATAATGAAAAGACAGATATGATATTTGTTTATGCGAAGTCATTTCGTAATGCTACTAACGCCCTTCAAATGTATCAAAATTTGTACCCGGAACGAAGAATTCCCAATCCCACAATATTTGGAAGATGCGAGAGCACCCATTTTTTTTAATAAGTACTCTGCAATATATTTTTAGAATATGTACAGGGTGGCCATTTTATAGTGATACAGTACCTTTTATCAAGAAAACGGTAATAGTTACGACAAAAAGTTAAATACAATAGTTGTTTGAATTCAATTAAATTTTTATTTTATTTTACTTTTGCTTATACAGGGTGTTTCGTTTTGATGTGACACATGTTAACTTTCTTAATTTAAATGGAATACCCTACATATTATTATATATTTCAACTCTACTGTTAATTTGCGAAAGTTTTTATAATAACATCTATATTTGAATTCTTTATCGTTTTTGAGTAAATTAAGTTTTTAGAATTTTTTTTTTAAAAACATTTAAAAAAAATTTTACCTATAAAACTTTAATGGAACTGACTAATATTCTAAACATACATTACTAAGGGTTCAATTCAACGAGTTTCCATGCTGGTCTTACCAATTAATATACAGGGTGTTATAAATGGAGAGCAAAACAAACAGAACTTTAATAAATGTAAAAATCTCCTGTTTTTCAAATGGAACACCCTGTATATTTTTATTTCATCTGATTCAGCTTTTAATTACCTATCATTACTCATATATATGTCGTATACCTAAAATGAACAGTTTCGATTTTATTAGCCGTTTTCTAATTTGACTATTTTTTTTTAATATAAGTAAACAGATGAAGTGGGCTAAAATAAAAATGTCGTAAACTAAGCCTTATTCTCACTTCCTTAACACAGATAGCGACTATAAATGATGTTAGAAAACACAAATAAAAGTGATATTATGTAATTTATGTTCTTATTATTTAATGTTTACGAAAATAAGGGAGAGGCAAAAAAAATATCTTGTGCCACATGGTATAACTAATAACTCACTGTCATAACTCATGACATTGGGCAAACTGGATCCCTTCTTAAGTTACGTACAAAATGTCCAAAAATATTTTATGTTTTCTGGGATAAGTAATTCAGTTTGGGTGATATATGTAAGATAACACATATCGGTCCGAAATTTAACCTCACGTCCTATGTCAGAATATGCTAAATAATCGACATGCTGTTCGGTCCTTTTATATTTTTTGTATAGGCGATTCTTTTGCCCAAAAAGCTTTCTTAAAGGAGGGTCAAACCATTTTGAATATTTACTATCAACAACGATCTTCGTGGGGACACGAATAAAAATAAAATAATAATAAAATAAAACCTCATAAATGCGCTCAACCATTCTGTCCATGTCCGATTCAGTCGATAAAAAAGACCAGTCATACTGCTTATAAAAAGATTTAAATTGGAGAAATTTGCTTGATGAAACTGAAATTTAAATGGATATTTTAAGGGGGTGGCAAATTATAAGGAAACACCCTGTACTCTACCAATATAATCAGGTATGAAAATTATAAGCTTCGTCATTTCAGAGACATCTTTGGCCCCGGGCTCTCCGTCTACTACCCCTTAGGTATGTGTGCGTATGTCATGTTTCGATATTAAGTGCCTCTAATCTAATCCCGTGGAACAATAAACACATAATTGATTACTTGGCTTGGATATTAAACCCCCCCTCGATGACGGCCTCCCGCACAGAAGAGATTTATCCAAGATTTATCATTTTCACTTGATACAGAGAGTGAGACCGCGTCGCATCCACACTGACTTATCGGATTTGGGGTATCTTTTTGTGTCATCCCGCTGATTACGAACCGACTGATTGATGATTACTGCTGCGGAATTCAGGTGATGAGATAAAACGTCGTTACCCTTGATTAATGGAGACGTATATTAACACGTTCGAGGTGTTTTGTCGACTACGACGACTGTGAGGGGATTTTGTGGCTTTTACACACGTATCGTTGTGAAAGTGAAGTAAAGTTGCGTAAGGGTCGAGAAAAAATCAAAGTTTTTACCACGCTTTTATTAGTTTCACTTTTGTGCTTATTACAGTAGCCGCACGTGGCTATTGTTACTGTCCGCGTATTTGTCTTTTTGGACAGGAAATTTCTGGTTTTTGACTTTCGAAGAGAGCTAGCTCGGTATCGCTACGTCGTGGTCATTTGCTACAATCTGGCAGAGAAATAGTTATTTATACTATAAAGGACGTAAGTAACATTTACCAGCCGAGGACGAGTTTGCGCCCGAGCGATAGCGAGGGCTGGCAAAAAAGTTCTGGTTAATGCACATACATCCCATATGAGCAGATCTCGAAAAGAAAAATTTTTTGAATAAGTAGGTACTTAACTAAACTACAAAAATTTATTACATAGTAAAATAACACTCTGCTAGCGGCAAAAGGCGGCTTTATCAAAGGAACGCGGGGTACATGTCAAATAAAAGCCGCGTTTTTTATTCTTGCCGCTTTTCTAGAAATTTCGGGCGGCGCGTTTGACGGGAATATTCGAGACTTTCGTTCACGCCTATATAAATGTTGCGCCTGCAGGAATTGGAGTCATTCTGAATTGCAACTTGAAGGCAATACTACGTGATTTGATATCTTGTTTGAAAAAAGAACAAACTATGTTCACAAGACCAGCCAAACAATCAAAAGCTGCTACGATCGCGTCATTTAAAATATCTCATATATTGGCGAAACACAAGAAACCATTCGAAGATGGATCGGTTGTGAAGGAAGTATTATTAAAGCGGGTGAGACTTTATTTGGAGATTTTAAAAAATAAAACAGAAATCATGTCTGCTATTAGAGAACTTCAGTTATCTCGTACGACTGTCACAAGGCGTATTGAAGTCATGAGTCAGGACATGGCAGATAAACTAAAAAATGATATCATGGAATGTACATAATTTTCTTTACAGTTCGACGAATCCACCGATATGACAGACACTGCCCAGCTGTGTATTTTTATTCGGATGGTATTCAATGACATGTTGGCTAAGGAAGAATTTTTGACAATCGTTCCTCTAAAGGGGAAGACCCGTGGCCCGTGAAGATATATATGACGTTTTCTTGAATTTTGTAAAAAACTACAAGCTACCAATATATAAATTAGTGTGCATTACAACCGATGGAGCACCAGCAATGACTGGAAACAAAAACGGTTTTGTGGCATTGTGTCGAGCTAATGAAGATTTCCCTTCATTTTTTTTAAGTTGCAGTTGGAAGATAGGGAGTCAGCTCAACACACTGATTTTGTTCTTCACACGGACGTCAGGTGGTTGAGTCGCGGAAAATTCCTAGAAAAATTTCAAGAATTATTGCCCGAAATAACAGCTTTTCTAGACGAAAAAGGTGATGACACTCAGATGTTGAAAAACGAAAAATGGCTGACTGATTTGGCATTTTTGACTGACATCACGATGCACTTAAACACCATTAACTTGGAGCTTCAAGGTAAAGTAAAAACTGTTATTGAGATGATTAGAGCAGTAAACGCTTTCAAAAGTAAATTGCAACTTATGATAGATCAGCTGAAAAGAAAGGATCTGAAACATTTTCCATCTTTGAAAGCAAGGATTCCTCAGTTGAATTATAATACGTATGGGGCTGAATTATCAAATATTTTGGGACAATTCGAAATGAGTTTTTATGATTGTAGTAAATTGGCCAATGTAGCATCATTTATGAGTTATCCTTTTTCATGTAAAAACATTGAGGAATTACCTACTGAAATAGCAAGTCAGTTTAATATGAACTCATGTTCTGTTGTTGGTGCAGATTATATCAGATATACATTTCAAAGCTACAGCATCTGATACAAATTTCTGGTGTTTTATATCTGAAGATAAATATCCGAATCTAAGGCAAATCGCCCTTCAACTGACAGCAATGTTTGGGTCAACTTACTTGTGCGAGTCTGCATTTTCTGAAATGAAGATAATTAAGTCAAAATATCGCAATCGACTAACTGACGATCATATGTCATCATGCTTGCGATTAGCACTCAGTGGTTACGTACCATCTTATGAAAAGTATGCTGAGGACATGCAGTGCCACGCTTCAACATCCAAATTCACTTCTTAGTTAAGTTTAACACCATATGTAACCCTTTTGTTTTGTAACAACCAATAAACTCGCAATTTTGAACAACTATGAGTTTTTTCATTGATATTGTAGAGAAGAACCTAACTAAACCTAACCCAAACCTTGACTAAAATAATGTATATTGTGCGGAAAGCTAATATCTATATATGCTACGATCCACCCTACCTAGGTAGGTATGTAGGTAGGTAGGGTGTATGTATCGTGTATGTATGACAACCCTGCATCATACATACTTGCAGTCTCTCAGAGTCGATCGTAAGTAGTCTAAAAATATTGAGGTAGATCGCCAGCTGTTCAAGTTTGAGCACCCGTGCCATATAGTATATAACCTTTTTCCCCTCCCTGTATTGTATGTTGACAAGAAAACTCTGGATATATTTTTGGATTTTCATTATCATTACATTCGATAGCATTCTCATTAAATTATGAAGGCAGCCGTGGTACGTTGCCAGAGCAACATAAGCAGTTTGTATTTTATCAACAACGTCAAGTCGACAATTTATAGCGAAAAGTTTGAAGAAGTCGAATTGTTTGATTCTGTGTGGACAAAATGGATGTTTCAGACATGGAAGAGAATCAGCGAATGTTGCTTGTTTATTTCCACTACCGGAAAAGTCGAAAAAAAGTTATGAAGCAGCATATATATCCTTTAAGAATTGGTGCCAAAGCAAGACTGCTACTGCAGTCTCAGAAACCTTGTTTTTGTCGTATTTTCACGAAAAAAGTGCTATATTGAAGTCCCCATCAAGTTGATCGTGTGAGTATTGGAGGTTGAAGTCCAGTGCCGTTCTAATGAACTCTGTGAAATGAAAATGGACTTGTGGCTATTCCAAAAATGTAGTCTTGTAAACAATTAGACCCACGGAATTTGATAATTTTTTAATATAAAATAGAAAGTTTACCTTCATTTAACTGTTTTAACAAAATAAAAGAAATGGATGAACCACTTTTTCTATTAAAAAAACTAAAAAGAAATTCGATATTTTCACTGTATTCCAATGCGCCATATTCCTTAATATGACAATTTGAAGAAAGACTATCTTGCATTGTTGCCAAACTTACATTATTGTATTGTATTAAATTTTTCATGTTTGTCTCCCGACAGTAACGCATTTGGATCCCTAATAATAATTTTTGTGTTATAAAGCATTATAACATAATCAGTCTTTTACGTAGTTCATAAATTAAGATTGTGAAAAATATGTTTTTAGCGATACGCCAAAAACAAGTTCAGTGCAACCTTCCGAAACCTTAGTTTTTTTGGATATAATTTGAAAAAGTGCCTCATCCATACATTTTTGTGTATAGGAATTTGTTGAATTCCATGGGTAAAATTCTTTACAAGAGCCCCAAAAATGTAATGTCACGTTCATTTACAGTGAGAAAAAGTGACGATACTCAGGTTTGTCATTTCAAAATAATTCAAAAGAACATTGATACAAGATCCCACATGACGACTATTAATCCGCGCTTCTTTACGCGATATCAAAATGAAAAGTGCTTAAACCAACCTGTCGGGAAAAATACGTTTTCGTCAATTCTACGTAAAATTGCGAAATTTCTAAAGTTTGAGAACTTCAAAATGTATACTGGACACTCTTTTAGAAGAACGTCGGCAACTTTATTAGTAATTACTGGAGTTGATGTATTAGCCATCAAGCGACATGGTGGATGGAAATCCGCTACTATTGCGGAAAGTGACGTAGCTGAGAGCCTCAATAATAAAAAGGAAGTAGCGAATAAAATTTTATACAATAAGACCTGCCAGAAGTCTCTTGCAGTGCTTCAACAGTGACAGAAACATCGGTTAGAAATGAAGGATCTGTAGAGTCAGAAAATGTAATACACATCGAGAAGAAACGAGAAGACGTGTTTCCAAATTTTGTTAATAATATGAATAATTGTACTATTAATATTCGTTTCAATTAATATCACCGGATTTTTGTAATATGTTGATGAAATCAAAAATTAAAGCTACTTATAATAATTTTAGATTATTATTTCCCTAGGGATGTAAGTTGACTTACATCCTGTCATTAAGGGCAACCAATACCTTGTTGAGTAACTTTCACTTACGTCTGTTAAAGCAGTGTCAAAATAGGTTGCCTACAATACAGGGAAGAGGAAAAATATATTTTATTTTAAGAAGACACAAATCTACAATATTACATGCAATTAATGCAATATTATGTATCAGCTCACACTTATATAGGGTGTTTGATTAAGACTGGCCACCTGCCATATCTCAGAAAGTACTGGTTCTGATTTTTTAAGAAAAAAATGTACAGATAAATTTGCCCGAAAAATATTTTGAAGTCTTGTTTTTAGTGACTTCAATTATAACGAGTGGTAGAGTTGGCAGGGCTAGATCAACAAGAAAGTCATAAACTTTGAAGTTTTAAATCTGTTTATTTCTCTACGTTTCGGTCTATATTGCACCATCTTCAGGAAACTAAAAATACATAGGATCATAAGCAAATAAGGAAATACATGTACGTATACAGAACTAACAAGTACAATTAGCAAAACTATACAAAATATAACAATAACAACACACAAGTTAATATATCTTAATATTTTCTTAATTAAATATCAGCCAAACTGTTCTTTTCAGAAAGACTGTAGTGAACAGATGTACACCCAAAATGAAAACACATTCTTTGCATATGGGAAACTTTTTTATTAGTAGTTTTACGGAAAAAAGTTACTCTTTATAAAAAGTTCTGCTTTCTGCCAAAAAAATAATATTAAAATATTCAAACTTGAGATTGCATATTCAGGGGGTCAAAAATTCCAAAAAATCCAAATTGCCTCAAGCTAAAACTACCTTTAATTTTTATTTTATAGCAAAATGTAATACAAAATCTTACTTTGAATAAGAAAGCATATCTAGCACTAGATTCGTTGCTTCCTATCTAAAATCACTTCTTAAGGAATGTAAAACTTTGGCTTCTTACTGGCAAGTCCAGTTTCTTCCTTTGATTCCTACCTACATACCAACAAAATTTCCTTATTTATCGATAAAATATGATTGTTGATAATATAAATAATATTACTTTATTGAAACGTCAGTTTGAATATTATAGTAAAAAGAAATGCCGCTGAAATTAAGCAAAGAAGATAAAATTGAAATAATTTTAATTGTCGGAGAAAATTATAAAACATTTCGAGAAGCTCAGAGATTTTTAACAACAGACACCCAGATAAAATTATACATTTCACAACAGTGGGGAATATTTTAACTAAATTGAAGACTTTTGGAAATGTAGAAAATAACTTCACTAATTTTAATTCTAATAAACATTACATGTAAATAACTTAATTAACAATAAAAACTAACTGTTCCGTCACTGCACATTTGCCTCAACATATCCACCATCTCTTTCCATACGGGAAACCGTTCTTACAGAAAAATCTCTTAAAACGTTCCTAATCATGGCAGGCGTTATGCCCCGTATACCTTCCCTAATTACCCTCTCCAAATGATCAACATTCTGAAATGGCTCCTTTAGATACACTTTATCTTTTAAGTAGCCCCAAAAGAAATAATCAAAAGGGTTCAAGTCCGGAGATCTAGCTGGCCAGAAACTATCAGAATACCTGTCGATTACTCGTCCATTAAAGATAAAATTTAAGTATCTTGTCTTACATCCCTTGCTCCGTGGCATGGTGCGCCATCCTGCTGGTACCATATTTGGAACCTCTCACTTATGGGTAGTTCATGAATAAAATCGTACAAGTAAGTATCTTCTAGCTCCCCTTGTATCAGACAGCAAAACTCGAACCGTCGCTCAAAGTCTCCTGGTCTCAAGGTATGTATAAATTTTGGTTTGTAAGGTCAAAAACTATTTTCTTTCAATATTTTTGAAACTGTATCTTTACCTACGTTATTTGGCAATGTTGCTGACCTTTTGCGCAGGAATTTTTTGGGTCTGCTTCAGAGAGTATTACTTGATTTGTAGTTTCGTCATTCGCAACCCTTGACCTCCGTGTCTTGTTAAAGTTATTTTCTACATTTCCAAAAGTTTTGAATTTAGTTAGAATATTCCCCACTGTTGTGAAATGTATAATTTTATCGGGGTGTTTGTTGTTAAAAATGACTGCAGCTTCTCGAAATGTTTTATAATTTTCTCCGACAATCAAAATTATTTTAATTTTATTTTCTTTGCTTAGTTTCAGCGGCATATCTTTTTACTATAATATTCAAACTGATGTTTCAATAAAGTAATACAATATTGTGGTTGACAATGGCAGTGACAATGCCATTATCAACAATCGATAAATAAGGAAATTTTGCTGGCATGTAGGTAGGAACAAGAGTAAGAAACTGGACTTGCCAGTAAGAAACCAAAGTTTTACATTCTTTAAGAAGTGATTTCAGATAGAAAGCAACGAATCTAGTGCTAGATATGTTTTTTATTCTAAGTAAGATTCTGTATTACATTTTGCTATAAAATAAAAATTAAAGGTACTTTTCTCTTGAGTCAATTTCGATTTTTTGGAATTTTAGACCAATCTGTATATGCAATGTCAAGTTTGAATATTTTAATATTATTTTGGCAGAAAGCAGAACTTTTTATAAAGAGTAACTTTTTTTCCGTAAAACTACTAATAAAAAAGTTTTCCATATGTAGAGAACTTAAGTAGACACACTGTATATATATATATATATATATATATATATATACGCAATTTTTAAAACGGTTTTTTGGCTAACTTCTTATATATTGTTTCGGGAAAGTTTTTCTTGGAAATAAGCTAATGTGTTCAAATATTCAAAAAGAATTATTCCAACAATTGTTTTTCGGATTGACGTTACGACCACGCTCTGGTCTTTTTCAAAATCTAAAACAAGGAGTTCGATACGTCAATATACATTGTTATTTTTTAGAAAAAATTAAAAGAATAATAGCTTCATGCGACATCATTCGCAAGACTCCTGGAATATTTGACAGAGTTCGTCAGTCCATGACTTTTATAATTTTCTTTTATTTTTGATTTAACTGTAATAATTTTATCTGATTGTTCATTATAATGTCAGTTGATTTAAAATAAAACCCGTTTCTTAATGTTTTGCTTAATTTCGCCTACATGCCGTCGATGCAATGATAGATGTGAGAATAATGCAAAATACGAAAGAGCTAAAGAAATGAACAAAGAATTTAAATTTAATATCAGAATTCATATAGGGTGCTCCAAAAAAAGTTCAGCAAGATAAACTTGTAGGTGGTGCAAAAAATGTAACACCCTGTGTACTACCATCAACGATTTTGATCTTTTATATTTTATATATATTATATTGGCATTTTTTCCTATTTTGTCGAGTACTATCACCTCTGAATACATACATAAAATACATTAATTAACACCCTGTATATATATATATATATATATATATATATATATATATATATATATATATATATATAACCCTAGATTTTTCTGGTGAATGGATTTTTTTTAAATTTCGTTTATACCCATAAATGATCTTGGTCTACTGTTTTAACATACTTTCATGCTTACAGTGTTGCCTCTTCTACCCAAAGCAAGTGGCAAAATCGACGATTAAGTGAAATACTCTTAATTTTTTCACTTTTGCTGACAATACACACAATACACGTGTTTCTACTTTTTTGAATACTTCCCTCTACCTATCTGTAGCCGTTTTCCAGGAATTAATTTATTTGAAATTTTTTTAAGGAAAACAAGACTTCAACTAAATCTGATTTTTTCCAACTCTACAGCAAGTTTAATTTAAAATTTGGGCTACGCTTAAATATTAAAGATTAAAATTGCTACAGCTTGCTGTTTTCGTTAAAAAAATTTCAAATAAATTAATTCCTGGAAAACGGCTACAGATAGGTATAGGGAAGTATTCAGAAAAGTTGCTCAGAAACACTTGTAGTTTCAGAAAAAGTAAAAAAATAAATGGCATTTCATTGAAAATAGCGATGTTGCCACCTGTTTTGGGTAGAAGCGACAACACTGTAAATAGATATTTTAATACATATACATATATATATATATATATATATATATATATATATATATATATATATATATATATATATATAAGGAATCTAATATCGGGTATGCGGTCTGTAGGTCAAATAAATAACTAATTTACTTCTGACATCCTCTATATTTCGTCATTTATTTATGACTTCATCAGGAGGAAACGCTAAAATACGCCACAGATTAAAATGATATCAAACTAAAAAAAAAAAACAGTTAAGACTTACAAGTGAAGTTACAAAAACATGGCTATATGCATTTCAACACACAGTAGAACGTTAAATGAGGACGAATACAACCACATGAATATTAAAATGTTAATAATAGGTAGAACTTAACAACTAGCAAGACATTTATATATACATTTATTTATTTTTTTTTTGAACAATAAGAACTATTTTATTTTTTTGTGGTAAAAGAAACATTGATAAACAGTTTTATGTACATATCGAAGTTCGTGGAATATTTATATTATGGTATTTAAGTTATTTGTTTTTTGTTGAACAAGGCAAAGAATTCATGTGTTCAACAGATTGCAATAAATGGTGTGGTGCTCAGCTGTTGGATGTCAGATCTGGAATTAACTGAATTATTTTCGTTGTTGATATGTACCATTTCCAGAAATAGCCTTTTTCTGTAATTATTTTCATATTCCAGAATTTGTATGTTTTCGTAATCAAAATTGTGATCCTCTTTCACTTCACTTGTAGGTCTTAACTGTTTTTTTTTAGTTTGATATGATTTTAATCTGTGGTGTATTTCAGCGTTTCCTCCTGAAGAAGTCATAAATAAATGACGAAATATAGAGGATGTCAGAAGTAACTTAGTTATTTATTTGACCTACAGACCGCATACCCGATATTAGATTCCTTTTTTAGCTTAGTACGGACGTGAGCATCTAAAATGAATAATTCTCAGATGGGTTTTTATCAAATAATCACAAACACCTTTGGTAATCACACTACACTATTGATGAAAAAATGGTCTTCAATTAGCATCAAGCTGGCTAATGGCATAAACAGAAAGAATTTTCTATTGAGATGTAGGAGAACGAACATTCTACCCCAACACATACAGGATACAGCGAGAGGAATGATGGATATGATACAAACCAATAACTGGCAGATAGCTCAAAAAGTTCGTAGGCACATTGTTGCTCTAAGTAAAAAGAATCTCAATCTAGAGATTAAGGTATGTTACAATAATATCAGTAATATGATCAAAAATCTAGACGCAATTAAACATGAATTAAATACTATTCTTCCAAAACATATGTTAAATGAATATTCTCGTAGGTTAAGCGTATCTTATAATAGACGTTTTAACAAGGTAAAGAATTCTAATTTAAAAAAGTTTGATAAGTTGTTCGTTGCTTTCAAAATAAGGAGAGAATGTTTATCGATAACAAGAAATGATTTAATAATATATCGAACGTAAATATACCAAATGACATTGCAGATATGTTATCCTTAGGTCCTAAATTCGCAATTTCTCCTACCAATGATCAACTAAATGTTAAAAAATTTCTTGCTGAGGTTGAAGATATTATTTATGATGCGCCTGATACTAACAAAAATATTTTAAGAGCTCAAGTTACTAACAATTTAACTAATTATCGAACACACTTGAGTACAAATAAAATTACGCCTTTACAACAATTATATAAAAAACTAAACAATTTCTTAATGATAATCCTAATAGTTATATCTTACAGATCGATAAGGGTAATAGTACCGTAGCTATGAACAAAAACGATTATATCACCAAAACGGAGGAACTATTAAGCGATACTAATACATACCAACAGTTAGATAGGGATCTTACCTCTAATTTACAAAAAAAATGAATTAATTAAATCAGTAAAATCAAAAAATGAAATTGATGAAGACGTTGCTAAATGTCTCACTATTTATAATTCCGTTTTATCAAAATTATACTGTCTACCAAAAATTCATAATAGGTGTGTAGGTTCTGCTACTTACCACTTATCCAAATTTCTAACGAAAATTTTAACAGAATCCTTAGCCGATAGGACTAACTACAAGATACCTGACACATTTGTTTTTGTAAATTCTATCGAAGATCGGAGATTACCCGAAGATTATGTATTGGTGTCAATGGATGTGGTGTCATTATTTACTAATATCCCTTTCGATCTTATTCTTGAATTGCTGCGTTCACAATGGCACATAATAGAGCCGTTCACAACGTTAAGTTACCATAGTTTCTTCAAATTATTATCGTTTGTGTGCAATAACTGTTATTTTTCTTTCAACAACCATTTCTACCAACAAACATTTGGTACCCCCATGGGCTCACCTATTAATATATAATCGTAGAAAAATTACCTTTTAATGTTCCGTTTTTGTATAAATTTGTGGACGACATAGTGACTTCTGTCCCTTTGAGTGAGATAAAAACTACTTTAGTTACTTTTAACTCTGTGAATGAACATTTGCAGTTTACTATGGAAACAGAAGTTAACAACAGCATCCCCTTTTTAGATACCTTACTAATTAGATATATTAATTATTTTTCGAACCATTCAATGAGCCAAAAATTCAACACAATTATTGCTCTAAAGAATCGTGTCATTCATATTTCGGACGAAAGGTTTTTGAACGAAAATTTAAAGAAAGTATATACACTATTTGTAAACAATGGTTTTCCAAAAAAAAATGCTAAACAAATTAATTTATCATTCTGGGTTTTTGATGGTCCGACAGAAGACCAAGTTATTGCACATTTCAAATATAAGAAATTGCCCTACATTCAAGGTCTTACAGATAATATTACTAACCACCTTAAAAGAGATAATTTAAAAATAGCTAAATATAATACAGTCACGGTTGGCAAAATGTTCACTAAAATTAAAGATAAAACTCCGATCCCATTAAATAATAATGTTGTATATAAAATTCCTTGTAAACAATGCAATCAGTGTTACATAGGACAAACTTCCCAACATATTAAAAATCGTTCGACACAACACAAAAGCGACTGCCGTATTGAGAAAAACTCATGTGCTTTGGTTGATCATTTTCAGAAAGAGGATCACAATTTTGATTACGAAAACATAAAAATTCTGGAATATGAAAATAATTACAGAAAAAGGATATTTCTGGAAATGGTACATATTAACAGCGAAAATAATTCAGTTAATTCTAGATCTGACATCCAACAGCTGAGCACCATTTATTGCAATCTGTTGAACAAATGAATTCTTTGCCTTGTTCAACAAAAAACAAATAACTTAAATACCATAATATAAATATTCCACGAACTTCGATATGTACATAAAACTGTTTATCAATGTTTCTTTTACCACAAAAAAATAAAATAGTTCTTATTATTCAAAAAAATAAATAAATAAATGTATATATAAGTGTCTTGCTAGTTGTTAAGTTCTACCTGTTATTAACATTTTAATATTCATGTGGTTGTATTCGTCCTAATTTAACGTTCTACTGTGTGTTGAAATGCATATAGCCATGTTTTTGTAACTTCACTTGTAAGTCTTAACTGTTTTTTTTACTTTGATATCATTTTAATCTGTGGCGTATTTTAGCGTTTCCTCCTGATGAAGTCATAAATAAATAACGAAATATAGAGGATGTCAGAAGTAAAGTAGTTATTTATTTGACCTACAGACCGCATACCCGATATTAGTATCCTTATTTATATATATATATATATATATATATATATATATATATATATATATATATATATATATATATATTATAAAACACATTAAAATTTGCCCTAAATATTTTCAATCGATTTTCGTGTATTCGTTTTACTATTATTTAACTAAAGTACTTGAAATAGTGTAATAACCAACGTCTGGCTTCGCTCACTGTACCGAGCGGAGCACAAAATTCTTCCATTAAAAGTTGCAAACCCCTCTTTAAATCATTAAATACGCTGAGTCGCAGACCAGAAGGATAAAGGCGGCCTGCCAGGATTAACATCCAGAAAAAGGATATATGGGACGATCCAGGAACGTTGCGAAAGAAGATAAATGTTGGGCCTTATCTATGGGATGGATTTATGTGGGAAGTGCTGGCATAATTGTGCGCTGTTTATACGCTAGGGTGCGTTTGTAGGAGACGGTATAGAGAAGTGACGTTTTAGACCAGGTATATTTAAAATAAGTTGAAACGCATTTGAATTAAAATGGTTTAGTATTTTATTTTATTTATACATTTAATATATATTAATATCTAAGAGTCTTTTTCTTTTCGAGAAAGAATCAATGTTTTTTTTTTGGAAAAAGAAAAAATATGTTTAACTTTAATACGTTTATATTGGGTGTGTCAAAAAATGCACGCCATCACTTAATGGAAAATTCTTTGGCATAAAATAAGACAAGAATGTAATATTCACATAGGTCTAAAACGGCTCTGTTTTCCAAGATGCAGGGTGTTAAAGCAATTTTTGTTTACTGGGTTTTTCCCTGTATATTCAAACCGAATTATTGGACAGGGGTGAAATTTAGTGCAGTCAAAACATGACCAAATTTTTTTTTCTGATGAAACATTCTTGTCAGTATTTCCGACCAGTGGCGTACAAACGAGTTAGATTGTTTTACCATTATTCGATCATAACTTTTATAGTATTGGTATTTTTTTGTTTTATTTTGTTGCTTAAGTGTAACTTAAGCAAAAAAAAAGACAACCGAAGTCGAATCTCTCTGCAGCCGAAAAAACAGCAATGAAGTCTTTAAATGAAAACACAGACATTCTGGCTCTTTTAGCAGATAAAGGCGATGCTACAGTCGTCAGGGACAGAACGGAATACGTTAAAGAGATTAATTAACTTTTAGACTACGACACCTATAAAGTTATGCAGGCAGACCTTACAAGTAGAATAGAAAGATGCATTACCAATCTGATTCACGCATCCAGTCTACCATCAGCGGAGAAGAAATCATTAAAACCAAGTAGCTCCAACATTCCCAGGTTTTATGGTTATCCCAAGATACATAAGAACAATGTACCACTTCGACCGATCGTCGGTGCAATAGACTCGCCCACATACAAACTAGGTAAATATCTATCAAATTTTCTTAATCCATTTACTGCAAAAACAGATTCTTTTATAAAAAACTTTGCACATTTCGAGGAAAAGAAAGGGAATCCAGTTGAATCTCTAAGGTATTTTGGTCAGTCACGATGTAGAACCACTATACATAAATGTTCCGGTCAACGACTCAATTTTCATTACATCAGACACATTGGATCTTAATAATCTTGATAAGAACTTAATAGACCTAGTGGAAGCTTGACTTACATCTATTTATTTCATTTTACAAGGAACTTTTTTATGAACAAACTTCAGCGGCAGCTATAGGATCTCCTCTATCACCTGTGGTAGCGAATATCTTTATGGAAGCCTTTGGGGATATTGCGCTAATATCCGCTCCACTAAAACCACAACATTGGTTCAGATATGTAGATAATACTTTTATTCTTTGGCCCCATGGACAGGATAATCTCCTTATAATTCTGGACCACCTTAATCAACAACGTCGTAATATCAAGTTCAAAATGGAAATTTATTCTGATGGAACGATTCCCTTTCTAGATGTATGAGTTGAAAGGAAGAAAAATGGTACATTAGGACATTCTGTGTAGAGAAAACCGACGCATACAAATAGATACTTAAATGCAAATTCTCATCACCATCCAGCACACAATCGGTTATTAACTCACTAGTATTCAGAGCTATTTCGGTTTCTGATCAAGATTCTTTAACATCGGAAACATCGAAACTGTCATCGGTCAATTAAAAGATATAGTAAACCAACTCCGCCAAAGGAGAATGATAAAGAGCCACCATTAGGTAGTGTTGTGACAAAATAGGACGATTACTTCGGCGGTCCAACATACGTACAATCTTCAATACGCATAAGAAGATTGGACAATGTTTGCGATCCCCGAAAGATCTTGTACCTTTCCAAAGAGAAGGAGTATATAAAATTCCTTGGTCCTGTGGAGAAGTATATGTGGGAGAAACAGGACGTTCAATATCAACTAGACTTAAGGAACATGAACGATGTATTAAAAAGAAACAAATTGTTCAATCTGCTGTAGCTGAACACCAGCATAACACTGGCCATTTCATAAATGTAAAGGAAACTAAGGTTCTAGCATCGGTTCCAGGTTTTTATAAAGAAAAGTTAGAGAATATATTGAAATATTTAAATATACAAAAAATTTCAATAGAGACACGGGTAACGGTCTACATCACACGTGGAATCCTTCTTAACCTTAACACAGGGTTACGGTTCGGCGAGCACAAGTCGGGTATAAAAGCCCGCCTGAATCTCTCCGAGCTCATTTAGTGTTCCAATCTCGTGGAGTAAATATCCCTGAAGATGCCCCGTGCAGTCGAAGACGAAACGTCGGATAGTAATTCCAATTTGCCACGGTCTAATCTCAAGATCTCATGATTTCTTAATCTCTATTATATTTTTTACTATAGTTAATTTTATTTTGAAAAACTAAATTCGTTGTGAAATGTATGTCAAAACTTTAAAAAATTTGGATTGAGTCTATAAAATTGGTTCTACTTTCAGATTTATATCCATTTTTACGGCCATTAAAAGCACTTGAGGACATATTTGCGAATTTCTGGGCACATTTCGGGTTAAAAAGTTCGTCTTGTTAAAATGTTTATTTTGACGTCGCGTCGACAACGTCCTCGTCGAAAATTGACAGTTTTCTTCGAAAACTAAAAATTTGTGTATTTTTTTCCTCTCGATTTTGCCCAATTTGTTGACCTAGGACAACTTTCGGACTGCTTTATTTTGGTAGCACTATAACAGCAAAACTATCGATGTATTACGGATCTCACTACCTTTTCCAAAATTTTTGAAAAAGTAGTTTTATGCAAGATAAAAAACTTCTTAAATGCAGAAAAATTAATAAATAAGTAAAGAAAATATTGCTCCACCTCTACAGCTGTTTTTGAGCTATTACATTTTGTTTATGAGGGCTTGGACACATCAAACTATGTTCTTGCTATCTTCTTTGATTTAGCTCGAGCTTTCGACTGCTTAAATAGCTCCTTTTTTCAACAAATGGCTAGTGTCTTATTTAGAGGAACGTAAGATAAAGGTTAAGATTGGGGATGTTATCTCTACTGGATATAATATAAACTGCGGTGTACCTCAGGGAAGCATTATTTCACCGCTACTATTTACGCTTTTCATAAATGATCTTTAAATTTTCTTGGCTCTCTCACTATCAACAAATAGAATAATTCTCTATGCAGATGACTACACTATAGCAATTTCTGATAATAATTTCGAGAAATTAGAAAATAACGCCAATATAAATTCGGAAGAATTTGCCTTCTGGTGTGAGAAAAATTGCCTTATTGTCAACGGATCCAAAACCTGTTTTATGACATTTTAAAAAAGGGAAGATATGCCTCGAGTTCCAAATTTATCATTAATTAACATGGTGCAACCGCATGAACCATGTCGCAAGTAAGTTAAAGACCGCCTACCTTGCAATAAAAAATCTAAAAAACACTTTAGAAACAAAACTACTTTTAAATACCTATTACGCACTAGCATATAGCTATCTAAGCTGGGGCCAATCAATAGATTTAAACGGAATTTTTATATTAAAAAAAGAATAATTAGAAAAACTTTCTCATTAAGTCCGTTAGACTCATGTAAACCCTACTTCAAATAGCATAAAATTCTCCCTCTTCCATGTATTCTTATTTTACACTCGGTATTATGTGTTAAAAAACAATTCACTAGATTTTCTCGTCGTCTAGAATATGGTACAAGAAACTCCACAAAGATCTATATACCTCCCTATAGGACTAGCACGTTCCACAAAAGTCCTTACTGTTTTTGTGGGAATATGTACAGGGTGTCCCACATAAGATCCTCTATCCCCTTATCTCGAAAGATATACAATTTAGGAAAAAAAAGTTATATATAAAGTGTTATTGTTTTTAAGTGAACTTTTATATTATATACCTTTCATGTATACAGGGTGCTCAGTTTTTCCTGGTTAGGAGTCAACTCCTAAAAATTAAATGGGACACCCTGTATATTATCCTGCATATGGATTCCTCATTAAAAATAAGGGTAACTTTCATTAAGATATTGTATACCTATCTCTCGTCGTTTAGGATATAATAGCCATTTTATTTAATTTTTTGCTAAAAACGTATATATTTAAGGTAGTAGAAAAAAATATAAGTATATAATATTTTGTGAAGCTGCCATTTTTATATTAAAGACAACACCACAATATATAATTTAAGTTGTATACTTTGACTACAAATTATACAGGGTGATATCAGAAATTCAATCGATCGGAATATATAAAATTACTTATAAGTCAATAATCTTAAATGGAACACCCTGTATATTATTGCAGATTTCGATGGTTCACAAAAAATTAAAGTAACTTTGTATATAATAACCTATACCTATCTCTAACCGTTTAGAAAATATTCGCTATTAAACTTTTTTTATGCAATAAAAAATACCTTTGGTTTAAATTTAATGACGAAATACGTCACAAATATTTTTTAACGGGCTGACCATAGTAGATTTTCAACAAAATACTGTAGTTTACAATTTTAACTAAGATGTTTGTATTTTCTGAGAAATTAATTCTTTCCAATGATCGATATAATAAAATACCTAAGGCCGACATAACAAAAATATTAATCTTTTATTTCAACGAATACGAAATTTTAGCAAATATAGAAATGTTTTAACATTTAACAATATGTAAATTTTGTGAACTATTAAATAAGTATGTAGTAAGAAGTTAAGTTAATAGAGAACATTTACATAATTACAAATGAATTAATGTGTAAAATCAAAAAAACAATTGCATGTATAACGAAAGGACCAATATACCTAATGCAAAAGGGAAAATTAAAGTAAATTTGCCACATGGCCTCCATTTTGGGCAATACAAGTTGTGTAGATGACTTCCATTTTTCTTAAGGCATCTCTTACTGCAGCACTTTCATTGATATTTTGAATTTCTTCCCTTATTCGATTCTTGAAATCATCAACATCTTGAGGTTTATTTTTGTATACTTTATCCTTTAATGTTCCCCACAGAAAATAGCCCAGGGGCGTCAAATCTGGAATCCGCGGAGGCCAACGAATATTTCAATTTGGTCCAACGACCTCTGCATAGTTAACACTTAAATAAGTTCTTACTTGAATGGTGTTATGGCAAGGTGCTCCATCCATTTGGTAAATAATATTATTTATGTTACCATTGACCTCTAGTAACGGCCTGATATTGTTAGTCAGTAGCTCTAGGTACCTCGCACCATTTAAATGGTTATCCAGAAATAGAGGACCTATTACTTGATTCCTGTAAATCGCACACCAACAATGAACACTACGACGACCTTGATGTTGAATAGTTTTGATGTTGTGTTTGTTTTCTTCAGACCAATAGTGAGTATTCTTTCTATTAAATATCCCTGAGGTAGTAAATATCGCTTCGTCCGTCCAACAAATTTGGTTAAAAAAATTAGGGTTACGAAAATGTCGATCCATCATTAGGTCACAATATTCCAATCGTAGAATATGATCGGTAGGTTCTAAGTGTTGCAATTTAGCGAACTTAAACGCCCTGTAGTTATTCATTTTCAGCGTCCTATGAATATCAGTTCTAGCAATACTTAAGTCTTTCTCTGCATCTCTGATGGAATTTTCTGTAAATTCTTCGAAATATAAGCATATATTTAATTGCGTTTCTTAATCCAAGATACTTTTAGGTTTATTTCTTTTTTCATATTTTAAAACACCATGCTGTTCGAGATCTCGTTCAATTCGCACAAACATGGATCTTTCCGGTATTCTTCTCTCCGGATACTTTTCATGATATGCTCTTATAGTCAGTGCAACGCTTTTGTTATTTTGAAGATAACACTGATATAAGTTCAACCTTTCTTCGGCAGTATAAGACATTATAAGATAAAGATGAACTTAACGCACAACAAACCAAAATTTATTATATTATTTGACAAATATTGTTTACGTTGGTTTCCAAAGCACTTTATTTGTTTTCCATGGCAGTTTTGATTTTGCAGCGTTAGTTAATTACATGCAATATTTGGTTTCATTTTATGATTTGTAATGAATTATTTTCTCAGGAAATACAGAATACAGACATCTTAGTTAAAATTGTAAACTACAGTATTTTGTTGAAAATCTACTATGGTCAGCCCGTTAAAAAATATTTGTGACGTATTTCGTCATTAAATTTAAACCAAAGGTATTTTTTATTGCATAAAAAAAGTTTAATAGCGAATATTTTCTAAACGGTTAGAGATAGGTATAGGTTATTATATACAAAGTTACTTTAATTTTTTGTGAACCATCGAAATCTGCAATAATATATAGGGTGTTCCATTTAAGATTATTGACTTATAAGTAATTTTATATATTCCGATCGATTGAATTTCTGATATCACCCTGTATAATTTGTAGTCAAAGTAAACAACTTAAATTATATATTGTGGTGTTGTCTTTAATATAAAAATGGCAGCTTCACCAAATATTATATACTTATATTTTTTTCTACTACCTTAAATATATACGTTTTTAGCAAAAAATTAAATAAAACGGCTATTATATCCTAAACGAGGAGAGATAGCTATACAATATCTTAATGAAAGTTACCCTTATTTTTAATGAGGAATCCATATCCAGGATAATATACAGGGTGTCCCATTTAATTTTTAGGAGTTGACTCCTAACCAGGAAAAACTGAGCACCCTGTATACATAAAAGGTATATAATATAAAAGTTCACTTAAAAACAATAACACTTTATATATAACTTTTTTTCCTAAATTGTATATCTTTCGAGATAAGGGGATAGAGGATCTTATGTGGGACACCCTGTACAACTAACTTCAAGCAAGCCTAAGAGAAATAACTTCTTACAAAAAATTCAAGAAAAGTACAAAGAGTTACCTTCTTGAAAAAAGTTATAATGTTAGAAATTACTTTTCAAATTTGCAATAATTGTTTTCTGTTAGTCAGTCCAATCTTAATATTGTTTTAAAAATGTCTTATGTTATCCTTTATTTTTTACACTTGACGTTGTCATATCTATTTAGATCTTTTGGCATGAAGTGAAATAAATAATTAAATAAATAAAAAGCGTATGTATATACTTTATTTAGAACTTTCTTAGTAAGATACTCAGTGGCGTATTTAAGGGAGGATTTTGGGGTTAAAACCCCCTCCCAGAGCCTCTAATATATAAGGTACACATAGTAAAAGAGATTACCGGGCAAATTCTCTCCCCCAGAGTCAGTTTCTGCACGTTTTAGGTACATAAAAATCATGTAAAGACCTTTTTTTTGGTTGTTGAAATTTCATCGTCTCAAACCCTTCTCCCCAGGAGCAAAGTCTATATACGCCACTTTTTTTTCTAGGCTAATTTAGTTAGGAACCCTCACAAAATATATACAAGTAATCTCTAAAAAATTGTATTATATGGGCTTTTTATGTGAACAAATTAACATAAAAATATCATTCTAGTATAATTCCATTTTTTCCTTAGAAACTCAGGTCTGCATTAAGTACAGAGTGGTCCAGTTAAGATGCTCCTATACTTTATCTCATTAAATAAGACACTGAGAAAAAAATTTAAATACAAAAAGTATTTGACCCTAAGTATATTTTTTATTTATAATATTTTTATGTATACAGGGTGTTCCATTGTGCCAGGACAGTAACCAACTTTTTTCTTTTTAATGAAATGGTATGAATATTTTTAGAAATTCTAATTCTACGCTTGATTTTGAGTATTTTTTGTCATCATAGGATACGAAATTTTGAGTAGTTTTTGAGAAATATTAACTTTTCTAATTTTTTTAGGTAAAACAGGTTTTTGGAAAAATGTGATTTTTTCACACCTGAAGACTAAAATTGTGAATTTTGGTTATGGATCCATGGGAATGGTTAATATTTAATACTCTGACCTATCAAGAGCGAAAATTCATTATACAGGGTGATCACAAATGACCATCAAATAAAAATGTTTTTTTAACTAAAAAAACTTAATTTTTTTAAATGGAACACCCTGTATTTAGCACTTTTATTGTGTTTAGGATTTAATTCTGCATCATTCCATATATATAGTTTATATTCCAAAAATTAGTAGTTTAGAAGTTATGACCAATTTTCTATAATAATTCGGGTATTTTTGTTAAAAATCTAACTAAACCTAAATAATATTCTGTTCTAAGTTTTTTTTAACATTATAATTAAATTTAACATTAAATCAACAAGTAATGCAAAAAAGAAAGTAACTAATTACTTATTACAAAACATTTATGACATAATCTCCGTCTTTGGTAATACAAGTAGTATACATGGTTTCAATTCTCGCAATAGCACTGTTGCATTAAGTCTTTCTACCTCTTGCCTAATTCTCCTTTGTAAATCTTGAACAGTATTACACCTATTTTTATACACCTTGTTTTTTAGGTTGCCTCATAAAAAAAATTCAGGGGTGTTAAGTCGGGGCTCCTCGCTGGCCAATCTATGGTCCCGTACCGACCAATCTAAAATGGAAACCGTTGATTCAAACAATTTCTAACAGGCACTACAGTGTGATATGGAGCACTATCTTGTTGATAGACAAGCCCTTTTTTAATATCGTTCGGCAGATTGTCAATTAACGGAAATATTTCGTTCTCCAACAAATTTAAATACCTCTCACCATTCAGAACAAAGTCATAAAATACTGGACCTATTATTCGATCACGGATAATACCACACCATACATAAACACTTCTCCGACCCTGTTTTTTCATTTCTTTTACACGATGTTCATTTGAGTTACACCAGTAATGAGTATTTTTTCGGTTGAACATGCCGGCTGTATTGAAAATTGCCTCATCGGTAAATAAAATATTTTTAAAAATGTCAGTTTCAAAATGGTGGTCTATCATGAGAGAACAATAAAAAAGCCTTGTTTGAAAGTCCTGTTGGGATAATTCCTGAACTTGTGAAAATTTGAACGGATGGTAGTTATTATCGTAAGTCCTTTGAACACTAGTCTTACTAATTCCCGGTAGATCTCGGGATGCATCTCTTTGCGAATTTTCGTTGTTTTCTTCAAAATACAGGAGAATTTCTAATTGCTTTTCTTCTGTTAGGACAATTTTTGGGCGCCGTTTTTGTTTATTGATTACCACTGCACGTTCAAGATCACGAACAATTTGTGAAAAAATATGGTTCGTGGGTACCCGTCTTGCAGGATACAACAACCGATACTCCCGCAGGGCTAATGCTGGACTCTTATTATTTCTTATGTAACATTCATGAAAATTTAAACGCTCTTGGACACTGTATAAAGCCTTTTTTCCTTTAAAAAGAGTTAGAGGCAACTAAATGTCAAATAAAAACTGTGTATTTATTGGTGTCCAGGCAACAATTTTACTAGTTTTGTTTTTCCATGGCTATCTTGTAAAATTAAGACGCGTTTAGAAGTGCTATTATTGCGAAAATTAAAACCGTAACCGTAATATTATACTACTTGTATTGCCAAAGACGGGGTTATGTCGAAAATGTTTGGTAATAAGTAATTAGTTATTTTATTTCTTGCATTATTTGTTGATTTAATGTTAAATTTAATTATAATGTTAAAAAAAACTTAGAATAGGATTATTTAGGTTTAGTCAGATTTTTAACAAATATACCCGAATTATTATAGAAAATTGGTCATAACTTCTAAACTACTAATTTTTGGAATATAAACTATATATATGGAATGATGCAGAATTAAATCCTAAACACAATAAAAGTGCTAAATACAGGGTGTTCCGTTTAAAAAAATTAAGTTTTTTAGTTACAAAAAATTTTTTTTGATGGTCAGTTGTGACCACCCTGTATAATGGATTTTCACTCTTGATAGGTGAGAGTATTAAATATTAACCACCACCATGAATCCATAACCAAAATTCACAATTTTAGTCTTCAGGTGCGAAAAAATCATATTTTTCCAAAAACCGGTTTTTCCGAAAAAAAATTAGAAAAGTTAATTTTTCTCAAAAACTGCTCAAAATTTCGTATGCTATGATGACAAAAAATACTCAAAATCAAGCGTATAATTAGAATTTCTAAAAATATTCATACCATTTCATTAAAAAGAAAAAAGTTGGTTACTGTCCTGGCACAATGGAACACCCTGTATACATAAAAATATTATAAATAAAAAATATACTTAGGGTCAAATACTTTTTCTATTTAACTTTTTTTTCTCAGTGTCTTATTTATTGAGATAAAGTATAGGAGCATCTTAAGTGGACCACCCTGTACATAAATAATGGTTGGCCTAGATAGTTTTCTTGCAGTCATTCAGTCAGAACCATTTTTCGTGCAGTGAACTAAATTTCTTACAGAATGTCTATATCTCTTCAACATATAGTAAGGTAAACCTACATACTAAGTAATATCACTTACATACAACTATAGTTGAGTAAGAATATAAACAACCTATTATTCAATAAAGCATTTTTAAGTGTGCAGTATATTTAGATCAACAGACAGAATACTGTAATTTTTTTCTAATTGTGGGAAATTTTAAATTAAATATATTTCTTCTGTTTCCGTTGTTAACTGAGAATGAAATTTAGCCTGAAATCTTCTAATTTATTTTTTTAGGATCCTGAATACAAAAATAAGACAAACTTTATTTTACAATATGCTAACACTCGAGGTAATGGCTAGAAATTACTGCCTTTTCTTAATATTACGTGTCAATTAAAACATTTCTTTTAATGTACCCAACATATATATTTTTATGAATTTATTGAAATATCTGGTATATTTATTGGCCCCCACGATCACCTGATTTAACTGCATTAGATTACTTTTGGTTGGTATACCCTGGGTGAAAATGAGGAGCTATATACAAAGCCACTTAAGCATTAGCTTAAGCAATACAAAAATCTATCTATATTTAAAACCAAGTTTTAAATATAGTAAGATTTAAATTGTTTCATGCAATTGATCAGCAGTTTAGATTCCAGATCAAACAACAAAGAATTCCTTCATTCTCGCCATTACTCCCCCGCGTTTACTCGAAAGCTCCACGTCTTAAGGCAGAGCCTCCCAGGGCGGTACAAAATTCTAAAACTGGTTTCATTTTTATAAAGCGACGTTCTTCAGCCTCGTTTTTGTACATTGGCATTCCGTCGATGCTCCGTCGGATCTCTTTTTCCGTTCATTAGAGGATTATTTTTACGTGGAGGACGTAAAAAAGGTAAAAAGATGAAGGCTTCCACTGCGAAATTTCAATAAGAAACGGCGGCATCGGTTTTATCTGGAGGCGCGAGAAAAATAAGTTCTTACGCGGCAAAAAATCACTTGATGGATGGAAGTTTTGTTTTTCCTCTTCGCTTAATATCCAGGATTTGGAAAAAAAAGTTTTTGTCTGTGGCGGTCCATAGAGAAAAATGGGACATACTACGAAAAAGATATTTATCGCACGTTATAGTTCTTTTTATTCGACTAAGCGTGCAAAGCAGTATATATATATATACTGGGTGGTGCAACCAAGATGGTGTGGACGATTGTGGGCAAACGGAGAGGAATTTGAAAAAAGAAATTGGGATATGATTGATAGTCAAGAACGCTGTGTTTTAAAATTATACCCATTATACAGGGTGGTCTGAAAAGTTCGTGGTGAACCAAACTTGTGTTTTTTTAAATGGGACACCCGGTATATTATTATTTTACTTGATTCTCCTATTCGTTACGATCATTTTGATTTGAGGTTTGTTGGGTCTAAAATTTATACCAAGGGAATGGGACGAGGTTAATATGGAAAAAAGGGTTATACTCCGGCCATTTTTTGAAAACAATTGAAGCAGGTATGGAAAAACCAAATATTCTATAAAATGTATTGTATCTAGGATTACAATAATCGCTTGTAAGTCGTTCAAAATTATTCACTGTTATACAGGGTGGTCAAGTTTTGCAAATTTACCTTGGATTGAATTTTTTTAAATGGAACACCCTGTATATTTTACTTTCATGTTAAAGATAACATTACTAGCTTTCAGAAAATACCATATTTGATACCTTTCTGACCATCAGTTTTTCAGTAAATTAGCTGTGAAATCAAAATTTCTTCATTTTAACACGAATTACTCTGAATTCACGTTGTTAAAATTGACAATTTAATATTAGGAGGCCAAGATTGACAGTCCTGTCAAAACAGCAAAGTGTCAGAATATTGTCATCAGTAAATAAATAAATATTGTTCTTTGATGATGCGATGCCGAAATAAAAACAAGATAGAAGCTTTTGCAAGTTTATCATAGAGATTTCAAGAAACAGGAAATGTTGCTTTCAAAAAAACGTAAAGTAATTAATAAACCAGTTACCAATGAAGATAATGCTTTGACAGTATTATTAACAGATCTTTTTTTACAAAAAAATTAAATTTAATATAAATCAACAAAAACAATGTAATTAAAACTTATAAAAGATGTTCAACTAAACCACCGTTTTGCTGAAGGCACATTTCGAGTCTATCCATAAATTAAAGTTTCACTTTTCTCAAAGTCAGGTCTGAAATGTTGCGAAAACTGCTTATTATTCTCAACTTCATATCTTCCACTGTGGTTGGAACCTCTTTATAAACTTCTTCTTTAACATGTCCCCATAAAAAGAAATCTAGTGGCGTTAAATCGGGTGACCTCGCAGGCCACTTAACCGGTCCACCTCGCCCAATCCAATGCTCTCCTTTCCAATTATTGAGAAAATGTCTTACATGCCTATGGTAATGCGGGGGTGCTCCATCATGTTGGAACCATACGGAATTTCTTAACATTAAAGGTAAGTCTTCGAGCAATACGGGCAACTCATTTCTCAAAAAATTTAAATAGACTTCTCCCGTTAAATACTCTTCAAAGAAATATGGTCCTATAACATGAGAGCCAATTATACCTCCCCAAACATTAATTGACCATTTATTTTGATGGTCCACCTGACGAATCCAATGTGGATTTTCGGTTGAATAATAGTGCATATTATGTTTGTTAACCAAGCCGTTGCTTTTACAAGTTGCTTCATCTGAAAACAGCACCCTATCTACAAAACCTGGATTATCCCAAATTGTATTTAAAAACCAAATTGAAAATTCTTATCGTTGGACGTAATCGCGATCATACAGTTCTTGGTGTAATTCAATATGGTAGGCATGATATTTATGTTGTTTCAGAATCCGTTTAATACTAGTGCGTTCATATCAGTAGCTCTCTCAATTTCCCTGGTACTTGTGTAATCCACACACAAGTGTGTGTATGTTCTTGCACTGTTAATAACACTGTCAAAGCATTATCTTCATTGGTAACTGGTTTATTAATTACTTTACGTTTCTTAAAAGCAACATTGTCTGTTTCTTGAAACCTCTCTAATAAACTTGCAAAAGCTTCAGGTCTTGGTTTTTTTTCGGCATCGGGATATCGTACCGCATAAACCCTGCTTGCTAGTAAAGGGTTTTTTTGACACTCGCCCAACATAAAAGTCATGTTTATCAACTCTGGAGTACTCAAACTCATTGTTACTTAACAATTTCTCGGCTTATCGTCAAAAAACAATGGTAATTGATGCCAATTCTCTGACACTTTGCGGTTTTGACAAGAATGTCAATGTTTCTTTTCATTTATGATTATATCATGGCCTCCTTATATTATAGGTAGTCAATTTAAGCAACGTAAATAATACCGTTTCTGTTAGAATGAGTAAATTTTGGTTTCACGGTTAATTTACTAAAAAACTGTTGGTCAGAAAGGTATCAAATATGGTATTTTCTGAAAGCTAGTAATGTTATCTTTAATATGACAGTAAAATATACAGGGTGTTCCATTTAAAAAAATTCAATCCAAGGTAAATTTGCAAAACTTGACCACCCTGTATAACAGTGAATAATTTTGAACGACTTACAAGCGATTATTATAATCCTAGATATAATACATTTTATAGAATATTTGGTTTTTCCATACCTGCTTCAATTGTTTTCAAAAAATGGCCGGAGTATAACCCTTTTGTTCCACTTTAACCTCGTCCCATTCCCTTGGTATAAATTTTAGACCCAACAAACCTTATATCAAAATGATCGTAACGAATAGGAGAATCAACTAAAATAATAATATACCGGGTGTCCCATTTAAAAAAACAAAAGTTTGGTTCACCACGAACTTTTCAGACCACCTGTATATATATATATATATATATATATATATATATATATATATATATATATATATATATATATATATATATATATATATATATATACTGGAAAAATACAATGTTTTTTCATTCCGGGTGTACATCCGTACACGTCGTTCGGGGCCGAAGGCTGTATCTGCGCAGGCGTTGGTCGTTGTTTTCCGGATGGTGCTGTTGTTGTTGCGCTAATTGCGCTTGAACTTTTGTGATTTTAGATATGTCGATTGTTGTCTTCCATACTGTTGGTAGTTTTAATGATTCGTCCCTTTTATTCAAATCACGTTGTTTTTCAATTTCTATGGCTTCTCGGATTATTCTGATTTTATAATCTTCTATATTGGCAATCTCCCTACACCCATCGAAATTTATTTTATGGCCGGTTTCATGATGATATAGGAATAAAGCTGAGGTTGTTTGTTTATTTCTGATGCTGAGTTTATGCTTTTCCACTCTTGCTGATATTCGCCTGTTAGTTTGCCCCACGTACAACTGAAGAAACAAAAGCAGAGGAGATTCGACAAGAGGTGGCAAGAATTTTAAGATGAAGCAAAACACCAAAACAAGACCTAAATGCTACTGAACAAAGGGCCCTAATAGACCTTCAAAAAAATAAAGACATCACAATCCTTCCAGCAGATAAAGGAAACGCAACTGTGGTTATGAATACTCAAGATTTCGTACAAAAAATGCAGGATATCCTACAAGACAATTGTTATAGGCCTGTTCCAAGGGACCCGACAACGTACCTAGAAAAAACAACTAAAAATAAAATAAAATGTTCAGCAATAAACCCCGAAATTCAGCAAAAAATCATAACACGGGAAATGTCGAGCAGATGTCCTAAACTCTATGGTTTACCAAAAATACACAAACCAGGGGCGCCCATCAGACCTATTGTTAGTGCTGTTAATTCGCCGCTACAAAAACTGGAGAAATACCTTTCTGAAATTATGCAACCAGCTGTAGAAAAAACTGATTCATTTGTAAAAAACTCGGAGCATTTCACTCGAATTATACGAGATATCGTCCTTGAAAAAACGATATCATAGCAAGCCTAGATGTCAAATCGTTAGTAGAGTAACAAAGTATGTTTCACCATAAAAATCGAACATAACCTCAAACCTTAGAATGCCGCTCGTTTTCAGGGTGTTGGCTGGCGTAGTGTGTGACGTCACGTAAGCGCGCAGATGTGTTGTGTTGAACATGCGCATAGTGACTGGGGGGCGCCAAGCTGTTCGTAGGTGGTTTGTAGGGGGGCGCAGGCCCACTCCCGCGATGCCGCGCCCCGGGGGCCCCGCACCCTGGGGCCCCGCGCCGCAGGCGCCTGCAACGCTGGATCCCCGCGTCCCCGCACTCTGGGGCCCCCGCGGCGCTGGCGTACGGGCACCTGCAACGCCGGATCTTTGGGGCGCGCGCGCGCCCCCTGGTTGAAGGGGTGATATACTGATGCGTGACAGGTGTGACAGGTAAGACAGAGAGGTATGACAGGTAGACAGCTGTCACCTGTCATATCTGTCATCTGTCATCAGTATATTAGTTGGTTGTAGTACGTATACAGGGTGTTCTTTGCTTCCTGTCTGTCTGACTGTTTACTCCGTCTATATTGTTAATAATATGCGTGGGGGTCATAAAGGATAGTATGTAGAAAAATACACAGTAATTTTGATAGTATTTATTAAAGCTTATTACTCGTAGATAAAATATAATTATGTAAAAGGTAAGCGTTATTAATACTACATGAACATAAGCTTAATTTATGGTGTTTACAGGAACTAAGTTCCTGTTCTAGTTTCGGTACATCTGATGATGATGATGATGGTGATGAAACTTCTAAATTAATAACATTGGGGTGGTGTTCTAATTTCATGTTGGAGAAAAATTTAATAAGAAAGTCTTCTTTGACGTGGCCTTTAACGTAAACGGTGTCCACACCAGCAAGTTCTTGTAGTATTATATGATTAAGATGCTTATAGTCCGTATTGCCTGAATTATAGTGTATTCCATGAATATTATAAAAAATGTATTTTACGTTCCGCTTGACAGCCTTGGTTAACAACCAATATGGAGTCTTTGGTCTAAACAGCCAACATTTCATGTGATTTCCATCGAATATAGCTAATTCCTTAACCTCAAAATCAGGTGTAAAATAACCTTGAGCATCTAACACTATAAACTTCATTATTAAACCGGTGTGATGATTCTAATGGCTGCTTGATTACTACTGATTTTATTAGAGTTCTTGCATTATATTAGAGTTCTTACAGTTCCAGTTAATGGTAAATATTCCAAAACCCGATCGTGCACGATGATGCAGTAAGCACGTGTATCATTGGAGAAATTTTCTGAACTTTGAAACTCAAGCTTAACATCAACTACGCTACTCTTAAGTGATTCATTTTGCTTGGAACAGTCGATAACAAATAACGTTCTGTCTGTAAAATCTTTGAAGTTTAATAATGGTTCGCTGTTCGTTTTGCCTACATATGAGTTTTGAAATTCTGTGTACATCCTGTAGATTTCTGCAAACTGTTTGTTACCAAAATTTATATTTAAAGACTCATATGGATAAACCTCAGAGTTAAGATAAAGTCGAACATCAGTAATATTCAAATTATCGAAGTATGTACAATCTTTGTTTGGATTGTCTTTGCGATCTTTTTGGAAAAATACGATGATGTATCGAGCTCTTTCAGTCATAGATTTTACCGTCCAAATATCTCTCTTGGTTGTTCTTAGAGCAGGCAATTCGTGAATTTCCCAACTTCTGAAGGGCATGTGTATAGGACTGTTCTTTGAAATTTCTTCCAATAATTTCAATTTATAGATATCGTTGGGATAAACGTGTTTAACTTTTAATTCAATAGAAGAAATTGATATAGAGGCTTTTTTATCTCCGGTTGCGTTGACATAACAATTTTCATCGTTTCGAGCGCGAACCAATTTAATTTTTTGCTTGCCCATAACTAGGTTCTTATAATCAGAAAATATTCCGAATAGGAAATGCAATGGTATCAGCAAATTAAAGTCCCCGCTTTGTTTAACGAAAGTCGGTAACTGTTCTGTTGAAGGCCAGCTCCAACCTGCAGTGTTAAGGGTTTTGCTCTCAAGGCTGTTGAGGCACAAGAGACTCTTAGCGGTAGTGGTAAGACCTGGATCTCGAACTTTTTCTATTTCCTTGCCATTTAGTTCGTATGTCACTGATTCAAATAAGAAGGTGCCAACATTATTTGTAAGTGAACAGCTTCCTGTTTTTCCTGCAGTTTTTTCTTCAGAAATATTTGCTTCTATATAAAGTTGAGCTTGACTTATATCCATAAAAACATCTTGTTGGTTAATAACTATTTCTATTTCATCGTTATAATTGAATGATTTTGTGAATGGGTGATACGTGTGCCACTCCTCTCGTACAATAGATTCATCCATGTTGACCGGGCGAAATATCTGTAACTTTTCTGACACGATAGCCATATTTATGAGAAAGTGATTGCAGAAGGAAGATATTTTGCTGTGTGAGCGACTGTGTCACTGACTGATTATATACTGAATTCAGATTACGTTTGTCGCCGAATATATAATTTTCATTGTGTTGTCCAGCATGATGATTAAAAACCAAAACCATTCTTTTTCAGTTCCAATCTTATGATAATTTCTTCCCCTCTAAAATTAATGGGTCTGGAATCCTGATCCAAAATATTTATCGTAATGTTATTGATACTTTGTTTATTTACTGGGAGGTAAATTAAGTTTCGTGGTTCAACAATTATACTATATCCAGGGTCGACAGTTGGTGAGAATTCGTATAATGTATGTGATGGATTATTTGTATAATAAGATCCTGATATTATGTTACACTCTATTCGGATAGTAATTACTTTAATTATATTCACAGAAATATCAGATTTATGTTGAATATTAGCTTTTAGCAGTTTCCGTGAAAATCCCAATATATTCCCAATACTATCGTTTGGCTTAAAATCTATATCGTAGATGCACTTTAATTCACACTTCAGTGTATTGTTGTTGGGCTTTAAAGTAATATTTGTAACGTGTTTATTTTTGTCAGTCAATTCGTTTATAAGAAAATTTTCAATATCGGTAATTTCGTAAGATCCTGTGGGGATTTCCAAAACCTTTTTTTCGTTGTTCTTAATATAATAAAATTTGTTACACCCAGGCTCTATGTTTGGAATGGAATTCCATGTACTAAGTGAAATAAGGGCTAATGAATAACTATATTTAGTATCGAGTTCGATCGGAGGATTAATATCAACACTCAAACAACTAGAACGACCTTTTAATGTGAATGTCTGAGACATGACTGATATAAATTAAACGAATTAATTATTTTATAGTCTTTTATTATAAAGAAATGATAATACAAGATGTCCACAATTAAAAGTGGTATATGTCTGATACTGATCGTAGTTAAAGAGTATTTTACATTTCTTAAAATATCTAACAGCTTCTATCGGAGGATTTAGGTTTCCAAAACTATCAAAATAAACGACATTTTTACCAGATTTCTTATAAGCTACCCAATGCGTACCACAACCATCATTTCTGTCTAAATTAATAACCCCAAATTCATTTTTCTTAGGGGCTTTCGGCAAATTATTCCTCATAAACACTCCCCTAAAATGAGGTATATTCAACTGTTTAGCATACTTTTCAATATCTCTATCGGTAAGCGGGCGATTGGGTAGCTTTATGGGGAGTTTTTTGACATTTTTTTCAAATAAAGACCATATCCAGTTTTGTATGGTTTCAGATACAAACCTTTTCCATTTTTGTTTCCTAATGCAATAGCCCCATAGTTTCATTATGTCGTTTTGACTCATGCAGCTCTCCGTTGCTGCTTTTGCCTCATTTACAGCCTTATATATCGCAGAAGCTCCACCACTTAGAGCTCCCAATGCACTTAAGCCTGCAAATATGGGAATAAGAGGAAGAATACCTCCAATTTTAGGTACTCTGATTACTCTAGGTAGCCTAATTCTTTTTTTGCCGCCAATATTTTTCATAGATATCCGAGCGGCTTTGACGGCCAGCTTAATATTATCTTTCAGTGATCCACCCTTGCAGCATTTTAACTGTTTTTTAATATTACTAACAATACCAGAATTAAACGTATGCGTGGATTTTAATTTTCTCTTGGTTTTACCATTGCTACGTACTTTTTTTCTTCTCTTTAAATTTCGTCTTCTTGTCTGTTTATTAGCTACAAGCCCCATACCAAGTTTACGCTTGGCTTTCATAGTGGTGGTTACAATCCAAGCTGCACTTTTTTCACCCAAACTGGTGTCCTTAGATAAGACTCTTTCCCAAGCTCTTTCCTGTAAAACTTTATCTGCTTGATGTCGACTATCTAAATTTTGATGCTTGGAATATTCTATGTCGTGCTGCTTACAGTAACTATCCAACTTGTTTTTTGGTAAATCGCCCCGTGCTAACCTTTCTTTAAGTTTAGTTCCAGGACCACAGTACGAATAACCAGGTAAATGAAGTTCAAATGGTAATTTATTGATTGTGCTATTTAAGAGACCTTTGCCCCTCAAAGTACTCATTGATAATGAGGCATTCCTAGTATAAACACCCCTTAAATAAAAATAATAAGATGCGGGTTGAAAAGCATCCGCTTAATATTAAAGTTAATAATTTTGATATAAGTGAACATAAAACACTAAAAAAACGTCATAGTGAGCTTCTGCCAAACACTATTAGAGCAATCATTTGTGGTCCCAGCAATTCAGGTAAAAGCAATGTAATGTTGAGCCTTTTAGTTGATTTAAACGGTTTAAGATTTCGAAACATATATATTTATTCTAAATCACTACATCAGGAAAAGTACAAATTTTTAGAGAAGGTGATAAATCGAATATCTGGTATGAAATATTATACATTTAATGATAATAGCATGGTTATGGATCCCGAAGAAGCTAAACCAGACTCCATTTTCATATTTGATGATGTCGCATGTGACAAACAAGACAAAATAAGAAACTATTTTTGCATGGGAAGGCATAATAATATAGACTCATTTTATCTTTGTCAAACATATTCTAAAATTCCGAAACAATTAATTCGAGATAATTCCAATATGATTATACTATTTAGGCAGGACGATACGAACCTCAAACATATTTATAGTGATCATGTTAACACAGATATGACATTAGAAACTTTTAAAAATATTTGTTCTGAATGTTGGAAGGAGAAATATGGATTTTTAGTTATTATGAAAGATGATCATATAAATAAGGGTAGATTTAGAAGCAAATTTAATACCTATATAATTCCCTAAATTACCGAGTTTGATTAGTTTATGATGTGCTATTAATGGGAACACATCAAATTGAACAAATTTATATATTTCCATTCTGTCAGTATTATATCTGATGGTCATGGCCCCAACTCTAAGCAAAACGGATAAAGCCATTAAACGAAAAATTTTTGACGCAGCAAACACTATTAGAAAAAAATACTTATCACTAAAGTTGGAGCGTAGTGAAGAAGATGATGCCATTAATAGAATTTTCACTCCTATAAAAGTTCCATTAACAAAAATAGCAGAGAATACAAATGCAAATATAAAGCATATTAAGAGCGAAGTGAAGGAGGAGGAGGAGGAGAGGAGGATAAAAAGGTGAAACATGAGGATGTTGATATTAAGCCCAGAAAATCTTATTATAATAAAGTAGAATTTCAACCAACAGATTTAGTAGCGGAATCGAATGTGGAAAAGCAACAAAGTGATGATGAAAGTAATGCTGTCTTTATTGATAATAAACCGATACAAGAACAAGATGACCTTGAACAATCTATTAGGGAACGATCACATATTTACATGGACTATCTGGATCAGTATCCACAGATAGCACGTGAGTATATAGATATGTATTACTCTAGACCTGATAAGATTGATCATACTTATGGTTTAACTCATGACCAGGTTACCGATTCCTGGAAAATGGGTACACAGAAAATTAATTTTCTATCAAATGGTGATATTAAAATAGGAGACATTACCTACAGGGGTACCAGAGGATTATACGAATTACTATTTTTAAAAGATCCGTTATATCCTGTGCGACATGACGAAGATCAATATCAACAGATATTAAAGCAAACAAATGTCCACAGGAGAAATTATGATGAATCATCTCAAATAAAAGGAACCAACTCAAAAAAATATAAACAGCATGTTCAGCATTTGGTCTCATCGAAATCTGTAGGATCAAAATTGAATAAACAGCGTGCTAAGTCCGGATCTGCATTATTAAGCTATAATAAGAGACCTAAGGAGTATGTATATTATGATGATGTAAACGAACTGACAGAGAGATTAGCAAAACTGGATGCCTCTCAAGAAGCTGGAAATAGAAATCATTTGAATGAAATCATGAGTATTCTTGATGAATTAAGGGAGCTTGGAGTAATCGAATTTTTATAAATTAGGTTAAAGAGCACTTTTACACTCAGAAGTAGTTTTACCATGAATAAGTTTGGTCGTTCGCTGAACCCACAAAGAAAACAGGTTGAAATTATTCATCCAAGTCCAAGTTTCCCGTTTATTATAACCAGTGATGATAACTATGATTTCGAAAATAGAATATTACGTAATATTAAAAAACCCTTACAGATGAGAGATGCAGCAAACAAGGATTATGTTGATTCTTTAGTAAAACAGCTAGATGTATCAAACAAGAAATATATTGAGGAGTCCATAGCAAATAAACTTCATTCAGATAAGAATTATGTTGAATCAGCGATATCACAGCTTAATAAAGCTATACAAGATTTAGATTCTAAATTATCTACATTATCAAATTCAATAAATACAAATATAAATATGAATCATGTTGAATCAGCGATATCACAGCTTAATAAAGCTATAAAAGATTTAGAAAATACAAAACCAAATAAGAATTATGTTGATTCAGGGGTAGGATTGGCTGTTGATTCAGTGATGGCACAGCTTCGTAAAAATAAAGGAGATATAGATTCTAAGCTATTCGAGTTAAAAAGTTCTGTAGAGATACTTGAAAAGGAAATTTTTGGGTAAAATATAATCAATAAAACATGAGTCTAATGATTAGAAGATCATTATAGTTTGATATCGCACATAACAAACAACGTAAATGAAAGCAAAAATGCGGAAACATATGTCACCCAAACCTAAAATTACTGAAGCTAGAGTACAAGTAGTAAAAGAATTACATAGACCAGCTATATCTAAATTTAGGCGAAGGAGATTTATACAATACGGTTTAGATGATACTTTTGCCACTGACCTTGCACAATTTGACCGATATTCAAAGGAAAATAAAGGATATAAGTATATTTTGGTTGTAATCGATTGTTTTTCAAAATATCTATGGACAGAACCTATAAAATCAAAGTCCGCTCAAGATGTTACCAAAGCCATGGCGACAATATTTAAACGCTCAAATAGAGTTCCAAAAAAACTAGTTTCAGATCACGGAAAGGAATACTACAATACACACTTTCAGAAATTAATGGAAAAAAATGGAATACATCACTACAGCACATTTAGTAAGTTAAAAGCCTCAATTGCAGAACGAGTTATCCGCACTATTAAGGAAAAATTATTTAAATTATTTACATTAAATGGTAATCATAAGTGGATAAACTTGTTGGAACAAGTTACAGATACATATAACGATACGAAACATAGAACTATTGGCATGAAACCTAAATATGTTAACAAAAAGAATGAGAAGATCTTGTTAAGTACTGTTTATGGAAATATCAAGGTTTTTTCTAAACCAAAATTTAAAATGGGTGAAATAGTACGAATAAGCAAACTTAAACATGTATTTCAAAAGGGATATATTCCAAATTGGACAACTGAGCTTTTTAAAATAGTAAAAATTAATATTACAAGTCCAACTACATATTTGTTGGAAGACATGCAGGGACGTCCCATTAAGGGAGGATTTTATGAAAATGAATTGCAGCCTACTAAACAGCCAGAAGTTTATCTGATTGAGGAGGTATTACGCAAGAAAGGAAATAGAATGTATGTAAAATGGTTAGGGTTTGATAAAACACATAACAGTTGGATTGACGATAAACACATTATGTGAACTCATATTCACTATTTTCCTCCTCCTCATCCCCATGATATCTGTAGATTGTTAAAGTATGCGCATGTGTAGCTAAGTTGTGAACATAAAGGGTGATGCCACCATTAGTAATATTAGTATTGTGAGTAAAGTACACTGGGGTACACACATTACAATCATGCACGAGGAAAGTGGTAGTTGTGACTCTAATACACACTTCACAATCGAGAATTATAATCAGCAGTTAGATAAATGGCTAATGGAATTCGAAATTGCAGCTTATACGGAACAGCATTACTTATTACATACAACGTACCTGTTGGGAGGATTTCAAATTGGGTGTGGTCTAAGTCCTGCCAGAATGTTTAGTGCAGCGATTATTTTCTCTAAACCTCATAATCCATCTAAAATATCCTTTAACAGTAGTGAATGGAATATGTTAATAAACCTCTTTCAAGAAAAAATTTGTGACTTTTTCAATAATCCATCAATAACCTCAGATTGTGTGGCTTTTACGTGTGGTGATTTTGTTAAAGTGACACAAATGACGTACGAAGATGGTGACGTGAAGGTGCTTGAAGTTTCGAAACTGGGTGTTAGTTTCTATCTATGTGAAGAAGACATTCTCCAAATTATACACGCTAATTTAAATTTGTTGTCTCAGCAACTAACTTTACTGGAAAGTTTGGATTTTAGTACATTTTACAATAATGTAATAAATGTTATAAATTCCTGGAATGATTCCAGTGACTCATTCTCAAAATTAGAAGAAATGTTTAAGTTATTATATAGAGCATGTAATAAAAATATATTATTAATTAAGGCTCTGAATGAATATATGTATTTTTATAGAGACACCATATTAAATCATATTGAATAAAAGCTATATAATAAAACAATATTTAGTTTTTATTTATTCTACATAAGTATCCCATTGGAGTATTACCTTTACTTACTTAATATAGGTTATATTGCGCAATGTTTTGTAAATATTACATTTTGCTAGCTTTAGTTAGTCATATAACCTTTGTGATTCCCAGTGCAACAAATATTAACCAGTGTAAACATGATGTTTCTTTTCTACCGGAAGATTATGAAATTTTATATAATACAAGTTTAACTTTGTATACAGAGTGTGCAAAACAAGTTGACTATTATATGGATTTATATGAAAATGAAATGCAGATGACTGACACTCTAATGGGAAAAATAATTGAATGCGAAAATATTACCACAAACTTAACTAATTCTGTAAATTATACAAGTCTGGTTTTAACAAAACGAGAAAATATTGAGCTAGAATCGGCATTACTGTCAATTACAAAGCAAAAACAAAAATGTGAGGAAAAAAATATTTTAGGTTTATCTTTATTATCAGATCATAAAGATGAAATTTTTGAATTAAAAAACAACATATCAAATTTAATTAATCAGATCTATATAAATGATGGTGAATTAAAACAGTGCCAATCGAATTTGGATAAACAAAGAAAGAGTAGAAAAGCTGTTTTTGATAACCTAAATGCGTGTTTGGAGCGAGAATAACTACTTCAAGAACAAAAAGATAAATATGTATTGAGATTAACTACGTGTAGAAAAAACAACAGAAAAATAAAACAAAAAAACGCAGGTGCAGGCGCAGATGCAGACTGATTCAATATAATTTTTTTTTTGGTTGAAGTAATATTTTACTAGTTATAACACTAATAATTAAAAATAGGAAATAAAACATACAAAAATATCATTTAAGAATTTTATTTATTACTAACCTTAAATTACAAATGGATACAGAGAGAGAGAGAGAAGAATTGTAAAAGCAAATATTTGCATTACATAAATGGCATATTTGATAAATAAACTTAACTAAAATACAATATTAATGATATAAATTAACGTAATCTATCCTTTACATACAAGGAGAGAGAGAAGAACAATAGTTACAAATATAAATTACAAAAATGTATTTATTTTTTTATATAAACATAAACTAAAAAAATAATAAGCGGTAAGCTTCACCTATATATTAATTTATAGTTTTATTCTAATTGAAAATGATCAATATCCGAATCGCTATCATAATGACCTATAAAACGATTTTTTTTTGTGAGGTCTGATGTTGAGTGAAGTCTTAAATTACAACTCTCTTCATCAAATATTTCGAATAATACTTCACTGTAACAACTTTGACACCAATAAAGCCGATTTTGATAAACCTCGCTTACCAGTTCTTCGGTATCACAGGTGTAATGATAATGATCCCTAATCGTTTTTATATGTTTATTAAAATATTTTCGAAAATTTTTAATAGTATCATGACATGATTTACAAACAAATAAATTATATTTCTTTATAATATAATAATTTACCCACAAGCAGTATTTATCTTCTTCCTCAAAATTTTTCCCCCAATCATTTGTTGCGAGCACTGCATTTCTCACTGAAGGTGACATAGTTTTTTGACAATGTACAAATTCTAAACATTTTAGATATCGTGATTGATCATTTAAAGCTATTCTATTTATATATTCCCATTTATATTTAGGAAACTTTTTAAAAATTTCTATGGTTAGAGTCCATGGTAATGGGGATTCTGTTAAAAAATCTGCAGCATTCGTTATCCTTTCACAAATCGATTTTATGCAAAGGTCTTTTAGTGATTTCATCTATAAAAGAAAGAAAATAGACATTAATTGAATTACTTTTTATTCATGATTGAGGCTATAGTGCCCGAAGGGGAGAGTATCAAAAGTATGTGGTAAAGAATGAATTACTTTTTATTCATGATTAAGGCTATAGTGCCCGAAGGGGAGAGTATCAAAAGTATGTGGTAAAGAATGTCTTTTGTCATCTTGAGAACTTAAAGCGATTTTTGTCTGCTCTATGCTAAAAACTTCATGGTTGAAGGAACGAATTGAACGTTGAGTTACGATAAAATTTGTGTAAATTTTTTTCAAACAATTTAAATAATCGTTAAAAGTTAATTTATTAGACACAATGTTATATTTTGTTCCCTTCGCTCTCTTAACTACTTTTTGTTCATTTTGAATTTTAAAACTATACATTTTTGATCTTAAACCAACGAAATGAGTAATAATTTTACCACAAATCTTTCATGAGACCCAGAATCTTTTTATTAACTAATGGAATATTATAAGGATTATTAATGGGATATTCTGATGTATCAAATTTATTTAAATCAGTTTTTATAACTTCTTCATAGACGTCATTACATTTAAGTTCGTAAATAAAACTATCTGTATCTGTATACATAAGCTTGCAACGTTCAATGCCCATTTTAGGTAACATGTACTCATAGTGGAAACTGTACATAAATAATTTTGAAATATCTAGAATTGCCATTCCGATATATAAAGGTTTGTTAAATATTAATTCAGTTTTCTTTAATTCGATAATCATTAGATTATCATCAAGAACTGTTCGATTTAGAAATCTGTGGCTAGCTATTAGATTTTTAGCCCCATAACGACCTCCCCATGACTTAACAAATTTTATTACCCTGTGTTTTCTTATATTTTCCATAGTTTTTCCAAATACCGCGTTATTGTATAATTTAAATAAATTTTTTTCAAATGTGGTTGTAGCATTAGTTCGTAAACGATTATTTAATTCGATATAAGGCTTAAGCCAACACGACTGTTCAAACTTCATTACTTTATGTATTTTCTTTAAAACCAACCCATTCGTTAGTGCTTGTTTTAACGTGCGATAATGTAAAATATATTTTTCTTTATTATATAGAGTTGTCATCAGTTTTGATAATTTAGAATGTGGAGGTATACGATGTTCAGAGCAAAATGGAAAATCATTATGCAAATCATGAATATTGTTAGGATATATTAAATCTACTTGTAATATGTACCCAATGGATGAATCATCATCAATCATAATTGTCCATATATTTATTATTTGATTTTTTGAATAACGATTAATGCATGTAGAAATGCCACCACGTATTCCTTCTTCTATAAACATAATTTGATCAATATCACGCAACAGCTGCAATTTGCACCCTGTATATTTTTGCATGCAATCCCACTATATTGAGGCATAGTATGATACCATGCCGGATCTAACACATGTGATGCCATACAGCTGTTTCTAAATTTTTCAAAAATATCAACCAGTCCTAATATGTCTGTTTTTAAATACAAGTCCGAATATTCCCCCAGATTTTGAATATTAAATTTATTCCAAATATTTTGAGCATGTAAATATTGTTTTTTGTTAATATCTATACCCTCTAATTTATTGTGAAAATTCTGAATGGAGGGAAGAGATGTTTCATCCATTTTTTTCAAATCATCGATATAATCGTAACAGAAGACCCCCTTTCGCGTTAATAACTTAAATTTTTCCTCATCTAAATTAAAAAATTTAGTTTTTAATATTTTAAAATCATCTGTTTTCATGGTAGACATTAAATTATCCAATGATTCTCCCATAAACCATAGTGAATCAATATACCTAAATTTAATATTATTTTTACTAACAAAATGAGTAAAAGAAATAAATTTTTCTTTGTTACATGGGAGAACACTAACATTACCTTCCATAGCAAGATGTTTAACTATAAAATGACTATCATATCCAGATAAGTTATGGAAAACCACAGGTGCCACAAACAATTTCTTAAAATTAAGATTACAATCTTTATGAACAAACCCCCTGAAAAGAGATGTAAAATGATCATGATCTCTTACTATTTCGTCATTTACTTTAAACGATTTTTCACATATATGACACTGTTTCGCATAACATAGTTTAGGCTTTTCTGTCATTGGATTAATTGTTTTTATTTTTGAATGAATTATATCAGACAAGTTTAGCATTTCATTAACAAACCACTTCATGCAGTCCCTTCCTCGATAACTTTTAAAATGTGAAAATGAATCATCATATGAACATTTAAGATAAAATCCCGCACTGTATGCTATATGCTTTTGATATTTTCTCGTATTTTTGCTTATTTCAGAGTAAACTGGTTTTAGCATACTTTCAAAATCTGCATAAATTATAAAAGGATTTCTTTGTTTATAAGTGTAATTTTTAAACTGAACAAATTGGTAATTAGGAAAGGCCATTTTGTATGCATTTAATTTTGCACATAATGACTCATGATCATTTAATCGTTCTTGAGAAGAAAAATAATTTAGGCACCTATCACAAATATACTTTTTTCTGGTATTTTTATTAAGCTGTGAAGAAACGAGAGCAGAAAGGTTTTTAATCCAACAATAATGGTATTTGATTTCAGAGGCATTAATTTGCCAATCTGCAGGTAAAGCTTCATAATCATTTAATTTTGGATAATATTTGTCTTGAATTAGTAGCAAATTAACATGGCTAAGCAATTTTTCTTTTGTTAACCGAGCTGGAACCACGACATAGCCTGCTTTATTATCCAGTTCCAAAGCGTATACGTTAATTGAAATCTGGTTGACTTTCTCGAATTTTGTTATTCCGTTTAATGTCATTGGCGATTGTAAATTCTCCGTAATTAAAACTGTTTTGTAATATGGATATGAAGAAGGGTGTTCTTGATTAGTATGAGCAGGGAAAAGTGCGCTTATAATAGACCAGTAAAAACATGCCTGATCATTATTTTTTACATTAATGCAAGCTTTTTTCTTCAAAATGTATTGCGGTAGCCTAATATAAGACGAACCATTACCCATTTCTAGTTTATTAATATTTATTTCCAAATTAATTATTCTATGTAAAGCAAACCCAGAATCACGTTCTTGAAATTCAGATAATTTATTTAGGATTATATCACAAACATTTTCAAAAAACCAACTTTGTAAATCTATATTCACATCAATTATTGCATTTTTAGTATTAAAATATTTTATATCGCTGACAGTTGTGTGCTCACATTTTTTAATAAATTCCCCACAAAAAGTTGCATTTACTTTCAGTATCGGAATTGTTTTTAATATTTTCTTAATTTTTTTTAAAAATAAAATAAAACAATTATTTAAAAATTTATTTACATCTTTGTGTAACAAATTAATTATAACACCAGTTCTTACCCTCCCTTCAAAACAAGAAATTACATTCTCCCACACGATTCTGTTTTTAATTTTAATATTTTTTACTCCGACCCCCGACCCCACATGTGTGTTTAGAATTGTTTTTTTTATTGTTTTAAGATGTCCTAAAATTGTTTGGATTCGCCGTTTGGTACCAGTATGCAAAGGTCCTTTACGTAAAACTTTATCGCGAGAAATAATTTTTTTCTGAATTCTTTTTATCTAAATTTCTACATCTCTAATGATATTTTATCGAAATAAATATTTTTAATTTTATGAAACGTCCTAACTAAATCATTTGATTTATTAATCACATCTGCGGCAAACATTTCTTTTTTGAAATTTTCAAAAATTCACTTTGTCTTATTTTATTTCAAACTTAGAAGGTTCTAACGAATATATATATATATATATATATATATATATATATATATATATATATATATATATATATATATATATATATATATATATATATATATATATATATATATATATATATATATATATATATATATATATATAGAAAAAGTGAAGCTTCCACTTATTATTATTATTTGGTTGTTCCACACGTAAAAAGAAAATAAATTTGAAGCTTACCCTTTAAAAATAAGAGCGTACTTCCCTTCAGTGAAGTGGTCTAGGTATGGTTCAAATGTCTCCGTCACCCTTTTCGGTAGGAACACGATGCTTTCTTCTAGCTCGAGTAGGATACAGGCTCCCAAATCTGCTCACCACCGCTTTTGCGCTAAGAATCTTTTGAAGCTGATTGATAGGAAATTCCCTTAATTTGGTAATAGGTTTTCTCTCATCTAACTCCACTTCTGCAAGACAAACGGAATTGATTTCTTTTTATGTTACACAGGTGTTCTGAAAATAATAATAATATTATTATTAAATTATCAAAAATAATAAATTTAAGGAGGTAGTAATAATAATGGTAATATTAACATCTTTAGTCTCTTAAAATTTTAAACATATTCAAATAAATAGTTTTTTTTTTTGGTCATTTTTGCCTATGTATAATTTATATTTTAGGTTTATCTTTATTATCAAATCATAAAGAAGAAATTTTTTATTTAAAAAACAACATATCAAATTTAATTAATCTGATCTATATAAATGATGGTGAATTAAAACAGTGTCAATCGAATTTGGATAAGGAAAAAAGAGTAGAAAAGCTGTTTTTGATAAAAAAAATTTTTTTTAATCATTTTTAACTCTTAAATGATTTATTAATTAAAACACTCACCTTCTCTCTCTCGCTTTTACTGTTCTTCTACTCCTTGTATTCTATAATTTCGAACTGTAAAAGAGGATTAGGCTGCCCCACGTCCTTCTCCCCTTTGACAATGAGAGCGTACTTCCCTGCAGTGAAGTAGTCTAGATATGGTTCAAATGCCTCCGTCACCCTTTTTGGCAGGAAGACGGCGACGCTTTCCTCTAGCTCGAGTAGGATGCAGACCCCAAATCTGCTTACCACCGCTTTTGCGCTGAGAATCCTTTGGGGTTGATCGATTGGAAATTCTCTTAATTTGGTGATAGGTTTTCTCTCATCTAACTCCACTTCTGCAAGGCAAACAGAATTTATTTGTTTTAAATCCATCTATATCAAAAAGAAAAAAAAATACGTACCATCAATTCAATAAAAGACGTAAAATAAAAAATAAATTAAAAAAAAAATAAGTAAAACACTGACTTAAGCGAATAAATATATTTTAGTCCTAACTAAATCATTTGATTTATTAATCACATCTGCGGCAAACATTTCTTTTTTGAAATTTTCAAAAATTCACTTTGTCTTATTTTATTTCAAACTTAGAAGGTTCTAACGAATATAAAAAAGTAGTATATGAAACCTAAATATGTTAACAAAAAGAATGAGAAGATCTTGTTAAGTGCTCTCGTTTCTTCACAGCTTAATAAAAATACCAGAAAAAAGTATATTTGTGATAGGTACTTACATTTAGAGAATGGCGGCGCGTTGTTCTGCAGGGGCGATTATGATGATGTCTGAACGCTCATAGACGAATTTTACTTAATATTTAAATGTTTTCCATATCAATGCGCAAATATTGCAAATAGCAGTGAATTTTTTAAGGATATTGCGGTATCTCGCGGCGAGAAATCGCAAACCCGCGTCTATTTTTATTTGTTATCAAACTAATGCATACGGATATAGCGGTAGCCTGCATGTGTTGATTACATGCACAAGTGCATGACTGCATAAATTTTCGATAAAAATAAAACACGCTTAGCATATTAATAATTTATTGTAATAGTAATTTTTAACAAAATTCTCATATATTTATTCAATGTTTTTTAGCCCACTACATCATCCCCTACATGTACATATTTCTTAGGCAAATTTCGTGCTCCATTTAATTTGCTAAACTTAATTACATGCGGATTTTGGCATCTGGATTCATAGTCGCAAATTTTTGGAAACCAAAATTTAATTCGAATTTCACTGTTATAATAAATATTATAATAAGAATGAATATTTATCTTGTCTTCGTCGGGACCTATCGCATGTGCCTCATATTTTTGATTTGGACCATACTTTATAAAACACATCGCCGGTCGTAGCTCTTTAGGATAATCACCATATCCATCGGTATCCAAATACTTAACAGTTGTTGGCACGTCTGTTATGTTAATTTCATTATTTGGAATTCAATTCAACAATTTTGACGTCAGCTCATGAACTTCACCAAATCGATAGTCTGTTAACTGAATTTTTACTTTACAGGAATAATTCATATTTTTATATTTTCAGCTGGTAGTGCACCTTCCCGCACTTCACAACTTCCATTCAACTATTACTCAAAGTAGAGTGTCTCATTACGCTTAAAACTAAGTTTCCCCCACTCTCTTTATTCAATCAATATTTAGAAATATCATGCAAAAAACCTTTCTTTGTTCACTTATGTAGGGATAAAACTGTTTGCCTCCCATATAACTATATTCATTTCAGTAGCGCTTTCTTAGCGAGTAACTTCATTATTTTTTGTGCCCTTCTACAAAACACCACTTACTTTAATGTTCCTACGGGAGTTGAGGAAGGATTTATTTGTATAGACGATGATGGATTAAAAAATGACAGTTGGCCCTCCAAATGGAACAGATTGACTTTTAATAACACAACAACATATCATGGATATCTATTTCAGTATCAGATTCCAAATAATTTTTACCTAAATGTAATCAAATATAAACTACGATTTATCTTCCATAACAGATCATATGGAGACACATCTGATTGGATGTTCCTAGTTTTACACGAACCAAAAAATACAACCTATACCGAAAACAGCACGGCAACAACAAATTTCACCGAGAATAATGATACTGCTATAACATTATTATGGTTTATTTCATGTTTGTTTCATGCATACTTTTAATACTTAATTTAATTTATCATATATATAAGAGCCAGTGTACATTAATCTTTAATAAAAACTAAAAACCATAATATTATTTTTATCCACATCTCCATAACCTTCAAACAAAATATCTACAACCAACAACCATCACCCCTTCACCCAGGAGGCGCGCGCGCCCCAAAGATCCGGCGTTGCAGGTGCCCATACACCAGCGCCGCGGGGCCCCAGAGCGGGGGGACGAGGGGATCCAGCGTTGCAGGCGCGCGGGAGTGGGCCTGCGCCCCCCACACACACACACGCTCATACACTCTCATGCATCGGACATACAAACCATCTACGAAGAGCTTGGGGCCCCCCAATCACTATGCGCATGTTCAACACAACACATCTGCGCGCTTACGTGGAGTCACACACTACGCCAGCCAACACCCTGAAAACGAGCGGCATTCTAAGGTTTCAGGTTATGGTCGATATTTTATGGTGAAACGTACTTTGTTACTCTACTCCCCGGTCCAGACCAAGTTCCATCAGAAATCATCAAAATCATCACGGATCAAGGAAAAATATTTGAGACAAAGTTTAATCTAGGGTTCGGTTCTCCAGCTTCCGATACGTGTAGTTATTGATCTAGACATAAAACTGAAATTAAATCTCATGATGGTGTTCTCAAAGAAAGATTAGTTAAAGACCTTGTAGTTCACAAAAAGAGAGCTAAAGCTTTCCATGCTTTGATGAAGGAGAACCCAGAAGCAAATGTAACGTACATGTTTGACTTGCAACAAGTGCAGCCAATACCCAAAGTCAGTATTGGTGAAGCCTCCTATTCAAGACAAGTTTCTTTCTATTCTTTTCGTGTGACCGATGTTGAAACTAAAAATCCACCTTTTTATTTGTGGAATGAAACACAAGCAGGAAGAGGCGCTCAAGAAATTAGTTCAGCTCTAACAGATTTCTTTGAAAAGCACCAAATTAGACTTTTTGCGAACGGCTCTGGAGGCCAAAATAAAAACCAGCACGTCGTCCATGCCTTAACATACAAGCACTAACACCTCTCTGATAATTTTCCATTAACGGAAAATAACCACTTTCACTCACTTTACTGCATGGAGCCGGGTGACCTGAATCAATCCGTACTGTATCGATGCAAAAAGCGAACTGACGGTGTATGAGACCGGGCCGACATTTTTTTTATTTATTTATTTATTTAATACTTATACTTACAGAGTTATTAACTCCAAATAGTACAAACTTATACATAATTAAACATTAATACTAAGTACTACATAAGTTGCAAATACAGATCTTTAATATCTACCTAAAAAATTAACCTGCTACTTGTTCTAATCTATTTGTAAGTCGACCCTTAAATGTACACAATTTAAAGCGGAAAAGGTCTAGATTTACAAAATGGTCATTATAATTTTTCATCAGTCTATGTGAGAAACACTGAATGCCATAGTTAGTATGGTGATGTTGAGTGTGAAAAAGTTGTCTACTTCGGGTTTGTCTATGAGGTATGTGCAGTTGAATATAGGAAAGTATCTCACTGCAATCCATCTGGCCGTTGACTAGTTTGTGTAGAAACAATGCCATTGCAACCTTTCGTCGTCTTTCAAGACTGTCCATGCCAGCCAATTGAATGCGTGTCACACATGCCACATTTTTGTATGGAAATCTTAACTTGAACAACAAGAATTTGACAAACTTATTCTGAACGCGCTCAAGACGTTGAATATGACAGTTATAGACTGGACTCCATATGACACTACAGTACTCTAAAATACTACGAACTAAACAGTTATATAAACATTTAATGGCTTTAGTATCACAGATATTTGAACATGTGCGTCTCAAAAAACCTAGCATTCTTGTGGCTTTTAAACATATGTTTTCTATGTGCTCATTGAAAGTGAAGTCGCTGCTAAAAATAACACCTAAATCGTTAAAACTATGTACAATTTGCAACGGAGAACCCTTTATAGAATACTGGTACTTCACAGGATTACTACATTTGGAAAAGGACATGACTTTACATTTTGTTACATTAATTTCAAGAGAGTTTTGTTCAAACCAATGTACCAGACTATCCAAGTCCTTTTGAATCTCCAAACAATCTAACAAAGAGTCCACACTGCAAAACAGCTTGAGGTCGTCCGAGTATAACAGACATCTCCCTTTTTTTAAAACAGACGGAACACTATTCACAAACAAATTAAACAATATTGTAACAATCATTTTGAAAATGATTATTACAACGGTCAAGTTCTTAATTATCACCTATTTATTCACAAAATATCTGATATTTTGTTTCTTTTAAGACAGTCAAATATATAAAATACAAACCAATAATTATCGTAAATAATAAAGCAACGACGCGACAAGTCCCTAATGTTAATAAAATCCGAGATCGTTGTTTGGCGACACCTTACTGCAGGCAACCCGTTATACCCTATGTTTTATTTCCAAATTATGTCAGGGGTTTCAAAGTCTGAGGTTATATCAGCTGATTTTGTCTCGTTAGTGGTGATCGGTGGTGGTGTTCCGTAGCAAAGGGAGATGTTTTGAGACTTTGCGGGATGATAAAGTGATTTTTTTAATGTCTGTCGAGGGTTTCTGTCATCGAGAGTACTAGGTTGGTACCATGTACCGGAACAGGATACATCATTTTTTTTGCTATGTTAGCACTATAAAACCTTTGGACCGAACAAAGAGATCTTCTCTTACTACCTCTCTGCAGAATAATAATGAAGTGTTAGTTCTCATAGTTTTTTTGTGCCGCCATTTTACACGACGTGTAAGAAGTTCTACTGATCGGCGAATTCTATGAAGCCTTAATTGGGATTGGAAAGCACTTCAAGACTACTCAAAGCCATAACATCAGGTAATTAGTCATTCAAAATTATTAGAAAATCTTGCTAGGGAGATGGTTCATGGAATAGTCGCCACGTGGGTTGGTACTCAGCACATTTCTTCATCTTTTCAGGCTTTTAACGTACTGCAAGAAGCTTTTATCCTACTACAAGGACCTTTTAACCTACAGCAGGACCATATTTTAATTAATACCGCAATCACAATAAAATCAACATCACTCTTTTATTGTGGGAAGAACAGTGGCAGGTCAACTTAGGGACATCAGGCAGGAAGTTGGAAACTTAGATTCTGGTTGGACTACCCTGGCGTAGCTGGAACGGGGCATTTGAGGTTTTCCTTGTTGGCTTGTGCTGTTTTGGGGCCTCCGTTGCAGTCTGCTCGTCTAGAGGACCACCTTCTTTTGGTTGAGCTTATAGGCTAACCGCTGCTGTGAAGCGTTGAGGAAAGTCTTCATTTAGGGAACCAACCCAACACCGAGTCTAAAGATAAGTACCTTTCCTTGTTTTAGCTTATAAAAGGTAGCCTTACTACTGGTGTTCTACTTACCCTGAGCGTACATTAGAAATTTGATCTTTCGTTGCTAATTTTTCAATTATTCAGCCTTCTCGCACTATAATTACCTTTATAAAGTCACTTTAAGTCATTAACCAATTTAATTCTAAATAGTTTCTCATGAATTCATTTGCAAATCAGTAACTATAAACTTTTATTCTAATTTCGGTACCTATAACTCTCTAAAGTATTACTTTGTTGTATTTTATTTAATTAGTTGATTTTGAGTAAAGAATTCATTGCATCTTCTGGCTTATTTTATTAAATTTGAGTTTTGTAAAACACTCTTATTGTTTTTTTTTTCAAATAATTGCTTTGTAAGTGCTCATAGCTTATAGGTAGTAAGAGACTTTATGTTTTTTGTAGTATAAGTTATATTAGGTATGTTGAGTGTATATTGGGTACCCATGTCTTAGTGTCATAAGTGTTAAGTTTTTTGTAATGGGCAGTACTTCCTAAAATTACCTGTGATTTTCAGCCACCTGTTATAGTTTTATGATTCTTTGAATATATTTTGCATTACAGCCCATCTTCATATTATCGGTGATTTTCAGCCAATATCGGTATATGATACTAATATTTGCATCTCTCATATGAGGTTTTTATAAAATAATATTTATTAAATCTGGTTTTTGCAACATTCATGCTATGCTCTTTCAACAATATTTGGTAACAAATATAAAACTTAATTAAGAAAATAAAATTTAATTCAAGGTTGTATCCTTGCCCTCTCTCTTTCTTTTCAATTATCCATCTAATCATTTTACTTAATTTAAAATTTTAATACTTTAAATATTCACTCCAATCTTTCCACCTAATCAGTTTTGCATACTTTAAATTTTAATAATCAAAATATTTAATTACTGGTAGTTCATTTAACTTTTATAAATTTATGTATCAAAATTTTTCAGTACTTTCAAGATATTAAACTTAAAGATATAAATATTATTTCATTTGGCACATTTAATTTCATGAATAGTAGTTATCGTTTTACCTCATATGTGGTGATTTGATTGTTACTGTTGATTGTGTTGAACAACATTTAATACCACTGTGATATTTATGCTTATATTTTATATACAATTTACAATAAATTTCCTTGCATTAGTATTTCATTCTTTTATATATAATCTGTCCATTGCAGGAATTAGAAGGTTTTGGGAAGCTACATTACAAGTTAACTTAAGTATTGTGTCTTAGCGTACATTAGTATCTATCTTGTTTTTTTCTTTTCTGCTCAACCTCTTTGGCCACTCTAGGCCTGGCGCCCACAATATTGTTTAAATTATTTGAACTCACGCCTTAACGCCTCCGAAATAAAAGAATCTGAGCAACGAGTAAAACAACGTAAAATAAAAAAAAAATACAAATAAAAAATACAAAAAGGAGGTTGTAATATTGGACCCAAGTTTGAGCCCTGCGGAACTTCCGAAGAAACCGTTCTTTCGTGCGACACTACACTTCCCAACTTGACACACTGCCGACGATCCGTCAAGTAGGACTCGATCCAGTTGATGTAGAATGATTTGATTCCTAGCGCTGAGAGCTTCACGACAAGTAACCCATGATCGACTCTGTAGAAGGCCTTTGACAGGTCCGTGTAAATGACGTCCACTTGAGAGCCATTTTCCACACTACTCCATACATAGTCTTGAAACACTGCCAGGTTGGTAGCCGTTGATCTGCCTTTAAAAAAACCATGCTGTTCTGGTGATATATGATGTTTAAAGTTATCGGAGAGCTCATCAGTTACTATTGATTCGAAGACCTTAGACATGACAGGCAGTAAGAAAACACCCCTGTAATTTTTCACATCCCTTTTGGATCCAGATTTAAAAATGGGAACTATCCAAGAGAACTTCCACACCGATGGAAAGTGGCCGTTGTTAAAGGACGCTTGATAAATCATGCTAAGAGGGCCAGCCAATGACTCGCAACACTTCCTCAGAAGTTCGGCCGGAATCCCATCGGAGTCAAGACTCTTATCCACCTCAGGAGTCCTCAGCTTTTGTAGGACCTCTGTAGGCGTAAAAGAGTGATTTGACACACTCGGACAGCTGCGTTGGTTCATCTATCCGAACTGATGAGTCCTTGTAACAAGTTTGGAAGTGATTTGCAAAGGCGTCTGCTATTTCTTTAGGTGACTGCGTGATTCTTGCATTATATTCCACAGTTTTGGGAATACCGAATCTCTCCTCAAAGAATTTACATACGACCAGAAATACTTTATGTTTGTTGGAACCATTAACTCTGTGTTGGAAACATACATGAGGTAATCGAATTCAATCGAGTTTTTAGATTCCCTTCGCAGACTAGAATATTTTACATAATCTTGTCGAAGCCTGGAGATCTGTACCTTTGGTATGCCTTGTTCTTTCGGTCAACTAGCTTCTTAGTCTCCGCAGAATACCACCTGGGAAACTTGCTGCGATGTTTGCGAACTTTGGGCAGGAATTTGTCAATGGCCTCAAACAGGATCTGGATGAACATTTTGACAGAATAGTCAACATCGGTACAATTTTACAACCACCTCCAGTCAATGTTTAGAAAATAATTATTTAGACCATCATAATTAGCTCTATGATAGTTATAAAATATCTCTCCATCGTCGTCCAAAGTAGAAAGGGTAGCTAAAGAAAACTTCATTTCAAATGGAATATGATGTTGTACAATATGACTCAATTGTGCATGAGCCACCTCCAATGAAAACTCGGAGAAGTCATCGCTGAAAGTTAGATCGAGATACTTGTCAAACTCGTTAGGCAAATGATTTTGTTGCTGTAACTGATTGAGAAACATTCCGGTTATAAGAATTTCTGCTTTTTCTGAAGATAAATTGGTAGGCACCTAAACGTCGTCTTCTCTAAGCCACTTAACCATTGGCAAATTAAAGTCTCTTGTAATTATTAGTTTAGCTTTTTTGTATCTGTTTCTAATAGCTTCCGTTATTTCTACAAAATGCTTGTATGATGCTACCGATGAATTGGGAGGAAAGTACACACATCCAGTGATAATGGTTGATACACCTATGCGAGTCGATACCCACACATCATCAAATAAGGAATTATCAAAGCTCTGTAATTTGGTAGATCTATAACAGGATTTAACAGCAATTAAGACACCTCCGCCTCTCGTACAATTTAAAACATCATAATTTCTATCTGATCTATATACACAGTACCTAGAATCAAATATTTCTCCACTGCAGTAAGCCATGTTTCAGTCAGTGATATCCAGTCGTAATCAGCTGATTTTGTTGCAGCATATATCTCAGAATATTTTGTACGCATTCCTCCTACGTTCTGATAGTACGACGTAAAAGCAAGCAACTGATGATCTACTAAGTGTAAGTTCTCGTGTTCTGCCGGTTCCAAAAAGAATGTTTTGACTGCGATTCTTGAAAAATATAACTATGTAATATAAAAGTTATACATTCTCTTTTTGTGACAAAGTCTATAAAACCGTCGTGAATGCTAACTAGCATTCATTAAAATATGCCTTTTAAGAGGTGGGGATAACATAATTTAAATGTGTTCAGATTATGTATTACGTATGCTAGTAAACATTATATAATTTTGGTTTATTCCTAGCAATATTATTTTATTTAAGTAAGGATGGGAAAAGCTACTGGAGGAAACACGCTCCAAAACCTAAATTGTACGAACAAGGCAAGAAAATATTGTTACTCGTTTACCTAGACTTTCACTTGTGACTAATTCTTTGAAGAATCCTAAAGAAATATGGAGCTATTTTATCAATAATGCAATATTAGATATTATTGTGGACAGTACCAATAAATTTATAGCATCTTTGTAAGAAAATTATTCACGTACGAGGGATGCCGGCAGCATCAATGCTCTTGATCTTCGTGCTTTTTTCGGGCTCTTATATTTATCTGGCGTATCTCATGCAAACCGCTTGATATATTCCATCTAACAATGTCATTACAAAGGTTTAGGTTTCTAGTCCGATGCGTTCGTTTTGACGACAAAGAAACAAGATTAGAGAGAAGTAAAATTGATCATTCGGCTTACGTAACTGTAGGCGAAATACTGGCTGGGTTTACAGGGAGGTGTTCTTTTAGGCAATACATTCCTTCCAAGCCGAATGAGTACGGCCTAAAGATATTGGCTTTATGTGATGCTAAAATGTTTCACACCTCAAAGTCTATGTAGGAAATCAACCCGAGGGGCCTTACAAATAGTAGAATAAACCAAGTGATGTTGTCTTGAGACTACGCAGCCACATTTCTGGTTCTTCTAAGAGAACACAAATTGACTTTTGAATTGAACTATTAGGAAAAATAAGCGTGAGCTTCCTTTTGAGTTTTTAAAACATACCAACCGGCCACTTTGTTCAAGTACGTTTGGATTTACACAGTGTCAGACAATTGTTTCGTATATTCCTAGAAAAGGCCGAAATGTTATTTTGGTTTCTAGTTTACTATGACCATTATGACGAAATTGGTTTAAACACAGGTGAATTGAACAAGCCAGTAATTATTACAGCATACAATGAACTAAGGGAGGTATCGACACAGTCGACAAACTTTCAGCTAGCTACGACTGTGCTAGGAATACTAGAAGGTGGCGGAGGGAAATATTTTCCAATATGTTAAACATAGCAGGCATTAACCCCCAAATTATATTTTTTTGCCAATAATCCAAACAAGAATATGTCAAGAAGATTTTATTTTAAAGAAATGGCAAATAATTTAATGCGGCCACATTTACAACGGCGAACAAATATGGCCAATCTTCCACGTAATCTGAAGCTCCGTCTCCAAGAGATGTTTGGGATCAATCAAGCGGAAACTCAAGTAAGAGTTGATTCTGGGAGATGTAGTTTCTGTGATTGGAAGAAAAACAGAAAATTTAGATTTTCATGTTTCAAGTTCAATACTTTTATGTGTTATTAGGGCTATTTGTTCATTATGTAGGGAAAATGCATTCCAAGATGAATTGATGCCCTATTTTTGTTACGCATTTCCTCAATGGTGCCAAATAAACAGTTTCAGATGTGGTTTTCAAATATAAGTAAAATTTTAGGTTTAAAGGCCTTTGAAAACAAGTTTTTTAAACTGAATATTACTTAATGTTTATGTTTTAAGATTTTTCTGTTAAGTTTTATTTTTGGTTTAATATGTGTATAAAATTAACTGATTTATACTTTCATACAATGTTCCAATAAAATAAAATAAGTAGGTTTGTGTATTCTATTTTCAAAATCCACCAGGTCTCAAAGACCGGGGCGACCAACTATGTAAAAAATATTCACGCGACCAATGGAAGGTTAAGATAAAACTTGAGCCCACCTATTTGTTTAACGACTCTTCGAAACAACCAATGGCAATAACAAAATGTGGACGTATCTGATAAGGGATATGCAGGATCGCTGTAACATACCACTACTAAGAAAACTTAAAGAAGAAAAGAAAATTGGTGTGAGAAATCTGCTTTATGCAAGATTTGGACAAAACTGGGAAGATACCATCCTGTTATCGTCCATTATGTTAGTAACGTCTTAAATCGTGACTGAACCACATGCTGAAACTGCAGATCCAGCCGATGACGTAGGTAGAGGACAAGCCATGTGCGACTGCCTTGAAGAAGACCCTAACCAGGAACAAATTTCATTTTTTAAAGCATGTTTTGTATGTAATTAGGATGATTATTTAAATTAATATGTACGTTTGTATTTTTGAAATAAATACAATAGAAACAAAAAATTAAAGAGGGTATGGCCGAGTTTCACTACAAACTGTCTCCTGTAAAATTAATAAATTGCAACAAACAGCATTATGTCCAATTTCAATCAAAACAGAACGAATTTTATAGATTGTGACGAAACAAGACGCATTAAGTCCAAGCATTTTAATTTTTTTTACAGTTCTCCTGATACATTTTAATTAAAATGACATAACTTATTACGTCTAGATATTATTTTGTATAAAAAAAACCTAATATCCTAAAAATATATAATAGGGTTTGAACAATAAAAGAAAGATTGTTTTTCTCTAATTCTCAAAAAAGTGCTTTTTGAACAAAATTCGTTTTGAAAAGTTCCCCCTCAATTTATAACGCCCTTATTGATATTTAAATACAATATTTTCGCTGCGAAAATATCTTTAGAAAATTACCTGTTGGAAACATCATTTTCTTTTTTACAATTTTTTGTTAAGATAATTCAGTTTACGTATTTATAGTCGGTGAATGCCTAAGGATTGGGTAAAGTGGCTGTTTAGCATGACAAAAATTTCGGTTATATGACTTCGATTATTACTTTTCAACTTGCTTTTCTATTCAAACAAAATGTATAATAGTAGTTAGCAACGTTTCTTCTGCAATGTTGCTGGCAACGAATTTTTATGGCCAGTACACAATTAAAGTGGAACGGCAACGTATATGTTAAGCTTATAAATGGGGCGTTATACTTGGTAAGTCAAACAACGGATTTATTATGATAATAATTATTGAAGTAATAAAATTTGAAATTATTTAAACCAAAATATGCGTCATATAGATACTCTGATTATGATTGTTTGTAGTAATAATCAGATTATTATTATAAACATTTTAGAACATTTTATTTTTTAACCCTCCAGTACAACGTAAAATTAAGATATTCAGCTATTTTAAAATCGAGGCGCGTACGGCCCTGTACGTCGGTGTACCTTCGGACGACATCGCAGTGAACTAGCAGCAGTGGTGTTGTGGCTATCTAGTGAGTAACAAGTATTTTATAAAGGATTTGGTTCTCTGAGACCCAACGTGTCCACTGACGTAAGTTTTTTTTATGAAGAATTATTTATCTGAATGTTTTAACTGTTTTCTTTTTATAGTTATAAGACGATGAATACTTACGAAAAAGAAGTAGAATGATTAAAAAGGCTTCATGAAGAAGTGGTAACGGATGAAGAACAATTTTCGGATCCACAAAATGACGAAATAAGTGACCATTGCTCCGAAAGCGAACAAGAGATAGCGGAAGAGGAGTTGTTCGTAGATTTGCCGGCGCAACCCAGTCTTGGTGGACGTGTTCATTTATATTTAAAGCAAAAGACGGTACAAAATGGAAGAAACATTGTCCTCCCAAAAATGTACGAACGCGTCAAGAAAATATAATTGTGCGACTCCCTGGGGTAATTGGTGCGGCAAAGAATGCATCATCTCCTCTTCAATGTTGGCAGCTTTTTTTTGATGATGAAATTATGCAAAAAATAATACAAAGTACAAATATTTATATTGAGAGTGTATATGATCGGTATACTAATAAGTCTGATGTCCGGCCCACAGATGTTATAGAAATTAGGGCGTTCTTTGGTTTACTTTATCTAGCCGGTGTATACCATGGAGGAAGAACATCTATTTTAGAGTTCTGGTCTACCGATGGCACAGGCGTAGAAATATTTCCAGCAACAATGGCTCTGAGAAGATTTAGTTTCTTGAGGCGCTGTTTTAGAATGGACGATATTCGGACAAGAGAGGACCGTAAGAGTCAAGATAAAATTGCTCCAGTAAGAGAAATCTTTGAAAGTTTAGTAAAGAACAATTGTCTAATTTTCTTCCTTAACTAAGCCAAACGTTTTTTTTTTATAAATATGTTTTAATATCTTTATTATATTCATAGAATAATGGAGTTAGATGTATTGTATTCAAGCGTGTTCTTGTATGTGCATTTCTAAGCGTATAAATAACCTACATTTATCTAAATATCTTTTTCTTTTTGCATTAAATGAGAAACTTAAGTTATAATAATAGTGGACAATTTATAGAAATGATGAGTTGAATTTTATGATGTATTTTTTTGTATATCTTTTCCTAATTTTTTTAAAACTTTCTTCTTCAGTTTCCTCCCTTCTTATAGTGAGACAGAAAAAGTACATCAATATTTACCTTATTGTTATTGATTTAAGCCAAATAAAGTGCTTCTTAAGAAAGCAGAGTGAAGAGAAACAGCTCTAATGTTATTGTTTTATTTAATATTTTTAAAGCTTTAATTTTTAAATTAACAAAATTAAAAACTATCAGCACATATACGCACTTAAATTATGGCATTTTAAAGTGTGTTTGGCAAGGCAATGATTTTCATTTTAAAATAACACTACTTGGGTTACCTTTTGGATTAGAATTTTTATTTAATTTAAATTAATTTGCTTTTTAGGTTATAATTATATTTACCTTCTTATAACCCATTAAGATACTATTGATTTTAGGTGACTCAGGCTATAGTCTTAGGCCGTGGTTTATTATAACTTATCATACTGCAGAACAGGGGTCGGCGGAAGATAATTTTAATAAGGCCCACGCGTCAACAAGTTCCTGCATTGAACGGTGTAATGATGTGCTGAAGGGGAGATTCAGGTGCCTTAGTGAAGACAGAGCATTGCACTACGTCGCATAAAAGGCTTCAAAAATAATTAACACTTGCGTTGTTTTGCACAGCATGTACGTATACGTAAATGAAGAACCTTTTCTTTGCAATCAAGCAGTTGTTAATAATTTTGAAGCATTTCCGGGTATTGATGCTGGTCTTGCAAAGAGCCAAATGTGAATGCCTTCTTGGCAGAGGGGCAAAAAATTAGAGATGCTCTTTTAGAGTGGTTGTAGTATTTTAATTTGGTAAAATTACATTTTTTTAAATGCAAGATGGTCCATCAAAAAGTTTTGCTTTACAGGTTACAAATGCAAACCTTTACCGGCGTGCCAGTGTATCTTTGCATGCATAAACGAGAAAGTTTAATTTTGGCCATTATATTATATATTAATTCTAGTTGTTGACTTACAAATTATAGAAAAACACCTCCACTGTTATATAACATATAATACTTTCTATCTCCGCTTTAATTGCGTACCGGCTCTACAGATTTGTTGCAACAACGTATTAAGTACCGCTTTTTTATTTATACCACTTCAGTTCATGTAACTCAATACCAAATTAAAATACAATATAGTATTATATAGAATATTTAAAATTGAAAGTGACTGTCAGAAGAAAGAGATTTTTTTAGGTGACAAAATATGTTTTTCAACAAACAATTATCTAATTTTCTTTCCTAACTAAGCCAAACGTTTTTTTTATAGGTATATGTATCAATATTTTCATTATATTCATAGAATAATAAAGGTAGATGTATTGTTTTCAAGCGTGTTTGCGTATGTGCATTTCTAAGAATTTAAATACCCTATATTTCTCTAAATATATTTTTCTTTTTGCATTAAATGAGAATCTTAAGTTATAATAATAATGGACAATTTATAGGAATGATGTGTTACATTTTATGGTGTATTTTTTATATATCTTTTCCTAATTTTTTTAAAACTTTCTGCCTCAGTTCCCTTCCTTCTTATAGTGAGACAGAAAAGGTCCATTAATATTTACCTTATTGTTATTGATTTAAGCCAAATAAAGTGCTTCTTAAGAAAGCAGAGAGAAGAACAACAAGCTCTAATGTAATTGCCTCATTTAATATTTTTAGTTTTAATTTTTAAATTAACAAAATTAAAAACTTTCAGCACATATTCGCACTTAAATGATGGCATTTTAAAGTGTGTTTGGAAAGGCAATGATATTCACTTTAAAATAACATTAATTGGGTTACCTTTTGTATTAGAATTTTTATTTAAGTTAATTTTAAGCTTCTAGGTTATAATTATATTTATTTTCTTCTAATCCATTAAGATATTATTGATTTTAGGTGACTCAGGCTATAGTCTTAGGCCGTGGTGTATTATACCTTATCAGACTGCCGAACAGGGGTTGGCGGAAGATAAGTTTAATAAGGCCCACGCGTCAACAAGTCCCTGCATTGAACGGTGTAATAGTATGCTGAAGGGGAGATTCAGGTGCCTTAGTAAAGGAAGAGCATTGCACTAGGTCGCATAAAAATCTTCAAAAATAATTAACACTTGCGTTGTTTTGCACAATATGTGCGTAGACGCAAATGAAGAACCTTTCCTTTGCAATCAAGCAGTTGTCAATAATTTTGAAGCATTTCCGGGTATTGATGCCGGTCCAAGAGCCAAATGTGAATCCCTTATTGGCAGAAGGGCAAAGACCTAGAGATGTTCTATTAGAGTGGTTGTAGTATTTTAATTTGGTAAAATTACATTTTTTTAAATGCAAGATGGTTGTTCAAAAAGTTTTGCTATACAGGTTCTAAAGTATTTCAAATGTAAACCTTTACTGGCGTGCCAGTGTATCTTTGCATGCATAAATGAGAAAGTTTAATTTTGGCCATTATATTAAAATATATTAATTCTAGTTTAAATAATTTTTATTACTTTACTAATTATTATCGCAATAAATCCGTTGTTTGACTTACAAATTATAGAAAAACACCTCCATTGTTATAAACATATAATACTTTCTATCTCCGCTTTAATTTCGTACCGGCTCTACAGATTTGTTGCCAACAACGTTGCTAATTTCACATCTATTAATAGTCCCGCTTTTTTATTTACACCACTTCAGTTCATGTAACTCAATACCAAATTAAAATACAATATAGTATTATATAGAATATTTAAAATTGAAAGTGACTGTCAGAAGAAAGAGGTTTTTTTAGGTGACAAAATATGTTTTTGAACAAAAATGTATCTAATTTTCTTCCTTAACTAAGCCAAACATTTTTTTATAGGTAAATGTATGTTTTCAAGCATGTTCGCGTATGTGCATTTCTAAGCATTTAAATATCCTATATTTATTTTCTTAATTTTTTTAACTAATTTTTTTTTAACTTTCTGCCTCAGTTTCCTTCCTTCTTATAGTGAGATAGAAAAGGTCCATTAATATTTACCTTATTGTTATTGATTTAAGCCAAATAAAGTGCTTCTTAAGAAATCAGAGAGAAGCAAACAAGCAAGCTCTAATGTAATTGTTAATTATGGCATTTTAAGATATTATTGATTTTAGGTGACTCAGGCTATAGTCTTAGGCCGTGTACACCACACACCAAATAATACATTATACCTTATCAGAATGCGGAATTGAGGTCGGCGGAAGAAAAGCTTAAGAAGGCCCACGCGTCAACAAGGTTCTGCATTGAACGGTGTAATGGTGTGCTGAAGGGGAGATTCAGGTACCTTAGTGAAGACAGAGCATTGCACTACGTCGCATAAAAGGCTTCAAAAATAATTAACACTTGAATTGTTTTGCACAATATCTGCGTAGACGCAAATGAAGAACCTTTCCTTTGCAATCAAGCAGTTGTTAGTAATTTTGAAGCATTTCCGGGTATTGATGCTGGTCTTGTCTAAGAGCCAAATATGAATCCCTTATTGGCGGAGGGGCAAAGAATTAGAGATGCTCTTTTAGAGTGGTTGTAGTATTTTATTTTGGTAATATTATATTTTTTTTAATGCAAAATGGTCCATCAAAAAATTTTGCTATACAGTATCTAAAGTATTTCAAATGTAAACCTTTACTGGCATGCCAGTGTATCTTTACATGCATAAATGAGAAAGTTTTTAATGTGCTTTAATTTTTTAATGTCCACTTTTAATGTACGCAACTAAAAAAGAAATAACAATTGTACATGTAAACTATAATTTTCAGCAGGAAAAGTATATCATAAATTGCGAAAAATTGGTTAACCCTTTATCGGTCAAGTTATAAAATTTAAAAGATACATTTATTGGTCATTGTAACTAGGGATGCAGCAAGCCTCCTTTTTTCTAAATGCCGGGTACCGGGTACCCGGTAAAACAAAAGGACCAGGTACCGGGTACTCGGCTGCCGGGTCCAACGGCCGGGTCTAGTAGCCTATTCAAACATATTGCATAATTGGATATCTCGATACCGCCACACATTACTAGTAGTTCAACGTGCGTGGCCGATTCTGTTCGGCGGACGACGCGACGACACTACTTCGGGGAATCCCCATGCATGCTGAAAATCTCCCATTTGCTTTATTGATTTCATTTTTAGGCCGCCTGTTTGTTTATATTCGAGCATATTTGAGTGACTAGTGAGAAAAGTAATTTTTAGTGAAAGTGTTAGGAAGTTAAGAATATATGATTTACTTTCAAAAAATTGATTATGTCTTCAAGTAAAGTGTGGGAATATTTTGGCCTTGATGATAACGATGAATCGAAAGCAATATGTACTCTTTGTAAAGCTAAAATTCAACGAGGACTAGGAAAAAAATCATATACATCTTCGTTATGGAAACATCTTAAAAGTTCGCATAAAGAAGCCTACAATGGAATTAAGGAATGTACTTCAAGCGGTCCTGATTTACCAAGCATTATAACTACAAAACCAATAACTAAGCAATCTTCTATTTCTGATTTTATGTTAAAAAAATGGGATATCAATGACAAAAGATCGATGGAAGCTCACAACGCAATTGGCGAAATGATTGCTTTGGATAATCAACCATTTACTATTGTACAAGATACAGGTTAGTGAATATTTTTTGTGATAATTAATTATTTTAATTATTTACTACCTACTTGTAAGTTGGGCTCTTCTAATTTTGGTGATTTGTAATTAAATTATTTGTATTATAAAGGAAAGAAAATAATAAAATAATCAAAATTTTAATTTATTACAATTTTAACTAAAAAAGTGTTGTTGTTAGTTGTTGTTATTATTATATTTTATTTCTCTTCCATTTCTTTTAGGATTCCGCAAACTCGTAGAAACTTTACAACCACGATATGAGATTCCAAGTAGACTTTACATTACTAACACTGTAATACCAAACTTGTATCAAACGTACAAAGTGAAAATATGTAAAATGCTTTCTGGAGTAAAGTCAGTTTCCTTCACTTCAGATATGTGGACCTCAAATGTTAATAATAAGAGTTTTTTAAGTTTAACTGTTCACTGGATTACCAGTACATTTGAAAATAAACATGTCGTTTTAAATGTAAAAAGCTTTGATGGAAGCCACACAGCTGAAAATATTTCTAACTTGCTGAAAGAATTATTATTGTAAATTAATATTTCTTTTGAAAACATTCATTTGTTTTCGATGCGAGACAGTGGAGCTAATATAAAGAAAGCTGCAAAAGATATGAAGTTAAATAATGAATCATGCTTCATACACACATTACAATTGGTTGTTCTTGATTCACTTAAATGTCTAAAGAGTGTGACAGATACTGTTGCGCATTGCAGAAACATTGTTACTCATTTTAATCACTCGTCGCCGTCGAGAGAAAAATTAACATCAATTCAAAAAGACTTAAATATGCCTTTAAAAAAATTAATACAAGACGTTCCAACTAGGTGGAACTCCACCTACTACTTATTGGAAAGATTATATGAAGAAAAGCGTGCACTAAATATTTTTTTTACTGAGTATCCAAACTCTGTTTCTGCTCTTAGTGCTCTTACCCAGACCGAATGGGAAATAATAGAAAATCTTTTACTGCTTCTGAAGCCATTTGAAGAAACAACACGTCACTTTAGTTCCACAATGACAATTATTTCAGAAGTTATTCCAGCAGTTCGAGTACTCATCCATTACTTTTCGCAAATAGAAGTAAAGGAAATTAACGTGCTGAAAGAAATTCTCATTAAAAATTTAAATATCAGATTTCAAGGAATTGAAAATAACCAAAATTACTCGTTTGCAACGCTATTGGATCCCAGGTTCAAAACTAATTTCTTTACAGAAACTGATAGCGATAAAGTAAAAAAAGAATTCGTAAAGTACATGAATACTCTTGAAGGCAATCAAAGGTCGCCTGAAATTCAAAATATTAATGAAAGCTTAGATGCTGACTCAGAAGACTCAGAAGCAGAAGATGATGTTCCCTTGAATGAACTTCAGTCGAGATCCACAAAAAAGATTAAATTATCTGTCTGGGATGTATTTTCTCAAATCGCTTCTTCATCTAAAAAATTAGAAAACGAATCTAGCTCTGTCAAGGCAAATTTCAAAATTGAAATTGAGGACTACTTGAAGTTACCATTACTGGATAGAAATGAATCACCGTTTGTTTGGTGGGCTAAAAGAACACAGAGCGCACCTATCTTGTCAGAAACTGTAAAAAAATTTCCATGTGCTCCCGCATCTACAATATTTAGCGAACGGCTCTTTTCCGAAGCAGGAAATGTTTTTGAATCCAAGCGGAACAGATTAGGATCCGAAAATGGGGAAATACTCATTTATTTACACCATAATATTCCGCTTCTTAACTAAGACTGTTAATAATCGTGTTAAGTTTTTTACTTTTGATAGAATGTTAAGTTTATTTTGAATATTGTAAGTTTTGTTTTAATGTTTTATTAAAATATGTGTATTATATTATGTTAGATATAAATAAATATTATTCGTATTATAATTTTTCAGATAATTTTCATTTATATTTATTTTGGACCCGGCGACCGGGTATTGCGATACCCGGCCAAAGCCGGGTACTCTATTTTTAGGCCGGGTCCGCCGGGTACCGGGTCCAAGCTCCATCCCTAATTGTAACCATATGGATACGTTGAATTCAAACGCATCTTTTCCGCAATCCTTGTACTTTACAGAGTTTAGGGCAACGAAACCACTTGGCTACAACTGTGAGTAGGAGGGGGAACTAAGAGTCGAGGCGCGCTCGCGATAAACTGAATTTTGTTTGCCACGTGTGAAGACCTGTTGCGTTGTATTTTTGTGGTTATGTTGCAACTAGATATAAATGTAATTATTTGAACTAATAAAAATTATTCCAGTTTTATTCCAAATTTAGTGGTATTTTCTAGACATAACAGGTGAGTAATTTTATAGATTATTTTAGTATAAGCTTGAGGAGTTTCATAGAAAACTCTTGTAGAAATCAGCGTAACCATCTGGTTACATTGCCCACTGTAGATATCGATTTTTAGATTTTCGCGCCCATTTACCATTTACATGAATATAATTCAATTCCTTCTTGTTCCTTTTACGGAAAAAGTAAATTTCATCTGCCACCCCTTCCTCAAGTTTCGGATAATTCTGATTCATCAGACGATGAGGAAGAAATGACTTTGAAACAAATTCAAGACAAAATACGGGAAGCTAAGATTTTGTCGGAAGGTAACATTTCATAAAAGACTGCATTTTATTTTATATAATATTATAAAAATTTTAGATGGTAATATTTCGGATATCGACCATACCTCTGACGAAGAGGCAGAACAAGTTATTGAGCCACCCCTAAAGAAAAAAAAGAAACTACCAGAAGTAGCATTCAACTGGACCAAAGAAGATTTACCAAAAATTAATAGGAATGACACTTTTATTCCTGTTTTCAATGATGAAGTGCTCACTCCTATTGAATATTTTACCAAAATGTTTTCACTTGACATAATGTCTGATATCATTGAGCAAACTAATCTTTACAGTACTCAAGTAACAGGGACATGTATCGCTACGAACGCCAACGAGATGACAGATTTTATATCCTGTTTATTATATATGGGAATAATAGATCTTCCATCCTATCAAGATTACTGGGCAAGCGGTACACGTAATGAGCAGGTAGCATCCTTGATGCCAATTAGACGTTTTAAAACTTTGAGGCGTTTTATACACTTCAATAACAACAATGACATTACGGATAATACTACTGACCGATACTTCAAGGTACGTCCTTTTGCAGAAAAGATCCGAGCTAATTTTCGAAATTATCATACTGATAATCAGTATTCAGTGGACGAGACCATGGTTGCCTATAAAGGGACCCGGGCAGGCAATCTACGGCAATATATAAAAAACAAACCCCATAAATGGGGGTACAAATTTTTTGTAATTGCAGGAGTTTCTGGCTACGTCCTGGACTTTATACCATACCAGGGAGCTACCACTTTTTCTCAACTTGTTGGAACCAGAAATGAAATAACTGAAGAAGAATCAAATTTGGGCGTTGGAGCTTCCATTGTTATAGCCCTTTCAAAATCCCTACATGACCCTGATAATTCAAGTCTCTTTTTCGACAATTATTTTGCAGGCCTGCAACTTTTCCTTTATCTCAAAAATAAAATGAAAATATATAGCCTTGGAACACTACGCAGCAATAGAATCGCTGGATGTCCCATTGATACAGACAAAGTCCTACAAAAACAAGGGCGGGGAAAATATGACTACAAAATTGACAAAGGCAAAGGTATCATCATTACAAAATGGGTAGATAATAAACCTGTTTTATTAGGAAGTACCCTTTATGGCGTAGAACCGCTAGGTACTGTAAAAAGATTTTGCAAAAATGCCAAATCAAAAATAGATATAGAGTGTCCATCAATAGTTATACAGTACAACAAACACATGGGGGGTGTTGATACAGCAAACGCTCTAATGGGTCTGTACAAAACTCCCCATAAGGCAAAGAGATGGTATTTTTGTATTTTTGCTTACCTCCTTGATGTATCTGTGGTAAATGCATGGCTGCTTTACAGAAAAGACTGCGTTGCTCTAGGCCAGAAAAAATACATGCCACTTAAAAACTTTAGGCTAGATATTGCCAAGTCTTTAAGTAGTTGTGGAAAGGAAGCCAGAAAGGGCCGACCTAGTGCTGAAAGTACTGATATACCCAAAATTCGGCGGCCAGTTGTTGAAAGGCCACATAACGCTTCAAGGTTTGATTCCTTGGGACACTGGCCTGTATATACCAGTAAAGGCAGGTGCAGAAATTGTACTAAAGGGACGAGCCGCATGAAATGTATTAAATGCAACACCAGACTATGTTTTACAGAAGCAAAAAATTGTTTCAAAGATTTTCATGTTAATCAAAATTAAATTGATTATTATAATAAAAACAATTTTATTTAATAAAAAAGTTCTTTTATTGTTCAATGTTACCATATGGTTACAATTCATATTTTCATAAAATTTATAAGTAAAGAAATATAAATACTAATAAATAGATCAGCATTTTTTTCTGATATAACAGCAGAAGTTTCAGAATTTTACAAGACGTTCTTAGCGTTGTGACCGTTAACGGTTATAAAAATCTATGTTACCATATGGTCACATAAACCGATAAAGGGTTAAAAGTAGAGTTCCGAAGTCTCAATAAACTTTTTAAAAACTTATGAGCCAAGTGTTTTGAACTAGTGAATATAATAATAAAGAGGCGATTTGTAAATATTGCTAAAACTCTGAGAATGGTCTGACTCAGCTGCAGAAAATTATTTACATTTTTCAGTTTTTCAATTTTCTGCAGACTTCACATAGCAATTCATTTGGCATCAAGATCATTAAAAATTCACCTTTAACTGAAATGGGCGCGCATAAAGTACTAATATCTGTATAAACCCTTAGGTAAGTGTGACTATAATTGGCTCTTAAAAGGGCTTCACTAAAAGCCTGATAAACTCACCTTTAGCAAATGTAAGGGTCAATATGTTTGTAGTTTTTGAGAAATGACAATAATTATGATGGTCAATGTCTTTGTTTAGATCGATGTTCTCAAACTGGGTTTAAGGTGAAGCGGGCTTAAACTTTACTTCAAATTCAGTTGTTTATATCGTGGGCTTGAAGTTGGCTTCAAGCCGAGCTAAATACGCATGCGCTAGGTCATGAACTGACTTCATTCCAATCCGAATGGAGTCGCGTCATTCGACAATCGTCATTTGTCATTTTTTTTGGGCCTGTGCGTGTTCTAATTTTTGATAATTATTAATTCTTATGATGGAATCTAAAAAACATATATGAGTGATGAAGAAGTTAGTTTTTTCATTAATCTTCTAAGATAAAAAAAGATATTGGCAGAAAATGGGTTCCATTGGGATTCTTTCCAGTTAAGAACAAAGTTTAAGAACCTTAAACCAATAATTTTGATATAAGTTACCATTCGTCCTCTGTTGAATTGGTCTTCATTGTATTAGTTCACAGTTTTCTTATTTAGGACTAGTTAAGGTATTCCAATTTAAAGAAGAATTTCTCCAATTTTTTTATTTCCCAAACGTTATTATTATTTGCAGTTGAGTAGGCAAACAGTTTTTAAAAAAGTAGTAGAATATAATGAACTACCTTGTCCCTGCTTTTTTAGGAGATCTTAATAAACAAATGCAATAGAATGTAATTTGATTTAAATTGTATTAATTCTTTAATTTAGCTTTTCCTGCTTCTTAGTGTTAGAAACAGTTTTATAAAAATGTACCAAGAAATATGTTTGCAGAGGTTTTCATAAACAAACTTGTTTCTAATACACAGATGTTTTTTAATACTACAGCTGTTAATAAAAAATAAGCAGCAGGATTAGTAAGCTTAATAATACAATTTGTTTTTAGTCTGTCCACGTATTCGACTATTGTACTTCATTTTCTCTTTAAAAATTTGGTGATTTTAATTTTATGTGGATTCATTTTGTTACAGGAAAATACTACAAAGTGAAAAGGCACAATGAATGAAGCGGAGTTGCCCCAAAGACATTCCCATTCTTCACAGGTATGGATGATCTGTTAGGGGACAGGCCCGCAGAAGGTTTGGGGTTCGATTCTTCCCAGGCTTCTCCTCCGAGGCAAGACCCAGAACTTTTGGAGATAATGCCAGAAATTTATATCTTAGATATTGATGTTTCTGAGCAGCCAGCATGGGGATTGAAGGAGCAAATGGCTACTGCATCTTCAATCCATCAGTTCATTCAAGGCCATCTTCACTGGCACCGGCCTTACCAGAAGGAGTGGCCTCTACCTCGCGGGATGTTAGGTCATCTCGATATGGGTCTACGACTCCAACCTGTGAAAGGTCGACACCAACCAGAAAGTCTTCACAGATAAATATTTCCCTACAAAAACTCAGCGACTCCATTGAGAAGTCTGTGAGAGCTCTACAGAGTAAGCAGGCCAAAGATGCAGATTTTCTAAATAAACTGCTAGAAGGGCAAGAACAAATTTTGACAAGATGTACAAACCAGTTTATTGAAGGAATGAAATCAAATTAGAAAAATAAAAGAAAAAGGAGGAGGACTTCAACATGATCTTAAGATGATTGTAATCTTGCTAAAGTTAAAGATAAGGAATGAGCTTTAAAAGACAATACTTTTGTGCGTTCCGCATTCGATTTACAGGGTGTTTTACATTTTCCAAGTAGCGATATAAGTCATATGTACAGTAGGAAACTGTGTATCTATAATCTTACAATTTATGAAATAGCAGCATCGAATAATGCCTTTTGTTACGTTTGGACCGAGACTAATGGAAAAAGAGGCCGTTTGGAAATCGGCACCTGTTTATATAAATACATCGAGCAACTCTCTGAAGCTATAACTGAAATATTTCTATTTTCAGATACTTGCAGCCGTTAAAATCGCAAGCAAAACATCAGTGCTCTATTGCTTTATCTGGTTCAAATAAACCCTAATGTGCAAGTCACAAAACAAAAATTTTTCGAAAGTGGAAGTTGACAGTGTGCACAACTCAATTGAGAGCAAAAAATAATGTTCCAGCTTACACCATCAACGACTGGATGCCAATATTTCGCATGGCTAGAACATCTAGGTCAAATAAAAAATCCTACAATGTCCAATTAAAATTTGATTATTTTATTGACCTAGAAAAATTCTCAAAACTAATAATTGTAAACTACTTTCCGCCAAAAGCAGGGATCACCCCTCATTACTGCTGTTGCACCCGACACGACAGGGAGACAGCGGTACCCCTCTACATTATTGATTTTTCGTTTAAAGCCTGACATTCTTGGGTTCTGAATAAGATTACCCAATGTATTTATCTTTTTGTTAGTCAGTCTGGAATATAACTTTGTTCGCTTCAGATCAAATCGTTTAATTTATGCGTTTGAGTTTACAGTTCAGGTGTGGCGTAACTTACGTTCATCGCGACGCGCATTGGATTATAATTTTGTGATAAAAAGTGAAAGTTTTAAAAATACGTTTTAAACAGGCTTGGTAGTCAAATCTAGCTAATTAGTGACTTTTGTTGACGAAACTTTTAGTATTTAGCTAATTATTAAATTATTAGACTGATACTTGGTATTATAGTGACTTTCCTAAAGTGATTCTTTAGTCGATATAGTTTAGGTATTCACCATCCTCCGCCTCCGAGAAATTAAAATGGGCAGATCTCAAAGCAGATCACGTAATCGTAGGAAACGTCGTTATTCCTCGAGCAGTAGCGATAGTTCTCATGAAAGATATCGCAAAAAGAACACTGCAAAAAATATTTCAGAGAAATCTTCTAATAATAAATCGTACACGCCCGAAAAGAAAAGTCCATCTCGATCTGATCGACATGTATCACCAACGAGAACTGAACTGCCCAGACCAAGGTCTACTAACAGAAGAGAAGAGAGCTCTGAAGCAGAACGCAGAATTGCAAAATTAGAAGCTCTTGTTGAAAAATTAAGTAAGAGAAATAACAATAGCGACGACGTGCAGGCATTATGGGTGACTGCATTCCCGAGTTTTCGCCAGATAATCCGAACTTATCTGCTGCAAAATGGACAGAGAAAATTGAACAACTAAGGGAGATGGTAGGGATGACATTTCCACAACTTATCATATGTAGACGAGACTGGTTGGCATGGCAAGGTCGTGGTACCAAAGTCTTACAGACTATAACCACAAGTGGGCCGAGTAGAAGCAGCTCATTATAAAATCATTTCCAGATCATTCGGACTACGCAGCACTGTTAAGGAAAATGCTTGACCGCAAAAAGCTGCCGGGCGAGACCATGAAAGTATATTACTTTGAAAAGATGGAACTCTTGAGGGGTTGTCGTATATTTGGCAAAGAAGCAGTTTCTTGCCTCATAGATGGACTAGATAAGAATATTCTTCAAAATGGAGCTCGCGCGGGTCGATATGATACTCCCGAATCTTTCTATGAGGAATACTTGTCTGCAATAAAGGATAATCCACCGAAAAGAGAATTTAGGCACCATAGGTCTAAGCAAGCACTCCTGCCATCCAAAGTTATAGACATGCGCAGGAACGAAACATCTAAATATCATACCTCGAGGGATCCCAAGTGTTTTAACTGTGGTACAAAGGGCCACGTTGCTGCTAAGTGTAATAAGGCAAGACTGGAATGCAAGTACTGCCATTTGCTGTGGCATGACGTTTCCAACTGCTGGAAGAAAAATAAAGAAAGTTCTTCGAAGGCGTCGGAATGTAAGTACTCATTTAATTTATCAATAAATACAAACAATACTGACTGTAGTAATACGAGTAAAAGTTTATGTTCTGTAAACGAAAGTATTCAATCAAACATATGTTATTTTATTTATTGCGAAATAGATGGTCAATTGTAACGGGGTTATGTTGACTCTGGTAGTAGTGCTGTGACAATACGTGACACAGACGCTAAAAATTTGAATTTAAGAACTCATCCAGTTCACGTAATGCTACGTGGATATGGTGGAGGATCTGGTTTTGCTAAGTCTTAAGTTGAAATCGATATACGAGTCGATTTAGCTTTTGCCAGTGTAACAGCTCTAGTGGTACCTGATGAAACGCAACAGGTACCCATTATAATTTGTCAGCCATTTATAAATAACGAAAACGTTGTATTTACTGTCTGCGGAGGGCAAGTGAGGCTTTTTAACCTAAACGTGGTAGACCTCATTGCCATTAATGCTCTTCCCTCGTGTAAAGTAACTTTCTGTGCCAAAGAAACGACTGTTATACCGCCTCATCACATAGGCCACGTGTCACTGTATAGAGATCAACAAACCGGTGATGTTTTCGTAGATCTATAAGATAGAACATGGTCATCTAAATTTCATATAATACCTCGCTGTATCTTACGCCTTAGTGAGAACAAGAAACGTAGATTTCCTTTTCGATTCTAAATAATCATAATTAATATAATTCTGCAATCTTTTATCAAAAAATAATCCCCAAGAAAAACCTAAAATATAGAAAGTCTTTTTTGGGTCTATCACTTTTCTCCAGGGTAATCTGGAGAGATTATTAGAAAAAAACCCATCGGGATTTTTCAAATACACAAAACAATTCTAAAATATTGCTTTTGATTATTTATTACAGTACTTAAAACTGTCATCACATTGAAGGAATTACTATTAAATGAAATTATATTGAATTTAAGGTTTTTAGCGTTTTTGTTAAAAAATATTATTTCAAATTTTAATAGAATCTGTACTGAGTTTATAAACGTCCTATATAACTGGTGGCCCAATGAGTCTGATAATATTTAACATGTTATGGTTAGGGATGGGATTGTTTCTCGATATATTGATAGGTAGGAATAATAATAGGTAAATGAAAATATATGAATATTCCGACAGCTGTCCGATAAGTACAAATAGGCATCCAATAATACAGGGTTCTGGGTTATAAATGCACACCCCCGTAGCATGATTTTGGTCAAATTTCTAGATCGCCTTTAACGATAAAAGCATCAAACTTGATATATTTATAATGAGCAAAAGAACGTTTAATATACAGGGTGTTACATTTAAGAAAATAAAGTTGATTATAAAAAAATTAAAAATCCTGTATATGCAGACTAGAAAATTTTTAAGCAATTTTAGGAAAGTTTCGTATTAATCATTTTTTTTTGATATCTATAAAAAATACTGCCGTCATTGGGGGTGCATTTTAATTTCTTTTCATTTAATGTAATAAATATGTTTTTTTTGTTTTCAGAATAATGGATGTCCTTATGTAAGATGGAACAATGAATGTAGTTTCTTCCAAGGAACTAAAAGCAAAGGGGCCTATACATATTGAAAGGCCTATTAAAATACTTTACAAGAGAAAATGGTTTCTTAGCACTATGCCTAGACGAAAATGCCAATGAATCCGAAGGCTCTGACAATATCCCTATTTGTGAAATTCCAAAGAAGATTAAGTCGGGTCTTTTGTCTTTGAGCAAAAACGAGGTTAATGAATCTGAAGAGGAAAACATTCCTCTAAAGCAACTGAGATATGCTAACAATAAGACGTCAGTTCAATCTTCAAAGACAGATTTCCTGGAAAAAATGTTCACGATCAACCTATGGATGACTTACCATCTATAATCTATACCGTCACCAGAATATGACTCAGATCAGAATCCACCTTTTCGGATTTGTGAAGCGAGCAGATGCAAATTAGAAGTCTTCAGTTCATGTCACGTTTGCAAGATTCTTTTGTGTTGGGAACATTTTATAGCAGATACCGATGACTGTTTACGTTTTGGTCGCAGCATGAAATCGCTTCATATCACAGCTGAAATGGATTAAGGCGGCAAACAAGAATGTCTGAAACAAGGCGACGCTCGTAAAGCAATAAATGCAGCCCATCCTGAAAATTTTTTAATTGATGGAAATGAATAAGAGAATCCTGAAATGAGAGTAAAAAAATTAACAACCAAAAACAGGCAAAAACACTCAGGGACTACGGTCAAGAATACTTAAGCCCTTATAAGAAGAAATACGTTCTTGCTAGGGTTATAAAACAACGATGCATATCCGAAAAATGTTTAAAGAGTGGCAAAAAATGTCCAACAATAGACGAAAAACAAAGAAAACACCTGTTTGATAGTTATTACCGTTTGGCTAACCTCTGACTAGGCAACGTTAACTGAATCGTAGTATATGCACTATGATTTCATGTTACGCGCAATTTCATAAGACAAAGTATACTGCAATTCAGAACTAGCTATGTTTTAGCCATTTTATGTTTCCAGTCGCTTAATACGGAGACTGCCATATTGACAAATGTAGGAATCTCTCAAAATTATTCAGAATCTTATATTTTCGTTATAAAAGATTAAAATTAAAATATTTTTGTTATTTATGTTTAGAAAAGTTAATTTATTGTGGCCATCCGCTTGCTCGCAATATATCAGAGAGTTTTCGCATCGTACTTTTTAAACAATCAATATTTTAGATTACATTCGAACATTCTCATCGAGTATTCGTTGCTGAAGCCTTCAGTTATTTGAGAATGTCACCAGATGTACGTGAAACATTCCTTTGCTGCTTCAATGAAGGGATGACAAACGCAACAGCAGCAGTATTAGCTAATACCTTTTTTGTTTAATTTGTTTGAAAAGTGGAGGTGAGTCTTTTTTACCACATTTTTATTTACTCGCGTTCTTGTCTCTCTGTCTGTCTATGAGGGCCAAATTTGGCATTCGAATTTAAGCTAATTTCTAGATGACATAGACTCTTTTACCCTTTACGTTTTTTTTGCCTGTTAATACAAAAATTATTCAATTTGAGCAATTCGATCGATCATAAATTTGTGATATTGTAGATAAATATTGATTATTGGTAACCTATCATTTAAAAATGTCACGCACTCGAGATGATTATTTAAATAAAAATAGATTTTCAATATAGGTACCACGCTTTTAAAACGGGTAAAAAAGTACAAAATAATTTCAGTCTCAGATAATAATCTTGAAAATTTGTGATTATAAAATTTTAATGCCCATGGAAATACTTTAAAGATTAAAAATGAAACACCTTGTGCACATGCAATAGAAATAAAAAAGGAGTGTAGCTATTGTTATCTTTACATCAACCCCAAACAAAGAAAGACTGGAAGAAATAGAAGCAGAGAAAGGAAGACGTTAAACGAATTAAAATGTCAAAAAAAGATGTGTTCCAAACAGACAGGAAACGTAAAAAATTTGAGACAGGAAATTATTCTTCATCTAAATCTGAATCCCAAATTTCGCTTCATGAAGGTAGGGATGACACAGAAAGCGAGCCTGAAAAAGATAACGATGCTACTAACCTAAGTTCAGGAGATTTTGCTGTGGTCAAGATGATCGAAGTTGCTACTAGTGGATACAATGGGTTGTTTTATAAAAGATTACCACAAACCATATAGCATTTTTAAATTTTAATAACTTTTCTACAGAAAAATGCTATCAGTTTTTTTTCAAATATAACAAAAGGAAACAATTAATTTTACAAACTATATAAAGTTTTTCATAACAATTTGCCTCTGAATGTTAAAGTCTAGTTAGAGCTATTTCAAAACTTAACTCATTTATTCTACAACAAAATTCAAAAAGGAAATAATCATAAATGAAATAAATCTTTATTTACTTAAAGCAAAGGAACCTCAAACATATTACAAACCCTTATAGTTTGATAATTTCGCATAAAGATCTGATCTGATATCCAATTAAATAATCAAATTCATGTTTTTTGTTTTATTATTACATCAGGTAATAGTCGTCAAAATCAGCTGTGCATTCAAATCAGCTAGGTGTTCAAATGGATTCTTTTGGCATTTAATCAATCGATAAGTAATTTCAGTAATAAATTCTTCTTTATTTGGTGGGCCGGAGTCAAACATACCCCATTTGTTTGACAGGAAGTTGGCCGGTTGTCCAAGTTCGGTTGTTCCCATGTTCTTCTTTTTGTTTGAAAGGTTCTGATTTGACAGTTGACGTTTTAACATTTTTCACTTTCCCGTCTGACTGGCATATGGAGAAAGTGAATATATTCATGTCGTTTTGAAGCAAATGGTATTCTGTACCAATTCAATGAAGGAGTTTCGTTAGATGGACGAAATCTGTTTAAATAAACTAAGAATAGTAAGTTTGATTTTTTTAGGTTAAATTATCACAACTTTCAAAGTTGTAAAATTAAGCTTTTACACAACATTTTCTTTTATTTCTAGTGGTGAATTGATGCCATTATTTGATGTTGTGGCTTTCCACACCAAATATCATTTAATTTTATTAGAGAAGAAATTATAAGAAATTAAATATTTTAGGGCTCTAGTTTGAATTATCCAGAACCTAGTTCAAGTTCTAGAGTATAACTCCATCCATTTGTAGAATATATCTAACTTCTAGACAAGAAATTACAGTTTCTGATATAACTTCAAAAATGATCTAAGTTCCAGGAGTGATGTTTTTCTAATTGAATTATCTCTCAATCAGTTTGATATGGTATTATGATGTCCAGGAAACAGGCCAGTTATAGTTTATTATAGTATCTATATTTAAAATTTAAAGTTTGACAATTTTTCCATAACAATAATATCATTTTAAATATATTTTTTTATAAATTGTAAAAGGCAAATGCCATTCTAAATACACATAGTCAAAATGCTAATATAATGTAAAAAGGGCAAAAAAATTCTAGAATTTTACGCATGTGCGCAACTTGTGTTTATAAACATCATTTATTTCTTGAATTTTCATTATTACAAAATTTCATTTGCCTTATTGTAGACAATGTAAATATGTACAAAACTGTATAAAGCAAGTGTCTAAGGGATCTAAAAAAGGGGGGGTTTTTGTCAGACTGCCAGAGTCAAAGCAGCGGCAAATAAACATTGTTATTGTTACCTCTGTATTTTATTATTTTATTTTAAAAACCGTTCCTAACCATTTGAGAAAGGTAAGTCTATGATAGGTTTCTGTTTTTCTCCTTCAAATAAAACAGTGGCGCTCAAGTTTTCTTATATGCACAACTAGCTCAAATTTGAACGAACCCACACAAATAATGCTCTTCGATGAACAGCTGCCGTCAAGCACATAGTTGGTAAGACACAAGGAGGTATAAACATCATTTATTATTATAAAAACCAACGTAATAAATCCACTTCTCCGAGACAGATGAAGAGTCATTCATCGGAAAAGATGATCCAAGCCAGCACAAAGTAGTTCGGCGCGATTTAAGGACCTTACATTATTTTAAAATTATTGTTAAATCAAAATTTTGTTACTCAGTTCCAAGTAATGATGTTTACTCTTGTTTAATATATTTTTGTCCCATACACATTATTTCATTTTATCTGTTTTATACAATATAAAATTATAAAAAGCCGCGCCTATTTTAATTGCGGATTCTTGCTCCATCATGTCGGGAAAAGATCCTAAGTGTCAAGGATTGTTAAGACAACAAACTATAGCGTTAAAATGAATAACCTAGTGCAATGGAGATGTTAATGGAGTACCCTAATGACAATTTTGGCAAGAATAATATAAAATAATAGTCACAAATTACTACTTATTCAAAACGGCAGATAATTACCACCTACTACCCTACATAAAACTTTTAGAGTTAAACTTGCAAACATGGGACCCTAATGGTTTTATTTACAATATGCTGGTTAATGCAATTTTTAACAATCTATAAAATAAATATATTTTTTCTAATAAATATATTTTCTATAATGCAAAAGTTTTAAATTGAGTTTTATTTCGCATATAATTTTCACCAAATTTTAGTAAGAGAGGTTGTTTAAAACAAAAATCGGCCGAGTTGAGTTTTATAAAAATAAAATAAAAATAATTTTATTGAAATGTGTCTCAGAATGGTTACAGAAAAAAAATGTGATGAAAAATAAGAAATTAGAAAAATTTTCTTTATTGTTAAAATATCACGTATGAAGATAAATTAGACATACATAGAATTTAAGCTTTCATGGCTGTGGTCAATTAAGAAATCATGGTTCTTGGGATTAGATCGTGTCAGTAAGTCACTTTCGGACCTTTCGTCTTTGATTGCACGAGACATCTTCAAGGATCTTTACAATATCGGAACACTGAAACAATCAGTATTTTTCTATGTTTAATAACTTTCAAAGACCTAAACAGAGTTGATATTCACATCATATCGCAGACCACATGTTGAGCTGGTTTTGATATTAATGTGATCAATTAAAGAAACATTGATCTCGAATTTCGCCTATTCAGATAAAAGTTTTCTGCATGCACCTAAAAATATCTAACTTTATGAGTTATTTAAAACATGGCTCACTGCTGGGGTTCTTAAAGAACCATCCATATCTATATTAACTTTGTGTACTTCTGTAAGACTTTCTTGTATACTTACAAAAAAAAACCCATTAAACAAATAATATAAATTACTATAAACTATTTTTTTTGTTAATTATAATAGCCAGACCAGTCATAATGTGTTCAGTTTAAATTCAACATAAGGGAACCAATTAAAGGGCAACTTTTAAAAATGCATTTTGTCCAATTTGGACAAAATTGAGTTTAAAGTGGATTTGAAAGCAGTAATATGTAATCTCGAAGGCGACAAAGTCGAACAAAGCAGATGATAAAAATGTGTAAATTTTTGTTTACTATAACCTGCAATTCAGTTATGTCTTTGTAGTAAAACAGTAAGTACAGGTTTTAATTAAATAAATATTTAAAAATTAGCATTTTATAAGGTGTATTATAATGAAAAGCCTCGATAACAGTGTTATGTGGGTGACTGTAATCACGGACCAAAGAAAAGGCAACGACGAAAAACAAAAAGGGAAATAGATTATTAATTGTTTGTTAGTAACAAAAGAAAATAAATACCAATATACTTTAATTTTTATAGATATCAAGATTCTGACTCCTTGTTGCTGAATTTTCTACCATGCGTCCACAGAGAAGGAAAACTAGAAAGCTATGTAATTTTCAAACCGGACAGAAAAGAGCGAGTTAAAGAATGTCTTTTTTAATGAATCTAAGTTTACCAAAACGAAGCAGTGTTCGTGTCGAAGTGCGAAAAAACAACCGACATGGCGTTGCAGTTAAATATTTCTTTATATCAACAGACAAACAAAGAATACCTGTATGCTCCAAATTTTTTGCTGAATTATTTGGAGAAGGTCAAAAAAGATTGAATACAATTGCTGACGGAATTTTACCTAGCAACGGAGTAGTAGAAAAACGAGGAGGGGATCATACACTTCAGAAATTTTCGGCAAAAAGGAAGAAAGTATTCGAGTTTATTTCGAAATTAAAAGCATGCGAAAGTAACTATGCACGAAATAAAAGCCGCTGACTACATTACACATACCGTTGACCATAAACGTTCTAGACATAAAACTGAAATTCAATCTTATGATGGTGTTCGCAAAGGATTAGCTACAGACCTTGTAGTTCACAAAAAGAGAGCTAAACCTTTCCATACTTCGATGAAGGAAAACCTAGAAGCAGATGTAAGTACCTGTTTGACTTGCAACAAGTGCAGCCAATACCCAAAGTCAGTATTGGTAAAGCCTTCTATGGAAGACAAATTTCTTTCTATTCTTTTTGTGTGACCGATGTTGAATCTAAAAATCCACATTTGTATGTGTGGAATGAAACACAAGTAGCAAGAGGTGCTCAAGAAATTAGTTCAGCTCTAATAGATTTCTTAGAAAAGCACCAAATTAGACTTTTTGCGTACGGCTCTGGGGGCCAGAATAAAAACCAGCACGTCGTTTATGCCTTAAAATACTGGCTGCATAAGAAAATCCCCAAAAAAACATAAAAGAAATAATTATGTATTTTCCGATTCGCGGTCACTCGTACATACCTGCGGACAGAGCATTTGGTCGTGTTGAGAAATCCCTAAGAAAAACTGAAGAGGTGTTGAATCCCGCAGCTTATGTTAATATTTACAAAGAATATGGAATTGTCAGAGTTTTAGGCGAAGACTGGTTCATTAAAACCTACAAGGATTTAAAAAATATACTAAAATAATTTGATGGAATTTGTGACATGAAAAGAATATTTTTACAAAAATTTATAAAAAACGGCTTTGTTAATCTTAACCTTCCAATGGTCGGCCACGGTGTATGAGACCGGTTCGACATTTAAATGCCTTTTAAGTGGTGGGGATAACATAAACGGCTCTGCCTCTCAGTACCTTTCTAGTCTCTCTCTCCTTGTCTTGTGTTAAATCGCAGTGCGAATTTGAGCTTTGTACAGTTAGCTTGTGTCACGTGGTATCATGTTCCGGTCTGAGAATTCAGGGCGACTATTCGTGTAATAAAAAATATTTCTTAAGAGTGGTGAGAATTTTGTCGTATTGGTAAGTTTTTTATTTTATTTGCAGTTATATATTGTTTTATTACTGTCTATACCAAATTAGTTTAATAAAAAAGTATTGTTGGTAGGTTTCTTGTTCCTTAATTGGTATTTACAACATAAAACAATAAAAGCTTTTTAGGACAAATAAGTATATAAATTATTTTACGAAGTCAACGTTTCGGTATTAATTTGTACCATCATCAGGGCTAGTAAACTAAAACTGGGCATACACTCCACAGCAACATATATGGTGTTGATGTTCAACCCGCAAACAAATGGCAATAGTAAATATTGGAGCCGCAGGTATATTATACCGCTAAAATGATAGAAAGTTATAATTTATTTATAAATATTATAAATTATAACTCAGCAACATTCTATTCTTGCGTCCCAAATACTTACCGTTGTCGTTTGTTTTTGGTTGTGTTTGGATTGATTATCAACACCATGTATGTTACTGTGGAGGGTATATCCAGATAGTTTATGTATATATGTCCAAGAAAGCTTTTATTGCCTCATTTGGCAAAAATAAAAGGTGATGTCGGTTAGTTTTGATTCTGGTTAGTTTTAATTATAGTTATGGTAAGCTACGAAAAAGAACAAGAGAGCCTGTATAAACTTTTAATAGAGCTGAACTAGGTGATATAATAGACCAACTCAAGAATCGGATGCGGATGAGCCAGATCATGAAGAGATAATTAATCACCATAGTGAGTCGGAACAAGAGATTTCTGACGTCGATAAAGGTGAAACGAGTGAAAGTACTTCCCTTTCCTACATAGGTATGCTAGTAGATATTATATAATTTTGGTTTATTCCTAGCAATATTATTTTATTTAAGTAAGGATGGGAAAAGCTACTGGAGAAAACACAAAACCTAAATGTGTACGAACAAGGCAAGATAATATTATTACTCGTTTACCTAGGCCTTCACTTGTGACTAATTCTTCGAAGAACCCTAAAGAAATATGGAGCTATTTTATCAATAATGCAATATTAGATATTATTGTGGACAGTACAAATAAATTTATAGCATCTCTGCAAGAAAATTATTCACGTACGTGGGATGCCGGCAGCACCGACACTCTTGAACTTAATGTTTTTTTCGGGCTCTTATATTTAGCTGGCGTATCTCATGCAAACCGCTTAAACTACGAAGATCTCTGGAAAAGAGATGGGTTCGGTAAAGATATATTCCATCTAATGATGTCATTACAAAGGTTTAGGTTTCTAGTCGGATGCGTTCGTTTCGACGACAAAGAAACAAGATTAGAGAGAAGTAAAATTGATCATTCGGCTTACGTAACTGTAGACGAAATACTCGCTGAGTTTAGAGGAGGCGTTCTTTTAGGCAATACATTTCTTCCAAGCCAATAGTACGGCCTAAACATATTAGCTTTATGTGATGCTAAAATGTTTTACGTCTACGTAGGAAATCAACCCGAGCGACCTTACAAATTGTCGAATAAACCAAGTGATGTTGTCTTGAGACTATGCAGCCACATTTCTGGTTCTTCTAGGAACGTGATCATGGACAATTGGTTTATGTCAGTTCCACTTGTGCAAACTTGCTAAGAGAACACAAATTGACTGTTATTGGAACTATAAGGAAAAATAAGCGTAAGCTTCCTCTTGAGTTTTAAAACCTACCAACCGGCCACTTCATTCAAGTATGTTTGGATTTACACAAGATCAGACAATTGTTTACAGAATTACAGAATACAATGAGACTAAGGGAGGTGTCGACATACTTTCAGCTAGCTACGACTGTGCTAGGAATACTAGAACATGGCCCATGGTAATATTTTTCAATATGTTAAACATAGCAGGCATTAACTCCCAAGTTTTATGTTTTGCTAATAATCCAAACAAGAATATGCCAAGAAGATTTTATATGCGAGAAATGGCAAATAATTTAATACACCCACATTTACAACCGCGCAAATATAGCAAACCTTCCACGTAATCTGAAGCTCCGTCTCCAAGAGATGTTTAGGATCAATCAAGTAGAAACCCTAAAAAGAGTTGTTTTTGGGAGAATGTCAGATTTTTGTTACGAAGTTCCTCAATGGTGCCAAATAAACGGTTTTAGATGTGGTTTTCAAATATAAGTAAAATTTTAGGTTTAAGGACATTTAAAAAGCCAACAATTTTTTTAAAATGAATGTTACTTAATTTTTATGTTTTAAGATTTTTCTGTTAAGAGATGTTTATTTTTCGTTTAATACGTGTTAATTAACTGATTTATACTTTCATACAATGTTCCAATAAAATAAAATAAGTAGGTTTGTGCATTCTATTTTTAAAATTCTCCAGGTCTCAGAGAACGGGGCGACCAACTACGTAAAAAATATTCAAGCGACCAGTGGAAGGTTAAGATAAAACTTGAGCCCACCTATTTGTCTAACGGCTCTTCGAAGCAACCAGTGGCAATAACAAAACGTGGAAGTATCTGATAAGGGATATGCAGGATCGCTGTAACATACCACTCCTAAAAAAAATTAAAGAAGAAAAGAAAACTGATGTTAGAAATCTGCTTTGTGCAAGATTTGAACAAAACTGCTAAGATACCACCCCGTTATCGTCCTTTATGTTCTTTAGTAATTCCCTAAACAACCACACGGTGAAACTGCGGATCGCCGATGACCTAGGCACAGAACAAGCCATGTGCGAGTGCCTTGAAGGAGACCCCTAACCAGGAACAGATTTGATTTTTTTAAAACATGTTTTGTATGTAATTAGGATCATTATTAACATTAATATGTACGTTTGTAATTTAGAAATAAATAAAATAGAAACAAAAAAAACCTAATATCCTAAAAATATATGATAGCGTTTGGACAATAAAAGAAAGATCGTTTTTCTCCATTCCCAAAAAATGCTTTTTAGACAAAATGCGTTTTGAAAAGTTCCTCCTCAATTTATAAACATTCTTATTGATATTTAGATACAATATTTTCTTGTTTTACAATTTTTTGTTGAAATAATTCAGTTTTCGTAATTATAGTCGGTGAAAGCCTAAGGATTGGGTAAAGTGACTAGTTATCATGACAAAATTTCGATTATATAACTTCGATTATTTTTCAACTTGCTTTTCTATTCAAATAAAATGTATAATAGTACTTAGCAACGTTTCTCCAGCAATGTTGCTGGCTATGAATTTCTATGATCAGTACACAATTAAAGCGGAGCGGCAACGTATATGTTATTAAGCTTATAAATGGGCCATACTTGGTAAGTCAAACAACGGCTTTATTATGATAATAATTATTGAAGCAATACATTTTGAAATTATTTAAACCAAAATATGTGTCATTTAGATACTCTGATTGTGATTGTTTTTAGAAAATTTTCTTTTTTAATCCATGACTTGCGTCATTTACATATTTAGGTGTTGCTTCATTCTCATAATCAAGCTTCGGTTTTAATATACTGGCCAAATCAGGAGATAAGGGGTAAAAACATCAGTATAAAAAAATGCTTTTGGACATGGCATTTAAACGGTAATTTAATTATTGTTAAAAGTAAACACCACCAGAGACTCCAAGTGGTAAAAGTTTCGCTTTAAAAAAATGTGTTTTTTATTTTATGGGGGTGTTTTTATCCCATCTTATCCCCTAATTTTAGCCATTTGTTGCCAACAACGTTGGCAACAAATGGCCTTTTTACACCTTTTAATACCACTTTTTTATTTATACCACTTTAGTACATATAACTCAATACCAAATAAAAATACAATATAGTATTATATAGAATATTTAAATTTGAAAGAGACTGTCAGAAGAAAGAGCTTTTTTTGGGGACAATATGTGTTTTTGAACAAACAATATCTAATTATTTTCCTTAATTAAGCCAAACTTTTTTTTTATAAATATATGTTTTAATATTTTGATTATATTCATAGGATAATGGAGCTAGATGTAAATTAGATACCCTATATTTATCTAAATATCTTTTTCTTTTTGCATTAAATGAAAAACTTAAGTTATAATAATAGTGAACAATTTATAGAAATGATGAGTTAAATTTTATGATGTATTTTTTATATATCTTTTCCTAATTTTTTTAAAACTTTCTGCTTCAGTTTCCTTCCTTCTTATAGTGAGACAGAAAAGATCCATTCATATTTACCTTATTGTTACTGATTTAAGCCAAATAAAGTGCTTCTTAAGAAAGCAGAGAGAAGAGAAACCAGCTCTAATGTAATTATCTTATTTGATATTTTTAAAGTTTTAATTTTTAACCCTCGGTCGGTCGCGTCTGTATCAAAACGATACAAGCGCGCCAATTTTGTCTGCCATTTTACAACGCGAGAGTGGGGAGAAGCCGCCTTGCTTATGAGTTCCTGTGTCGCCTCAGTCGTGGTCGCGAAGGTCTGTTAATTTCGTGTGGGTAATTTTCGGCGTATTGTAACATATTGATACATTGCGACATAACGTGTAAGTGTTTTTACATTAATTATTTCAAGTAGGTATTTTTATATTTTTGTTTTTAGTATGATGGATGAGAAGCGGAACCTCAATTTTAATAATCCGGATGATGTAGAATATCTCCGAAAGTATATGGTAGGAGAGGTTGAATTAGAAAGACGTCCTAACCAAACGGAAGACTTTGGGGATGAACCGGACACCGATGCAGAGGATCAGTTAGCAGAAAGAAGGGTTGGTTCCTCTGATACTGAGGAGAGTGGGACCGATGAAGAAACTGACTCATACACAAATTTATTCTACCTTAGAAAAGACAATGCCACAAAATGGATGAAGTTACCACAATTGAAGAAGCGACGCCCTGAGTAACACAATATTGTAAGACGTCTCCCAGGAGTGATATATAATGGACGTTCAGCAAAGTTACCTATAGAATGTTGGAGTAATCTTTTTTCTGATACGATGCTGCTAAAAAAGTCGAGTTCACAAACCAGTTTATTCATCTTGAAGTAAGGGATCGGTTTGATAGACAGCGTGATGCAAATGACACAGACCTAACAGAAATCAAAGCCTTTATAGGTCTTTTGAATCTGGCAGGAACATTGCATGCCAACAGATTGATGTTGGAGGATCTCTGGGGTACAGATGGACATGGCGTGGAAATATTCCGTCTCGTTATGAGTCTAAGAAAGTTCAAATTCCTCATGAGATGCCTGCGCTTCGATGACCGCAACACAAGAACTGAACGGAAGGCTGTTGACAACATTGCACAGATTCGTGATCTATTCGAAAATTTCGTTTCTAACTGTAAGCAAAGCTATTCACTCGGACAGTGTGTCACAATTTCAATTCAATTTCAGGGGACGTTGCAGGTTCAAACAATATATCCCTTCAAAGCCTTCCAAATATGGCGTGAAAATTTATGCGTTGTGTGATGCAGTTACTTTTTACACCCACAATATGGAGATCTATTCTGGAAGGCAGCCCCAGAGACGTTATGAACTAAGTAATAAACCATCCGATGTCGTCAAAAGATTGTCAGAACCTATTTATGGAACAGGACGAAATATTACGGCGGATAACTGGTTTACAGACGTGAAGCTGGTTACTGAGCTAAAGAGTAACAAATTGTCGTATGTTGACACAATAAAAAAAAATAAGAAAGAACTGCCAGTAGATCTTTTAAATGTGAAAGCACGACCTCTACATTCGAGTATGTTTGGTTTTGGAGAACACACAATTGTTTCTTATGTACCAAAGAAGAATAGAAATGTACTTGTTATATCTTCCCAGCATTACGATGATGCCATAGATCATGAGACAGGAGAAGCTGCTAAACCAGAAATGATCACATACTATAATAAGACCAAATCAGGTGTCGACGTTGTCGACAAGCTCTGCGAGTCTTATAACGTTGCCAGGAACACACGCCGCTGGCCAATGGTAGTTTTTTTTGCCATGTTGAATGTTGCAGGCATAAATGATCGAGTTATTTCAATAGGAAATGGACAAGAGTGTACGCGACGTCGTCTTTTTCTTCGAAAACTTGGTCATGAATTAGCCTTATCGCAACTGCAAAGAAGAAGTCTCAGGACACAAGGCTTGCCACGTTCTCTTTCTGAAGGTCTTAGAAGATTCAGCCCAACTGTACAACCTGACGGAGAAGCTAGAGCAGAGGATATGGATGATATAGCACCTCAAGGGAAGCGTCGTCGCTGCACACTGTGTTATACATCACGGAAGACCAGATTAACTAAAACCAGTTGCAAAAATTGTAAGCAATACATTTGTGGCGAGCATACAGTTCCAGTATGTACATCGTGTCACCCTCGGTTACAAGAACAAGAAGACTCAAGTGAAGGTGCTAAGTGTATGGTGCCTGCAGTGAAGCAATCAGAATGTTTATTATCTTTATTTGAATTTTTTAGGAAAAAAGATTTTATTTTTTTGTGACATAAAAACACAACATTTTATTTTTGTTATCTAGCTAAAATAAAAAAAATTGTAGTATGTTTTTAGTTAGGTTTTATTTCTAGTTGGTAGGTATCTACCATTTTTGTAAATACATGAATATTATAAATTTCTACTAAAAGAATAAATTATAAAAATATAAAAAACAAAACTAAAACCACAATAATCTGGTGTCATATTACTCATCTTTATATTTATGTATCAAAGAGATACATTGCGACCTGGTTAAAACTGGTGGTTTCGGGGATTTTAAAATAAATATTTTGGTGTCTTAAAATATTGACACTTAAGTTATAATTAAGTAGCATATAATCAACTGCATATGTATCAGGTATAATCTACAAATAAACTTGATACAAAATCTTCATTACTTTTATTGTAAATTTGAGTCAAAATTAGATTGTATCATTTTGATACACTGCGACATATTTTATACAAAATAAGGTTGCGACCGACACAGGGTTAAATTAACAAAATTCAAAACTATCATATTAACTTTTAAATAACACTAATTGGGCTACCTTTTGTATTAGAATTTTTATTTAAGTTAATTTTTAAGCTTCTAGGTTATAATTATATTTACTTTCTTCTAACCCATTAAGATATTATTGATTTTAGGTGACTCAGGCTATAGTCTTAGACCGTGGTGTATTATACCTTATCAGAATGCCGAACAGGGGTCGGCGGAAGATAAGTTTAAAAAAGCCCAAGCGTCAACAAGGTCCTGCATTGAACGGTGTAATGGTGTGCTAAAGAGGAGATTCAGTGAAGACAGAGCATTGCACTACGTCCCAGAAAAGGCTTTAAAAATATTCAACACTTGCGTTGTTTTGCACAGTATGTGCGTAGACGCAAATGAAGAACCTTTCCTTTGCAATCAAGCAGTTGTTAATAATTTTGAAGCATTTCCGGGTATTGATACTGGTCTTGTCCAAGAGCCAAATGCGAATCCCGTATTGGAGGGGGGCAAGGAATTAGAGATGCTTTTTTAGAGTGGGGCAAGGAATTAGAGATGCTCTTTTAGAGTGGTTGTAGTATTTTAATTTGGTAATATTACATTTTTTAAAATGCAAAATGGTCCAAAAAACTTTTACTATACAGGTTCTAAAGTATTTTAAATGTAAACTTTTACTGGCGTGCCAGTGTATATATGCATGCATAAAAAAGAAAGTTATTTTTTTAATATGTTTTAATTTTTTAATGTCCACTTGGAATGTAAGCAACTAAAAAATAAATAACAATTGTACATGTAAACTATAATTTTCAGTAGGAAATGTATATAATAAATTGCGAAAAATGAGTAGAGTTCCGAAGTCTCATTAAACTTTTTAAAAACCTATGAGGCAAGTGTTTTGAACAAGTGAATATAAGAATAAAGAGGTGATTTGAAGTTGGCTTCAAGCCGAGATGAATACGCATGCGCTAGGTCATGCACTAACTTCGTTTCAATTCGAATGGCGTCGCGTCATTCGACAATCGACATTTGTCATTTATTGTTTGTTTGGGCTGGTGTTTGTTCAATTTTTTGATAATTATTAATTCTTATGATGGAATTTAAAAAAAGAAACATATGGAGTGATGAAGAAGTTAGTGTTTTCATTAATTTTCTAAAAGAAAAAAGATATTATCGTTATTAGATGGAAAACGATTCAGGGCCCAGGAAGTCTTTAAATCTTTGGAGGCCACCATGGCAGAAAATGGGTTCCATTGGGATTCTTTCCAGTTAAGAACAAAGTTTAAGAACCTTAAAGGTAGGTGTAGACAACCAATAATTTTATTATAAGTGACCATTCGTCCTTTGTTGAATTGGACTTTATCGTACTTGTTTGCAATTTTCTTATTTAGAACAATTTTTGTATTTCCCAAACGTTATTATTATTTGCAGTTTCGTAGGCAGACAGTTTTTAAAAAAGTAGTAGAATATAATGAACTACCTTGTCCAGGCTTTTTTAAGAGATCTTAATAAACAAATGCAACAGAATGTAATTTGATTTTAATTGTATTTTTTCTTTAATTTAGCTTTTCCTGCTTCTTAGTGTTAGAAACAGTTTTATAGAAATGTACCAAGAAACATGTGTGCATAGGTTTTCATACACAAACTCGTTTCTGATAGACAGATGATGTTTTTTAATACTACAGCTGTTAATAAAAAATAAACACCAGGATTAGTAAGCGTAACCCATTAGCGCCTAAAGGGTGGGGGAGTAACGCTTTACATTTATTTGCCGAGTTTATTATTGATATCGGTTCAGTATGCATCAAGACGCAGTCAAGAGAGTTCGTGTTGATCGTCGTTTTTTATTTTCGTGAAAATAATGGATGTCAATTTAGTGTAAGTAATATTTTTAATACATATTTATTTCATAGCTAAATGTAACTAAATATTTATTTTTTTAACATGTGTAAGAAACTATTGCCGTTTACCCAATAAGTATTTGGTTTTTTAAAAAATTGTTATTTTGAAGTAAACATTGCCGTCCCCATATGGGACCGCTAGGCGGTACCTACCTAGGTTTAGCAAATGTTTAGGTTTGTTATTCTTTTAGTGGAATAACGCTTCAAGAAGCATTAGATATTGCATATGATGAGGGAAATATTGAAGATATATATATCGAGCCCCCAGAGAGCGGCGTTCTTACCGATGAGGATTCGGCAGATGAGGACGAGGGTGGTCTAGAGAGAATAGGAATGAATTATGGTATCCCAGAGGAGCAAAGTGTTTCCATTCCAATCCCTAATAATACTCCTTTAGTATTGGCTTCCAAACCAGCGGCACCTAACTTTGTCCAGGGCGACTTGCAAAGCCCAAATCGGGATTTTCCAGCAAGTGACTATTCAAAATACAGCACTATGAGCTGCGTAGAATTGTTTGAATTATTTATTACTGATGAAATACTACAAAACATAATAAGCGAAACTGCTAATTATTCACCAGTGGCGACCGCTGCAGGGAGGGCAACGGGGCAGTGCCCTTCCGAAACTGCGACAGAAACACCATCATTTTTAATTAATTTATTTAAAATTCCTATTTTTTATTTATTTAATTCGATTGATTTATTTTTTAAAATTTTATTATTTAAATTCAAAAAATTCTAGGACGGTCAACACAAGCCGGCAGCGCTGTAACCGCTGTAAACCGCGGTGCCGGCCTTGCTGGCAAATGTTTTTAGGATGGGTAGGTTCGAGCCGGGCGAGATCCACTTTGCACTGGTTCGCATGGTGCATTATGGAACCACGCAATCGGGAGGGGGCCGGGGAATATTTATTTTAGTAGAGGGCGGCCATCATAATCGGGCGAACTTCTATAATGTCCGTAAACATGTTGCCGCTTCTTCTTTTTCGAAAATCAGCTGAGACGTGACATCACGCTTACGTTTTGTTTGTTTTAATTTATGTAGGTCAGTAGTAAAAATTCTCGCGTGGTCGTCGCGTGCCGGCCGGGTCGGATTATTTTGAAAATGGCGTTTATTAATACTGTAGAGAACATAATTAATTGTGCGAATTTAAATAAGCTAACGTATGAACTTCGATTGGAAATAAAATCATTAGGGCCGCATCGGCCAGACCTAAATATTAACCAAAATTGTAGTGCAAGTGCCGCAAGTGGTTCAAAAAAAACCTATAATCGGAAATATAACAGGAAGTTATACGATGCCGAAAGCTGGCTGTGTGGTTGTGAGAAAAAAATGCTTTTTTTTGCTTTGTTTGTCTTATTATGAACAATCCTCGAAGTGATCCTGCATGGGTAGAAAAGGGAATGTGTGATGTCAAACACTTTGGCGAAAAGGTAAAAAGACACAAAGTAAGTGCTATTCATTTAAACAACCACATAGAATTATCAATGCTAGGCAAGGTTGATATTAGATGCCAATTAAATAGTGCATATAGGCAGAACATTATCGAACATAATGAAAATGTGACAAAAAATAGACATATACTTAGTAGGTTGATTGACTGCATCAAATTTTGTGGTATATTTGAAGTTGCCCTACGGGGCCACGATGAGTCAGAAACTAGTGCTAATCCCGGAATTTTTCGGGGCCTTGTAAATTTATTGGCGGAAATTGATGGAACTTTAAAAGACCATATAAATAAAACAAATAATCGAGTGTTTATGGGTTTATCAAAAACCATACAAAATGAACTACTAGACTCTATTTACGCGGTTTGCCGAAATATTATCGTTTCTGAGATAAATAAATCTGATTTTCTAGCTGTAATGGCAGATGAAACGACTGATTGTGTTACTTTTTCGCAACTCGTTCTTTTAATTCGCTATGAATTAAATGGTAGAATTCATGAATGATTTATGGGTTTTTTGGTAATCAAAGACCATACTGCGGAAGGAATCAGTCATGAAATTTTAAAAGAACTCGAATGTATTGGAATTAACAAAAACCCTCAAAAACTGATTGCACAGAGTTATGATGGTGCCTCAGTTATGAGTGGTAAAGATAACGGCGTGCAAGCTAAAATAAAAAATATATATAATAATGCCCATTACATTCACTGTTACGCTCATCAACTAAACTTAATTATTGAACGTGCAGCAAACCAAAACAAGCAAATAAGAGTTTTTTTTTTGTAATATTGAGGGCTTTAGTACATTTTTTTCAAGGTCTCCAAAACGTACGGCTGTTCTTGATGAAGTTGTCAAAAGACGTCTACCTAGGGCAAGCAGTACTAGATGGAATTTTAAAAATCGGTGTGTTACGACCGTATATGTTACAAAACTGAAATTATTTTGTGCCTTGAACAAATAATAGACGATCCGACAAATGACAAGAGCACGATTAGAAAGGCAGTTGGCCTAAAAAACATGTTAAAAGATCCGGACTTTCTTTATTGGTTATATTTTTTTAAAAGGGTTATGCCCAACTGCGACGTCCTTTTCAATCAATTACAGAGCCGCGATATTGATAGCATAAAAATGCGGAAATGTATATCTTCATTTAGGCAGTCCATCCAACATGTGAGGGATTCAACTGATTACGATTACTTTACTGAAGAAGCTGATAGCCAAGGCAACGATGAACCAGTGTCGCAACCAAAAAGAGCGCGTTTCCAAGACATATATAAAAATGTTGCTAAGAAAGTATGTGACGTTATAATTACATCGATAGAAGATCGTTTCAGCTTCTCTGATCATCTCTCCATAGCTACTCTTTTTCAGCCAACGTTATTTTCTAAATTTCAATTATTGTTTCCCGATACAGAGTTTGAACTAGCAGTTAAAAATTTTATATAAATATTTGTTAAAACACGAATTAATAGTTATTTATAGCAGACCGGATTTTGCAAGTGCGTCGGGTGCATTAACATTGTTACAGTGCTTTTATGAAAACAATCTGTGTGATGCGTTTCCGGAGTCTGTAAAATTATTAAAAATCATATGTACAATGCCCATGACAACAGTTGAATGTGAACGTTCTTTTTCAACGTTAAAGCGTATTAAAACATTTACGAGAAATACAATGTGTGAAAGTAGATTGAACGCTTTAGCTATGTGTTCCATTGAAAAAAAATTATTAGCTACAGACAATTTTAATGAACTTGTAATTGAGCACTTTGCGCATGCAAAAGAAAGGCGAATGGACTTTATTTATAAACATATAAACTAGGTAAGTTCGTTTTTTATATCATTTCCTGTATTTTATGTTTTCTGCCCCCCCAATTTAAAATATCACGAGCCGCGACTGTTATTCACTGTCTAAAAACTGTCCAGACCCACAGATAACGATTGAAGAGATGAGAGTATTTATGGGAATACTTATTTTGAGTGGAATAAACATATTGCCTTCGAAAAGAAGCTACTGGGAGAATTCGAAAGATCTCCAAAATCTAATATGTGAAGCTATGCGAAGAGACAGATTTTTGCAGATTTGTAAATTTATTCATTTTGCGAATAATACCACGCTTGATGGCACAGACAAAATGTACAAGATAAGAACATTTGCAGATCAACTGAAAAAAAATTTTATTGAACATTTTGTCCCAGAGGAAATCCTTTCATATGATGAGTCAATGATTCGTTACTTTGGCAGGCACGGATGTAAGCAGTTTATCCGAGGAAAGCCTGTCCGATTCGGATACAAAGTCTGGTCTTTGAATACCCCAAGTGGGTACCTAATAAATTTCGAGGTGTACCAGGGAAAAAATCCCAGGGCAAATCCAAACTATGAAGCGTTGGTTGGTAAGCCCGCAGCTCCTCTGCTGCAAATGATTGATGAATTGGGTAACAAAAAATTATTAAGATATAAGTTTTTCTTTGACAATTTACTTACCGGCTCGAATTTATTATGTACTTTGAAAGAAAATGGCTATGGAGGAACCGGTACACTAAGGGAAAATCGATTGCCACGAGAAAGTCCCTTCACTTCAAAAACACAATTAGAGAAACAAGCCAGAGGTGACTTTTCTTCAATTCTAGAACGTGAGAGTGATATTATATACGTGCGATGGAAAGATAACAAGGTTGTTACTGTGGCAAGTTCTGTTTACTGTGTGACACCAATAAAATCTGTAGACAGATTTAGTAGGACGGAAAGAAAGACAGTTTCCATACCCATACCGGATTTGATAAGGCAGTATAACAAAAATATGGGCGGAACTGACCAGATGGATAAAAACATTTCCTAGTAAGTTCTTTCGGATCATTATGAAAATAATATTTTTAGAGTGTATTTTTTTAGTTACCGTATTGGAGTACGCTCAAAAAAATGGTATTGGCCCATATTTACGTTTCTGATTGACGCAGCAATACAAAATGCATGGATACTTTACCGAAAAAGTGGTCGAAAAATTAATCAAGTAACTTTCAGAAGAAGCATATTACAGGTAAACTTATGATTATAAAAGCTAATTTATCATAAAATTCATTTTATTTTTTATTTCAATTCCAGACATATTTGACGAAATACAAGGTACCACCAAGGGCTCCAGGACGCGTACCAAGAGCAGCAGAAAGTGACTTTCGAGTTAGCAACGAGATTATATATGATGGGTTGCATCATTATGTAATTTCAGTTCCTGAAGGCAAACGAAGAAGATGTGGCGGCGAAAATTGTACTAGTAAAGGCAGAACAATGTGCAGCAAGTGTAATATTGGACTTTTCATCGATTGTTTTTTAAATTTTCACACTAAATAAGAACCACAACTCCTAAAATTTCATTTGAATTTAAATTTTATAAAAATACAGAAATATATATTTTTCAAATGATATAACGCCTAAAGGTCCAATATGGGCCCATCTAAATTTGGAATAATTTATTTAAGACTTTACAAATTTAGTAAAATTTAAGTTAATTTAGTGTATTTACTACTAATTTATATTAAAATTTCACTAAGATTCGAGATTTTTGATTTCTCGGCGTTAATGGGTTAATAATGCTATTTATTTTTAGTCTGTCCATGTATAACTACTGTACCTCATTTTCTCTTCAAAAATCTGGCGATTTTAATCTTATGTGGATTCATTTTGTTACAGGAGCATACTACAAAGTGAAAATGCGCAATGAAAGGAGCGGAGTTACCCCAAAGACAATCCCATTCTTCACAGATATGGATGATCTGGGGACAGCCCCGCAGAAGGTTTGGGGTTTGATTCTTCCCAGGCTTCTCCTCCAAGGCAAGACCCAGAACTTTTGGAGATAATGCCAGAAATTGATATCTTGGATATTGATGATAAAGGCCATGTTTTTGAGCAGCCTATGAGGATTGAATGAGCAAATGGCTACTGCATCTTCAATCGAGGATTTAAGGCTATCTTTACTGGCACTGGCCTTACCAGAAGGAGTGGCCTCTACCTCGCTGGATGTTGGGTAATCTCGATCTGGGTCTACGACTCCAACCTGTGAAAGGCCGACACCAACCAGAAAGTGTTCACAGATAAATAGTTCTTTACAAAAACTCAGCGACTCCATTGAAAAGTCTGTGAGAGCTCTACAGAGTGAGCAGGACAAAGATGCAGCTTTTCTAAATAAACTGCTAGAATTCTTTATTATTAATTATAATTGTACAGCTTGTTTTTATCTGAATGTGAAATAAAATGTAATATTTTTAAATAAACGGATTTTTCATGTCAATTTTAAGTTTAAAACGCTAATAACTCAAAACTATGATTTGCGACTTATCTGTTTTTTGCAGCAACCCGACGATATGCGATGACAAGTTCAAATATAGTTAATACGTTGAAAAGGGAAAAAATAGTAATAATAGAAACTCGAGCAAACAAATAAACAATAAGCAGAAACTTCTAAGATTAAAAACCAATTACGGTGCAAATTAAAGAAAATGAAAGTACGAATTATGAGACAGAATCAGTTTGAAATTTGACAAAAATCTATAGATTCCAGATTTCTAAGTTCAGAACCACTCTAAGTGTGAACTGTGACAATAAAATTAATGATACCATTAGTACTTTATTTATGTTTCATTTAAATAATATTTTAAATTTACAACTAAATTATTATTAAATACAAATTAAAAAAAAAGAATTACATTTTGCTGAAATTAAAATGTTGCAACGTGCATTTGAATTATTTAATTAATAAAGTTGTCATTAATCGTTCAACGTCTGGAATATAATTTTTTATAAATGTCCATAGCCAAGGAAAAAACCTTATATGTTATTTTGGTGACATGATTACACAGCTATATTTTTGTCTCAAATCTGTATTTGATTCAAAGTAAATGTTTTGTTGTTGATAAAAATCTGTCTAGGCGCTTAGTTTGTAGGTGGTAACAAACAATATGCCTGTCTGAGACTTGGGTGGCTGTTAAAATATTTAAAACAATTTGAATTTATATTTTTTGTTCTAACTACATGAAAAGCACAGAGAGTGCGTTTTAAAGTTTACACTTTTCCAGGGATGGAATTGGGAACTAAAACCTTTGACAAGACATTAAGGTACTTGTGAAACTCAGATATTTTATTCCAACGCGACCCTAAGTTAAAATATTATTATTAATTTTCCTGCTAACATTAATTCCTGTAGAACGCCTGCATTGATTTTGTGAAAGTCAGGTGAGTTGCCGTCAATCACTACAGAAGTACTTCTATTGGAAAGAAAACTGGCAATCCAAATACAAAGTTTTGGAAATGCCGAGGGAAATAATTTGGGCTTCTCCTTGGAATTCGATGGACTTGTTCCTGTTGTGTATTATGTAAGAAAAAGATCTGTTGTGGCCCTTTAGTGGCGTAACCCATATTGCCTGTCATGGAAAGGTAATTTGAAAAATCAGTATTTATATACTTCTGCATTGCTTTACTCATAATTCGGAGTAGCCATGTGGATCTGTAGTTAGAGGGAAGATATTTAGATCCCCATTTGGGAACAGGCTGTACACGAGCCGATTTCCAGCTTTTAGTGTTTTGTTATAGGACACTTGGAACTCGATAAGGATAGCGTCAGTTCAGAAGAGTAATTTTTAGGGTTATGGCGGAAATACTATTAAGGTCAAAGGACTTTTTGGTGTTTTGTAAATACGTCATACTTTTTTAACGCTAAAGGTCATTTTGTGCATACTGTATGGCAAAGCTGGTACTGATGAAAGGAGAAAGTGAAAAGGATGAATTAAAGTAGAATTTGCGGCGTTTAGTTTTAGTATGAAGACGATTTCATCATCAGAAGTGAAAGTGGGAAGAATCTTTTGCGGAAGTTTTAATGAATGTTTTTAGCAAGAAAGAAATTTGTCTTTTATGCATGTGTTGAAGGTATTTTTGGCGTCGAAAATTATGAAATTGTAATATGTGCCTTGTTCTTAGTCTTTAGATTTTCTAAAGTAGGGTTCCTAAGAAAATTATTATTACGGATTTTCCGTAGTCTGGCATTATTCCTTTGAAAGCCAGGAGGTTTTGAAGTCATAATAGAATGTGGTATAAAGGTTTCTACACCTACTTGAAGCATAAACATCGGAAGAATCGCTGGAAGAGAAACAAACATCTTTCCAAGGTAAGGAAGAGTAGAAATTCTGCAACTTATCGTAATTCACGGAATCAGATTATAGTGCCAAATAGTACGAGGTGACAGGAAAACAGTAATTAGAATATGGTCAGAAAACTGATAAGGCTCTGGATGAGTGGTGACAAAAAAGTCCAATGGGTTTTGGCTATATTTGACGATATGTGGGAAGGCAGGTTCCCTGATGACGTTGGTAAGGCATTGGCTGATTGCAAGGGCCTCTGCTGCTCTCTTGGGGATCCGTTTCAGTAGACCCTAATTCTCCAAGGATAATGATGTCAGAAGAAAGGAACTCAGAGATTAGGATATCCATTTGAGCAGAAAGAAAATCGAATAGCACATAAAGGGAATTGTTTGAGCGATAAATACAACACATAAATTTAGTGAAAATTCAAAGGGCTAGTTTAAGCCACAGGATATCGGATTTGTTCGATTAAAGATTGGCAGGTTTAGTAGAGGATATATTACTACGAACGTAGGCACAAACGCCACACCAGGAAAGGAAAGGTGATTGGTTGCATTTTTACGGTTTATTTTGGTTTCGGTTAAGAAGAGAATAGCAGCATTAGAGATAGTGTTAAAAATTAAATTATTTATTACAAACACAAGTGATAAAAAAAACATGCTAAAATAATGTTTCTGTCCTGTTGGACTCTTCGTGCAGATTTCTCTTGCTGCGAAAACAACTTTTTTAGATGTTCGTTGGATTCTTTTTTCAATGCAATTTCTTTCTCCTGAAGCCGTATCATTTTTTGGCTCTCCCTAGGAGACGCAGATTTCCTTTTCGATTCTAAATAATCATAATTGATATAATTCTGCAAACTTTTACAAAAAAAAATAAAATCCCCAAGAAAAGCCTAAAAACATAGATAATCACATTTCTCCAGCTCATATGGAGAGATTATTAGGAAAAGCCCATCAGTATTTTTCAAACGAAAAAAAAACAATTCTCAAATATTTATTTTGATTATTTGTTATAGTACTTAAAACTGTCATCACATTGAAGCAATGACTATTAAATGATACTATACTGAATTTATGGTTTGTAGTGTTTTAGTTAAAAAATATTAATTCCAATTTTAATAGAAATTGTGTAAGATTTTATGAGTGTCCTATATAACTGGTGGCCCAGTGAGTTCTGATAATTTTTAACGTTTAATGCTTAGGATGGGATTTTTTCCGATATAGCTAGGAGTTACAATAGGTAAATGAAAATTTATGAATATACCCACAGTTATCCGATAAGTACCGATAGGCATCTAATAATACCGATAGGTATTATTAGACAAAGCAAAAAACAATTAAGTTAATTCACATTCAAATGTGCCCCATTAACTCGTTTGTACAGACCCAAACGAGGGTAGAATTCCTTCCTTACCCGTTCCAAAATTTCAGGCAACAATTCAACAATTTTTACACCAGAAAGGTAAGATTTCAGTTTTATTGTTATTATTAATGTTATTATATTTACACATTGTTTGACAGATGTCAAAAAAAATATTAATTGCAAATTCCTTTTTTAATAAGCTTGCACAAAAGTTGCCAAAAAAGGAGTCTTCCAATTTGAAAAAAAAACGGTTGCTTAGGGCTGCACCCTCCTTTGGGGCTCCAGTTTTTGTTTACATGACAAAAACGAAGTCCATAAAAAATCTTTGGGTACCTATTTCAGGATTTTAGAGAAATCTTATTCCCGGATACGCTATAAGCAGTTATATATATATATATATATATATATATATATATATATATATATATATATATATATATGCATAAGCAAGCTATAATGGGGCGTGATCAAATATCCCCTGAAGACATAGTCTAATAAAACTATTTTAATGTATTTTCCCCCACACATTTTCACATTTTATTATTATTTGTAATATTAACGTAATAAATTGGCTAACATTTTTTAAAAATAAATTTGGTTTTACTTGATATTGGAAAGTACAAATTAGTTTTTGAATGCCATTGGCTTACGTCTTCAATATTTTTTAAGAGATATATAGTTTTTTTAAAAAATCTTAATAATGCGTAAACCAATTTTGTTCAAATTTAAAATAAAATTAGGAGGGCTGGTCAATTCTTGACATAAAAAATGAGAAACTTTTTCTTGGTTTAAAAATGCTGATTATAAATATATTAGGTTTAGTTTATCTTTAAAGACTCCCGATAAATTTGAGAAAAACTCGGCCATAAAATAATGTATTCTCATTGACCCCACTTTCTAAGAGTACGTTCTATCTCTAAAGCCCCGTTGTCACTGCGCGAAACTAGTCTCGCCTCGTGTAGACTTCGTACTCACCCCGAGACGTCTTTCGCGAGTATGTTTCGAAGTGAGCCAGCGCCAGTGGGTTTTGGATCGCGCATCAAAGAGTTTCGCATTCCGTGTTGCTGCCAATGTGCACGTGTATCGTGTGTTTTTCGCGCCAAAATGGACCAAGAGAGCAGTATACGCCTCATTCAATTTTACCAAACGTACCGATTTTTATGGGATGCCAAAGATAAGCTTCACCATAACAAAATGAAGAGAGAGGATGCATGGAAGGAAATGAGTGCAAAAATGCAGTACCCTGTCGCTGTGTTAAAAGCAAAAATGAAAACATTGATGGGTTCCTACAGGAGCGAAAGGTCCAGGGAGAACAAAAGCAGAGTCACTGGATCCGGTAAGTGATATTTTATTGTTTTGAAATACATACATTGAATTAAACTAATTATTAATTTTTTATTATTTTCAAATACATTGGAATAAACTTATTATTAATTTTTAATTACAATAATTATTGGTTATAGGTAGCGAGGATGTGTACGAGTCTAAATGGTTCGCCTACAAATATTTTCATTTTTTATGTGATAAAGACAACCCAAGGGAAACCGTGAATACAGAGACAACAGAGAGTGAGGTAAGTAGATTTTTAATGGTTTTCTTGCCATGGCAATGGGTCATTCAAAATAAAATGGTTAGCTATATGTAAACGGACGTTCGTGTGGTGTTTCGATGGTCTTCGTGGAATATCGCGGATTGGCATCAACGATGTCATTGGTCCATCGTTGCACCATCTACCATTTATAATCACGCCATCTTGTTCAGTATCAAAACTTCCAGGCGGTGTGTATGCTCCACGTGAAGTACGTTTGTGGATAAAGTTGTGTAAATATATTGTGGTTAATATAACTTTAGTTGCTATTTCTGGTTCCAAAAGCATAGGTTTCTTCAATACCCGAAATACTGAACTCAGGACCCCAAACGCATTCTCGACGACGCGGCGAGCTCTAGAATGACAGTAATTAAACACACGTTCCACTGAACGAGGCTCGGGATTTCCATCAAATGGTTTGATCGTATATTCATTCAATGCAAACACTTTGTCACCCAATATATAATATGGCACTTCTACAGAATACGGAACTTGCAGGACTTCTGGGTGAGGAATTTTTAATTCGCGCCCCTCTAATTTCTTGTACAATGTCGTATTTTTAAATACACCGCCGTCCGATATCCGCCCTTGGCATCCTACATCAGCATAAATGAAATTATAGTCAGCGTCGACTAACGCAAAAAGCACAATGCTAAAAAAATGTTTATAGTTGTAGTATTCAGTTCCTGAATTAATAGGTGCTTGTAACATAACGTGCTTTCCATCCATAGCCCCGAGTGCGTGAGGAAATTGCCATTTTCTTTCAAATTCGGCGAAGAACTGAAGCCACTTTTCTGTAGTAGATGGTACCTGAAAACATAAACAAAGTAAATAAGGCGTTCATTATTAAAATTAGCGTATATACTGTTTATACAGTGCGTTTAGGTGGAAACATGCGCAAACAAAAAACAGAATCAACGGGTCTGAGGTTTTTTGACAAAATTCCATCCTGTACATTTTATGAATTTTATTGTATACTTTACGGACGCACTGTATTATGTAATATTTTATAATTATTTTTGTTTTAGGAACAATCTGAAACAGGAGTTTCTACAGAGCCAACTTCGCCTTCCATCACGCCTACAGTTTCTATATCTACAGTTGCTACAGCTTCTACATCTACAGCTACTGCAGCTACTACATCTGCTGCGTCACAGCAGCACGGGCCTCAAAGGACTACCTTTCGTGCTCCAAGTACCGGCAAGACGAAGAGAACTGGAACCAAAAGAAAGGCAACAGAGCAAGACGTAGACTCACAGATGATGCAGGAAGCTCTGAAGGTTATACAATCATCAGTTAATTCTTCGAATGACGCGTACTTCACCTACGCGTTGAACTTGGCGAATGAACTGCGAAAATATGATCCAAAAACTCTTGTGCACGTCAAAAGAGCGATCTCAAACATTTTATTTGATGCAGATATGGGAACATACTCTGCTCCTTCATCGTACGGCACTGCCTTTCAAACACCCATCCTGTACACTTCGCCTTCTGAGTCGTCAACTACTTCAAATGAGTGTATGAGGGAAACATCCCTTTTAACATCAAACCCTTTCCTCACATCATCAGTCACATCAGAACATAATAATGTAGAAACTACTATTGAATCCGTATTATTGGATTTTTGAATGTTTTTTTTACCTTACCTTTTAGGTATGGAAAAACTAGTTTTAAGTACAGGTTCTCTAAATAAAGTTATATGAAACACAAAGAATGAATTATTATTTTACCTTTACATATTCCTGAAGTGACTGGATCAACGCATCGCAAACTTCTGGAATGATTCTTGATATTGCGCTTTTCGATATTTTAAAGAGGTATTGCAGGCTGGTATATGAATTACCCGTCGCAAGAAATCTCAAGCATAACGTCAACCTCTCCTTAGTAAAGTTCCTGAAGGTATCTTTGTAAGGTTCTGCTGTTATATCCCGTAGTAGTCTATTTCCATATTGAGATCTACAAAGAAATAGTTCTCTGCTCCACCATCTGCGTCCTGTTTTACCTCTTTTCTTTTTCTTCCTCAAAAAAATCATCGTCATGGTTGCAAATGCTAATGCTGCACTCGAAGTTGTCGGCACCATCGTCTCGCGCAAACTGGCGGCTCACCTTATTTTCGCTTCTTTTCGTCCCGTTGCCCGAAAGACATTCGCGAAACATTTTCGCGAAAAAGTTTCGCGCAACAGTTTCGCGCAGTGACAATCCACCTTAACACATTGCCTGTTGTAGCATGGTTTTGGTCAAATTTCTAGAGTGCCGTTAACGATAAAAGTATCAAACCTGGGTGTTATAATTAACGAACTAAAGTTGATTATTAAAAAATTAAAAATCCTGTATATGCAAACTACACTAGAAAATTTTTGAGCAATTTTAGGAGACTTTCGTAGTCACCTTTTTTTATATCTATAAAAAATACTGCCGTTATTGAGGGTGCATTTAAATTTTTGTTCATTCAATGTAATAAATATGTTTTTTTTTGTTTTTAGAATAATGGATGTCCTTGTAAAGTGGAAATATGGAACAATGAATGTAGTTTCTTCCAAGGAACTAAAAGCAAAGGGGCCTATACATATTGAAAGGCCTATTAAAATGCTTTACAAGAGAAAATGGTTTCTTAGCACTAATGGATATTGAAGACGAAAATTCCAATGAATCCGACGGCTCTGACAATATCCCTCTTTGTGAAACTCCAAAGAAGATTAAGTCTGATCTTTTGTCTTCGAGCAAAAACGAGGTTAATGAATCTGGACAGGAAAACGTTCCTCTAAACTAACTGAGATTTACTAACAATAAGACGTCAGTTCAATCTTCAAAGGCAGATTTCCTGGAAAAAATATTCACGATCAACCTATGGATGACTTACCACCTATACCGTCACCAGAATATGACTGAGATCAGGATCCACCTTTTGAAATTTGTGAAGCGAGCAGATGCAAAGCAGAAGTCTTCAGTTCATGTCACTTTTGCAAGATTCTTTTGTGTTGGGAACATTTTATGGCAGATACCGATGACTGTTTACGTTTTGGTCACAGCATAATATCGCTTCATATCACAGCTGAAATCGATGAAGGCGGCAAACAAGAATGTCTGGAATAAGGCGACGCTCGTAAATCAATATATGCAGCCCATCCTGAAGATTTTTTAGTTAATGGAAATGAATAAGAGAATCCTGAAATGAGAGTAAAAAAATTAACAAACAAAAAGAGGCAAAAACACTCAGGGACTACGGTCAAGAATACTTAAGCCTCTATAAGAAGAAAGAGGTTCCTGCTAGGGTTATAAAACAACGATACATATCCGAAAAATGTTTAAAAAGTGGCAAAAAATGTCCAACAATAGACGAAGAACAAAGAAAACTCCTGTTTGATAGTTATTACCTTTTAGCTAACCTGACTAGACAACGTGACTTTTTAATACATCACGTTCCTAAACAAGACGTCAATCGAACTACTGTGAAGACAAAATCTCGAAGAACCTGTACATTTCAATATTTTTTCACAATTTAGCCATAATCGTTTTCCTGTTTTTAAAAAAAAAAATTAAACACTCTGGCATTTTGTGTAAGGGTAGTGTAGTGGCGTTGGTGAAACTTAATCAATATCAGACGTTTGATGATTTCTCTTATATATGGTCGTGCTTCGGCAATGTGGATACTTTTGAGTTAGGTGAGGACGACCGGCAAAGATTTAGAGCTAGGCAAATCAAATAACGTTGTAGGTCTATTTTATTATAATCGGGTTCCCATAAATGGTTATAACGCGAAGGCGGATTGGGTTGGGGTTTCATTTTTCGAATTTCAATGTAAATTAAGAATAATAAAATCAAATATATTCTACGTTTATAAAGTTTCGATTAATTAGAAAATTTAAAAATGTCTGCAGGTTACAGAGAAAACCTAACCTAAACACAAAACACAAAAGGGTAGATTTGAAAAGTTGCAATACAAATTTTGTTTTGAAAAAAAGTAAAGCACATTAAGGGTTTGAGATCCAGCTCTAAAGGCTACATCAGTTTCAGAAACTTGCAGTGTCACCCTACAAGAAGTGTATAATCTCATATAAGCAAAAGAACAGTTTGTATTAAAAAAATATAAGTTGGTGATTGGGCCCCTAAGACAAAACTTTGTATTCAAAAAGTATACAGTGGTCCCAAGATAAGCGAAACGAGAGGTGTAATGGAACAAAAGTTTCAATATGATACTTTTGGGGTCCTGAACTGCTGTATTAGAAAGGAATTTCTGACCTAATTTGATATCTGAAAAATCAATTGTGCTTTGACAAGAACAATAAACTTATTTTATATGTAGACAAAATGCCTTTAGCATAAACGGTATCAAAAAATAATATTTGAATAAGTCATTCAGGATTTCTTCTTGGTCAAAAAATTGTTATATGTTGGTAACATTACTTTTACCAAATGGACAACTAGATATTAATTCCTCTTTCTTACACGACATTGTTCAATATCCTGCAGTATGGCATACATATTACCACCATCAAACTATTTTTAGAACAAGAAGCCAAAAAAACATCAAAGTATGCAGATTTAAGTTAAAATTTGGTACAGCGGCATATTTTTTTTATCCTGAATAACTTATGCAAATATTTTTTTTAACATTATCTATACAAAAAATACTACACCTACAAAGAAAATAAGTTTATTGCTCTTGTCAGACACTTAAATATGATATCTGAATATTCAGGTGTCTGAGAATTATGTCAGAAAATTCTTTCTAAACTATACTTTTCTTGCTCTTTGGAAAATAGGAAACTCCAAAAAACCATTTGTTTAATTTTGCAATGTATATTAAGACTTACAGTTTAGAGTTGGTATAGGGGACCGAAGAATTTTTTAAAGACTAAAAATAGAACCGCAATGCAACCATGAATCAGTTTTCACTTTTTATCGCTTATTGCTTAGGAATTATGTGTTTACCATGCAGCTTATAACATGACAACTCTCATGGACTTCCATTTTTGTCAAATATTAAAGTGTGTGTAATGTATCATTTAATTTTTCTTCACAACTTCGTCTCTCTCATTACATAATGTAGTATATATCTTCGCTCCCAGAATCGGCATATTTCGTAGACGTTGATGATAAAAACTGCTGTCTATGCAAACCCGCTGTGAATAGTCATAATAATTTCGTGCCCGGTCGGCTCAACAGTGTTTATAAACGGTTTTCGTAACATAGTAAAAAATGCTTAAAAAAAGTGGTCATACAGATAATTCTAGTTTGGAAAGGTCAGTGAAACGGTATAAAGTGTCAAAATATGAAAAGTTGCGTCGAGAATTGGAGAAACTTAAGACAAAATTAGACTATTCTTCATCGTCATCTGAGCGAAAACGAAGATCGTAAGTATAAAGACTCGATTGTCTCCAACCAATCAGTGTAATATTATCGCTTTGATAATAAATATTTTAACGAGTGATAGAGATTTGGCATGTTATAAGACTAAATACAGTTATTATTAATCAGCATAAAAAACTACAGATACAGGGAACTGTGTTAACGTAATACATGCAAATATTTGTTAGATTACATTAAAATTTAGGGAATTTATTATTTTACAAAGATAGTGGCCTATATTATTTTATTTAATAGCATCGCCAGGTATTAATAGATACCGCGGTAATAAACTTAAACTCTTACTAACATAAGTCCTGCATTTACAGATATAGGCAGTGTAACTTTTCCCCAAACAACGGGAGAAGTGGACTTAACTAACGAGGGAGTGCCTGAGGGATCCATCGAAAGTGTGGTTGAAAGGGCTAACGAGGCAACCCTTGAGATATATCAAGCTGTTCTCCTTGTTTTGGAGAAGAGCCAAAGAGCGTTGATAAAACCGGTATGGAAACACATAAAGAAATTGCAAATAGGTCGGACAGCTAACTTCGGAAGGGCGTAAGTACCGAAGAAAAACAAAAACTGGTTGATACACACAAGCAGTCTTAAAAGGGCCAACAGTAAAGCAAGATATGTTTTTAAGCCTTTTGCAAAAACAACTTGCAGCAGGCCTCAGGGACTTAGCAGTACCTATAAATAAGGCAGTCACAGATCCCAACAAACACATGGACATAAAAACGGAGTTAATTCCTGTGCTAATAGATGCTGCTAAAACGATGGCAGGGGCCTATCAATCACTTTCACTGCATAGAATATACCTCATTATTCAATCCTTAAATTAAAGATATCTTAAGACCGTACAGGATTCGCCAATAGACGAACATCCCTTGGGGCCTAACACTGGAACCTGTGGTGGAAGATAGATCAAAATACAAGAGTTCTAACTACACTACACCACAATTTGTTATGTTCTGGACGCGCGTTTCGCTAACCAAGTTTTTGTAACTGTTTTTACTCAGGCTACACATCAACTGCACAAAGTTGGTGCTGTATACATGTGCGACCATGAAAAACATGAGTTTATCTCGTTTTTTTTTTCAGGAAAAAGTCAAATGGCAAAAATAGATTTATATTAAATTTAAAAAAACTAAATCAGTTCATCACGGCTCCTCATTTTAAATTAGAAGCCCAAAAAATTCTTAAAGATAATTTTCTTGCAAAAATTGACTTAAAAAATTTATATTTTTTTTTCTACCTGTGTCTAAAAAATGCAGGAAATACCTAAAATTCAAATTTAACCACACATTATGGCAATTTAAATTCATTCCATTGGGCCTCAATGTAGCGCCTTGTTTATTTACAAAGATATTTAGGCCTATAATTAAGCAATAATTAAGACTTAAGGGCATAAAAACCGTTATATATTTAGACGACTGGATCATAGTGGTAAAAACAAAACATGAATGCTTAAAATCTTTAACTGTTGTTTCTTCCGTTTTCACTTCTTTAGGTTTTATTATTAACACAGAAAAAAGTGTTCTAAACCCAATAAAACAATGCACCTTCCTAGGCTTCAAATATAACACATCAAATATAACCATTAAGTTTCCAGATGATAAAACACACAATTTATTATCTGACATCAGAAGGTTAATAAGAAAAAGTCTTGCAAAATTAGAGAATTTGCCAAACTTGTGGGGCAATTAAACTCGACTTCTCTGGCTGTTAAATATGGGTGGCTTTATGTTAAAAAATTCGAGAGAAAAAAACAACTAGCGTTACTTAAAAATAAAAAATCATATAATGCAAAAATGCTTCTATCACAAGACCTAAAATTTGACTTTACCTGGTGGTTAAAAAACGTAAAAAGTTCTACTTAAACTTTTTACGTTAATTTTTGCATATATTTTTTCAAAACACAAAATAAAAGTTAGATTAGCAGTACAATTATTAAGTGAATCTGTTGCAGATTCGTTTAGTTATTGTGAAGAAGAATTGCAGTTAAAAGAATGTATAAGTTGTAAGGCAACTTCTGACTTTATTGGAATAATTAACCACTGCCTTGATATTTTGAACTCCAGATCACTAATTCCTCCAGGTTTTAAAAAGGCTCTGATGAAAAGGTGAAAAAAATACAGAACAGACAAACATCTTTATTTCTGACTCTATTAATTATCTTTCTTTATTAAAATTTCATGATAGGGAATAAGTAGTTCAATCTAAAAGAAAAACAGGCTTTATGGGTCGGATAATTTTCTTAAAAAGTAGATTGTTGATGTATGATGAATCAGTTATAAATAAAAGCAATTAATTCATCTTCCTTTATATAAGATCAGTCAAGATCATCTAGAATTATATATAAGGTGGCTTCAATAATAACCCTATTGCACGGTAGTTTATGGCATCCTATAAGAGGTTTTTAGTAAGAGCAGAAATAAGGCAGGGTGGTATAGGAAATTGTATACCCTTAGACGATATATTCGATTCACCTGAAGAAAATAATAATTCAAATAGGAGGTATTTGCGCTATCAAAACGAACCATTTCCTTATGAAAATGTTTGGCATAATAATAATTACCTTATAAATATTGAGATATTGTTCAAAACAAATTATTATTTTAATTAATGGTTTCGTTGCCCGTCCGAGGTTGCCAAATGTGAAAGCTGTTTGACCACATTGAGTGGTAGCCGAGAAAACTTCTTGCATTCACTGATAGCAAAAAAAAGTCATGGTGGATTGACGTATCCCTCAGAGGATGTGATAAAAATTTGTAATATCTGCAAGAATTTTATAAGAATAAATGAAAATGCGTTATTGAAAGCCAATTTTAGCCTTAAAATCTTAAAAAGAAGGATAATGTTTGAAACCCAATGTTTTAGTAGTTTGGAACAACATGTTTTAATTTCTAATTCTAATTGTAACTATATATACTTCTTAACGGAATCTGCTATATTAAAATATCTTAATATTCACATACATTTTATATATGGATTTTTAATTATTACATATTTTATTTCATTAAAAATAATTGGTTGTTGGTCTTAGAAATCTTTCCTACATTCTCATAATATGTAGGTATATTAGAGCTATAATTAAAGAGTCGAGTGAATAAAGGAGGTATGCAACAATTTCGTTATTGAAATTTTAGTTTTCTGTAATTGTGATTAACTTTTATTATATATTATTGATAAATTACCTAAATGCAGCATTTTAGTCTAAAAATTTGCAAACCTTAAATAAAATCAAACCATAAATAAAATGAGAATATTCACATTATTTTTGAAATTATAAACGAATTCGTTCCATTTTTAATAGTTGTTATATACCACCATTATTTACTGAACTCTTCAATTGGCTCTAATATATTCATAAAGACAGTTTGATCAGCCTTTCACAAGTTCACTATTAAGATTTAAATGTTCATTTCGGACAATATTTTACTTAAACCCGAGCGTAACGCCACTGAGCTAGCCAGCCTGGTGGCAGTAAATCATATGCAGAGATTACGTGTCCTCTCTCTTTCCTAGTCTCCGACTACTGGAATATTGTTCGCATTTTGTTTCTATTTCTATCAAGCTTGTTTATTTAGATACGTATTTATGTCTGTCATCACCGTGCAGTATAATGTGAATTATTTCTCTGTATTAATAGTCGACCGTGGGTAAGGTTAACGATAAGACAGATATTAGCGATTAAATTTGAAAGCCGAATACTAGAACAAGCACTAACTGGCAATTGCGTCAGTAGTAAAATTTGAATCTGTTCGTTTCAGACCATCCCAAACCAACATAAACGAAACATGCATCAATATTCTATGGATAGTATGCTAAAAGCCCTTGAAGAAGTTAAAAATGGAGCTACAATAAGGGAAACATGCAGGAACTGCGGTAAACCTCGTGTTTTTCTGCAGGACCGGCTCAAAGGTCGAATCTATCAAAGATTCCCGAAGAATGGATCCAGATTCAGTCCTAAGCATTGGAAATGAGAAAAAAAAATAGTTGAATGGATAGTTCAGTTAGCAAAATGTGGCTTCCCAATTAAAAAGCAGGAGTTAATTTCAACCGTTCAAAAAATTGTGTTTGATGAAAAATTCAAACTCCGTTTAAAAATGGTAAACCGAGACAAACATGGTATTTATCTTTCATGCGTAGACATCCAAACGTTCCCCGAGTCTATTGATAAATCTCAAGCAAAGTTAACAGAATAGTGCATAAAATCATGGTTCACTGATCTTGAAGCTTTTTTAGAAGAGGTAAATGCAAGAGATATACTAACATGCCCAACGAGAATTTTTAACGCCGACGAAAGTGATTTCACTTTGTGCCCTAAAACGGGAAAGGTATTAGTTATCAGGGGATACAAAGACTTGTATGATATATATTTTATACGCTTTGCTACCTAATGCAACTTATCTTCTGCAACCTGCTGATCTGACGGTATTTAACCCGTTGAAAGTTTACTGGCGACAGGCTGTAAGAACTTGGCCAAACGAAAATCTAGAAAAAACCCTCATATGAATTCGCTCCAGTATTCAAACAGGCTTTACTTAATGAAAATATTTTAGAACATATTAAAAATGATTTTAAACTGTGTGGTTTATTTCTCTACAAATCAGAAGCCGTAGACTTCTCGAAAGAGTAGGAGATATGGATTGGCTGCTAAAAGAGCTTTTAAAGTTTTTAAGGAAAAAATACTTGGTGAAAAAAACAATTCTTGTTGAGGAAAATACAGAGGCAGATCAAAATTAATTAAAAGATAAAACCATCTCCGAATTCGAAATCAGTTCTGATGGATCTCTTTCATTAATAGAACCAAATGAAGTTGATCTTGTTAATAAGATAAATTTGGACATAAGCAGCGGGTCCCGTGTAAATATATTAAGAATTGATATTTTAAAACAGCAGTAAAAAGAGATAAAGATATTACTACACAGGAAAACCAAAATGAAATGCAGTCAGAATTGTGAATTTCGAGATGACATTTATTACAGATATGAACAATGAGACTTTAGAACAACCAAAACCGATATGAGAAAATAAATGAACAAAATATTTTAGGTCATTGCGATATGACACTCAATTTTTAATCAAAATTTCAATCTGGTAAGTAGTTTTAACTGACAGACAGACATGAGATCGACAGACAGCCGACGGAATTAGTAAAACATATTTTTTGCCATCTAGGGACGCAAAAACGTGAAGGTCTGCCATTTTGTTCAGCTATCTCGAATTCGTACTGCAATTTTAACAGTTTATCTCTATAAAACAATTATTTATGGCACACAATTTGAAATTAATCCATTAAGTAGTTTTTCAAGATACATTTTTAAATACTTTATTAAGCCGCCATTATGCCAAAATTTTACCAGTAGATTCCTACAAAATACTTAATTTTTGCGCAAAATTTGAGTTAAATTGGACAAGCAGTTTTTTAGTAATACTTTTTGAAAATTTCACTAGGCTGCCATTTTGTTTGGCCATATTGGATTTTTACCAAAATGTTACCAGATCATCCCCATACAACCCTTTACTTTTGATCAATCGGAAACGTAGTTTTTTAGCTATGCTATGAACAGACAGATAGACAAACAATCAGACCGACGGAATTGAGAAAACATGTTTTTTTTCGGCATCTAGGGACCCTGAAACGTGAAGATCTGAAAAACTCTCGGAAGGCGATTTTTTTACCATTACAATACTTCCCTTTTATGAGGGAAATAAAAAGACCGTAGCCAATAAATGCAACATTTCCAGAGCAACATTGCAGTTCAGACTTAATCAAAAATTTAATAAAATTGAAAAAGGTTCCAATCCTTATTTAACAAAAGAGGGGAACAGCATTCGTGAAATGGATCTTGGATAGTCACAGAAAAGAATTTCCAAGGTGAAAGGTTGATGTTCAGTTAAGTGCTAAAGCCTTTCTGGATGTTAATCAACAAGAAACACCATTTAAAAATGATATCCCTGGAGATTACTGCGCATTTTTGAAAAGACCCCCAATTTTATACCACAGGACATCCGAAACATTGACATCAGCTTTTGCAAAAGTCTCTAAAATGACATAAGGAAATGATTTTCAGAAATAGAAAACTATTTGAAAAAAATATCTATTCTTAATACTAGACAATCCTTCGAGAACCGGTTATGAGGCCTGGTTTTTATTTAACCCGAAATTGGATACAGTAATGGCCTCCAGAGGGTCAAAAAATGTGTACGAGATAGACATTGGTACCGTTAAACAAAACCCGAGGGTCATGTTCACGTTTTCAACCTCGGATTCTATAACTCCACCCGTGATAATATATCCAAACAAATTCGGCTGTGACAACTAATCATATTCCCGATGAATGGAGTATAGGTTTTAGCAATAATGGCTGGATGACATCGGAAATTTTCGTAGAATATATAGAAAATATTTTTTATCCCCTTTTACTAAAGACTGGAGTGGAACTCCTTATAATAATATTTTTAGATTGAGATAAGACGCGCTTAACACTAGAAGTTAGCGACCTTTATTACCAAACTTAGAATTGTCCTAGTAGCTCTTTATCCAAATTCTACTCATTTACTACAACCAGCCGAACTCTCTAGTTTCCGACCACTGAAACATTTATGGAAAACTTCAGTACTGAATTGGTGACGTGAAAATCCTTACTGTAAAATGGGTAATTGTGGATTCAGACATGCGGTCTTCAGCCGCGGAATCAGGACTTCATAACTTCACAAAATACCTGGAGGAAAAAAGTGACGCCAAACACCTATGCTTAGTAACAACAGAAGCTTGTCATTCAATGAATTCTCAAAAATTGTTGGAGGGGCTAAGATTTCCGCTCTAACGGAAAATAGACAGAAGTCGTGCAAAGACAGTGAATGTGAAAACTTCTCAATGTTAAGAAATATTTTTGTACAATTAAAGCCAGACATTGAGTTGGATAATACGAATACACATATTGCACATAATCAATCTGTTTTTGAAACAGATGACCAGGATTTTGGAACTGAAAGTTTTCGAAACCGAAACAGATCAAAAAACTCAGCAAGACTTGAATCATTGAAAACAGATGGTAATGACTGTTTTACACAGGAGGAATTAAGCAGAATGCCTCTTTTAATAGTACCTTGCAATGGTGAAGGTGTCTTGATTGTAAGTAATGAAAAAATTATTATTCATCAAAATCTTCAAATACAATCCTCATCTGTTTCCTGAGCCATATGATGCCTGGAATAAAGCGGAGTTTTGCCCAGAAATTAACACGCAGAAATAAAAACGAAAAGGTGGAGAAACCTGATCAAAAAAATCCCCTTTTGTACTAAATTCGTCAGGTTATAAGAAAATAATTGATGATAAAGAAATAACTAAAGCGGAAAAAGAATGCAAAAATCGAAAATAAAAGAAAACGAAAAATAAAATTAAGCGAAAAAGAAGAGAACAAAAAATTATCAAAAAAAAATATGATAGAAATTCAAATAAAACCTAAAATCCTCCTAAAAGTAACACAAACATATTTGATGCAGAAACTTATGTACGCAATTTATTTAAAACCACAAAAAAGGAGAAACTCATCTACAAAAAAACAATATTGGCGTAAGAAAATGGTTATGTTTTATGTGCACAAAAATTATTTATTTCGCCAATATTAGAATTAAACGTCAAAAGTGTAATAGAACTTATCATACTAATTGCCTTAAAAAGAAAAATATCTACATAGATTTTTTATGTTCCGTTTACTCTGTAAAAAGTAGATTTAAATTCTAATTTTGTTGTTATTTAAACTTTCGGTATAAAATGTAATAGTCTTTAAGAATGGTACAACCAGATCTTTTGTATTTCTAAAACGATTAATATATAATTAATTATTAATATATAATAATCATTCGTATAATTAAATCGTTTATTATTAAAAGGGCACCAAGTCCAGATTTTAGCAAAAATGACATATTAATTGCAATCTTTCCTTTAAACCCCGACTTATTTGGTTTTAAAACCGCATAAATCCCTTTTAGTCAATACGATACACGAACCAGTGTACTGCCACGCTAAGCTTAAAGGTGGTATCTCCAATATTTGATAAAATTGAGCTTTATAGAGAAGTTGGAAGTTTATTTAATTCTGCACCTTTTTACATAGCTTAAAAAGGGTAAAAACCTCTTAGAATATTAAATACACAACAAACAAAATAGTGGTATCTCCACAAAATGTATCTTTGAACAATCTTAAACGTTGTACCCGCCGTTTTCCGAACTATAAAGTGGTATCTCCATAAGACCCTGGAGATACCACATTTAAGGCAAGCGTGACATCCGTTTTTTAATATATTTACCTATCTTTAATGTGGTATATGCATAAGGAGTTTTAGTTACCATGTTTAAGACTTCTTTTATCTTTCGTGGTTACTCATACTTTACTAAGTTGGGTCACAGTAGTCGCTGATGACAATCGACAATCGACTGAATAGCATGCATGAAAAAGTCTCGTCATATGGCAATTAACGGCTGTTATTAATTTAATATTATTTAAAACTTGGGATTTTTATAAAAATCACAGTCTTTATTATTTAACGTTGTGTCCCTTAAATTAGGTAAGTAATTTTGTTATTTATTTATAGTTTACAACGGGCCATAAAATGTTGAAGTTAGGTTTTGTTCTGAATATTTATTAGGCAAATAAGAAGGAAAGGTTTTGATTCCATGTTTATTTACGAATGGCGTACACACCAGATATGTAGGATGTTAAGCGGGGCTACTTATTATTATTAGAATCGGCCCGCGATTAGATCGGCTCGATGACTTAACTCGCTCCCTTTGTTAAAAATTATTTGTTTACAACTTTTCTTCTTCTTTAGTTCCCGATTAGTTGATAATTTCTTGATGCTCATTTCTAAATTTCTAAAAGGTGGTCTCATAAAATTATTTGCATATGGCACCACAAAACTCTCGCGCCTGCTGTGAGAGTTTTAAATCAGTTTCTGAAGTATTTTTTATTCTAAGACCGGACAACAGTGTCGCGATACCAATAATAAATAAAGATATTTGCTTTCAAAATATGAGAATTGTTTTTGTAAATGTACTGATCTAAATGTTACTATATTTTCGTGAAAAAAAATTGTATTTATTGGTGTATTTTGACATGTTTTAAATAACAATTAACATGTGACGTGCATGTGATATCACAAGAGTTTTTCATTTGAGAGAATAGTTTTTTATCATAGGCTTTCCGATTTTAGGGGTCATGTCTGGGTCAGCAAACGACACTAAATTAAAACCTCTAAGTTTTGAAGAAACTGACAATGGACCTTCCCAAAACCAATCGTTTATATATCAAAACTGTGTTGAAACCTCCCATGAGGCATTAAATTTACATCAGAGTTGGTCTTCTGACAGTAATGAGATGGCAACATTTCCTCCAAGAGTAGCAGATCCTAAATTTTGATCAACCATCCACATTCAATCTCCACCAACCTTCTTTGGACCCAGTTATCCTTCAACCCTCATTTCGTTGTGATTCTGTACATGACCCTGACTTTTCGGTAAATGATAGGAAAGGTATATCAAATTGTCATGAGAGTGATGAGGATATACCGTCAGCCGCCTTACGCAGTAAAAATATAAATGAATATACAAAAAAGGGGAACTGAGAAAACGAAGACGTTTTGATGAACCGTTATCCAAAAGAAAGAAAAATGCGGCACACAATAAAACCAGCGCGTAAAATTACTTGCTAAAAGAAGTGTAATTCAATATTTTCAAGTGATGAAAGGAAATCCATTAATAGTCAATATTGGAAAATGTCATTTGTTGACCAAAGAAATTTTATTCTAAGTTCCATAACATACAAAGATGTTAAACGTCATCGGGTTTCTAATGACTCTAGGCAACAAAAATCATTAAGCTATTTTTTTAAAAGTGGATCTGGAGATACAGTACAAGTATGAAAAACATGTTTTCTTGCTATCCTAGGTTATACAAAAAACAATGACCATATAATTCAAGACTGCTTTTTAGGAAAGCAAGGCGATATTATCGGCCACAGAGAGAGCAGGGAGGGTAAACATAATAATAATAATAAGAATAATAATAATAATAATATTTTTATTTCTTCAGTTAAAAAGTAATCTAAACATAATACAGAGACTGCAAAAATTGATAGAAATTTAATAAAAGCTTATGTAGAATCTTTTCAGCCAGCAGTTTTTCACTATCCTAGAGAGCATACTCCCAACAAACGATATATTCCAAGAGATATAACCATTCAAGCTATGTACAGTGACTTTAAAGAAAAACATAAACTTCCTTATTCTTACGAAATCTATTGAGGTGTAGTTTCCAAAGCAGTGAATATTTCTTTTACTAGACTTGGTCATGAGCAATGCAAAACATGTGAAAGTTTTAATTTGCATGCTATAGAACACAGCAAAGAAAATCTACGTGCCAAATGTGAAAAATGCGTTTTATGGCAAACACATATAACACAATAACATGGGAAACCTACAGAAATTATAAAAATATGTTAGATAAGGAAACTATATTTGTCTGATGATTTACAAAAAGTCATAATGCTCCCGCGCTTAGAGATGTTTAAAAAATAATTTTTGCCCTCGAATAATTGCCTTTAATTAAAATTTTGTTCCCTTGGGGCAAAATCAGAAACATTTAGTACCAGTTGCAATTCTTTGGCATGGGGCATTGTCAGGAAGACAAAAAGGTGACTTGGTAAGTGTATATTATAAGTTTTTTTTTGGAAATGCGCGAACATTGTGTCATGGGTTGATAATTGTGCATCTCAGAACAAAAATTGGAGTCTTCTCTCATTTTTTGTGTTTATGGTTAACTCCTTGGAAACAGCTATCAAGACAGATTATTAAATATTTGGAGCCTGGACATACTTTCATTTCCGCTGACAACTTCCATAATGAGGTGGAACTTTCTATGCGAAAAAATCCTAAATTGTATGATTTTAAAGATTTTGTTAATGTCGTTCAAAATTCAAACAATAAAAAAGTAAATGTGGTGACAACTACTAATTTTTATAAATGGAAAGACTGTTCTTAAAAAATGGCAACCCCGTGTTTACTTGAAAGAAATTGTGCAACTTCGAGCGAAAAGAGGCGAAAGAACGCTAACTTATAAAACCAGTTTTTTTGAACTGAAGAAAAGGAATTGAATTTGAATTTTTTACAAAGTGAATACCAAAAAAAATGGAATAAGGTTTTCTTTCAATAAAAAACCAATACTGAAGAGCGAAAAAATAATATAATCAAAAATTTGTCTTCAATTATCACAGAGAAGCGTCTAGGGTTTTGAAAAAATCTACCAGTTAACAATGCAGCAAGTAATCTAGTTAAATAGTTTGTGTACTTTTTGTTACTAAAATAGTTTGTACACTTTGTGTTTTGCTTAGAAGAATCTCACTTTTAATTTTTTTTATTTGTATCAAAACACAATATTCCTTAATTTTTTTTCTTAAACGAAAGATATTTTTGTATTTAAATTCAAAGAAATTTACATGCTTAAAAACCACAATGTTTTTCACTTATTTGTTCTGTCGGTACAGGCTAGAGCAGTAAAAAAGATAAAATTATTAGTAGAATGCTAAGCTTAAAAGTGGTATTTGCCATATTTTCTCCTAATCTCACCAAAAAAAAAAAAATACATTAATAATTTTAGCTAATAGTTTTCTTAAAAGTACCATAAAAAAATTAAATTATGAAATTATTTAAAAGAGTTGGGAAATTCAACTAACTTTAAAGTCGATTTTCTCAATTTAAACACGTGTAGATACCACCTTTAAGCTTGGCACGGCAGTGTAAGTTACCGTTTATTTTTAAAAGGGATCATGTCCCGGACTTGTATCCTTTTAGTAATAAATACGTTATGCCCTCCCCGCCATTTTTTTTCCCTCCAATGCGGACTGCAAAGATATTGCATCATCTTTATTAGTGCGTTTGTAGTTTGTAAACGTTTTTCGAGTGAAAGCATGTCTGGTTCAGGTTCGAGCAATGATTCTGATACTTTAGAGTCGGGGAATCCCCAAAAACGAAAATGGGGCGTTTGTAATAACTAAAAGTATAAAACAAATGTCATAAAAAATGCAGAATAGCTGGCAAAGCCTATTCTATTCACAAGGGCAACCTGGTTCGTCTTTTATTTCTTTTACTTTAATAGACTAATGGTTTGTGTTTATTATTGTTTTGATTAGATTCGATTATTTTTAAATAAAAACTGCCTTAGGAAGCTGACTCAGGATGAGAGTTACTTATATTTCACTTTTACTACATCGAGACAAAGAACCAGCAGGCTTGATGGAGTAGGTTTCCCGTCCTACCATCTTTCGTTAAAGGGTCGAAAAATTACTGTACAAAAATGCAATCCTTACTCTATTTTCAATAAGTGCAAAACTACTTCGCAGAATTTCCTTCTTGTCACAAGGAAAGTCTCCCAGAGGAGAAGAGGTATGTGACTTAATACGAGGACATATTAACAATTTCCAACTTAAAACCTCCCAGTATACTACAAACTACAAACACGATTAGCTATTTAGCTGCTGAACTAAAAATGAAAACAATATACAGTTTGTTTCAAGCCAAGTATTTAGATTCCCAAGTCAAGTACACCTTCTATTACACATTTTTCAAAAAAAAATTTAACTACCGATTCGGGAGGCCTCGAAAAGATGTATGTGGCAAATGGGAAGAACTATCAATGAAAATAAAAGATCCTACCTTAAATGATACGGCTAAAAGAGTTGCAGTTGCCGAAAAAATGGTACATGTGAGAAGTTGTAAAAAGTTTTGTTCGTTTTTGAAAGATGTTGGTAAAAAATGCGAAAATGAGGAAGACACATATGGACTAGTTACCGCATATTCCTGTGCAAGAATTTTTTATTATCGAAACTATGAGTTCATTGTTTTTGTATTTCTGATCTAAAAACAAAAACCAGCACAATATACACTTATCACGAAGGTATTGCCAAAAAAGATTCAAACGAGGTAGCATCATTTCTGTACGATTACTTAAAAAAGTCTATTCTTCCTACAGCTACACAACTTTAAATTTTTTCAGACGGATGCCCAGGCCAAAACAGAAATCACACGGTTTTAAAATTTCTATCAAATATCTCTCTATCAAGCAAAATATTGCCATCAAACAGTATTTTCTAGTTAGGGGTCATAGTCATTTGCCATGTGATAGACGTTTCGGTTGTATAAAAAGACGTTTAAAACGAATAGATTGAATCTATATACCACTACAATATTCGAATATAATTACCGAATCCTCTGAAAAAATAAAATCAATTTTCCTAGAAAACAATTGAAGCGTTCGGCCGAATAACGGTCTATGTTACAAATATTCTAAAATTTAGTTTTAATTGGAATAAGGGTCTATCTAGTCTTTATTATCGACGTGAAAGATTGGTTTGTTGATATACCATTAGATGTAGCTAGTATGCCGCTTTTGGTACCTCCCAACACATGATTTCGAATTGGAACAACGGTCTATGTTACAAAGGTCGGCGTCGGGCGTGGATTGTTTTTGCATTTTACATTATAGTGTGGAACGTCGTTGTGTTGACATCTTTTTATCGTTTGTTTACGTCGTAAAGAGTATTAAATATGGACGGAGACACCACGCTGCGGTTGTCTGCTAGTGATATTAGTAGGCTGAACAAATCAAAAAGAAAAACCAGGCAGATAAACATAAGAAGTTGGAAGGATGTGTCACGCAAAACTCGTAGAGATTCAGGTCTCGAATATACGACAAGGAAGTCAAAAACAGTGGTTTCTGCTAAGACCCCTCCTAGCAATGTAAGTAGCAATAAGGAAAATGTAATTTTTTAAACTTATTTTTTTAAATTTCATGAGAATTTTTATAATAATATCTACTCTACGTTATTAATTTTATTTTCTCTTGTTCAAGGGAAGCATATGTGGCAAATCCTGTAAGCAAATGTGCTCACAAATTAACCTAGATACGAGAAAAGACCTATTCAAAGATTTTTATTCACATTCGTATAATGAGCAGTCAATGTTTTTAACTAAATGTATCAGAATGGAGGAGCCGAAAAGACGAAGAGCCGGAAAAACAGACGCTACTTCATTAAAGTTGTGTTCTTTCACGTACTTCATTAATGACAAGGTGTGCAAAAAAACTTTACTTGACACTTTTAAAATCACCCATAGACGAATTCAAACTTTACAAGACAAGCTAAAAGGTGGCATACAAATTCCTATAGATCAGAGAGGGAAGCATCATACTAGACCAACGGCCATTTTGTACGAGAGTAGGAACTTGATAATAGAGCACATCAAGAAATTTCCAAGACAAGAATCGCATTATTCTCGAGGTAAAACACAGAAAGAACATTTAAGTCCTGATCTTAGTTTGTCGAAAATGTACCGATGTTTCCAAGCTGAATATCCCAATGTTAATGTGAGTAAAACTTTGTATGACACTGTGTTTAAAGAAATGAATTTGCGTTTTGGTGCTCCTCGATCCGATACGTGCAAGATATGCGATGAATTCTATGTACAATGCTGCACAATCAGAAGATGATAGGAAGAAAATACAGATCGAATGTGATTTACATCAAAGTAAAGCGTCTTTAGGATATCAAGAACTTAAAGCGGACATCGTTAAATCTAAAGCAAATAATTCATCCACTGTCGTTCTTTGTGTAGATATGCAGCAGGTACTATTTTGCCCCACTTTGACCCACTCAGATATATTTTATCAAAGGCAACTTAGTTGCTATAATTTTGCTGTTCATAATATGGGAAATAACAGAGCCACAATGCATTTATGGTACGAATGCATTGCGGGAAGAGGCTCTACTGAAATAGCGTCCTGCTTGATTAAATTTGTTACTCTTAATTACAATAAATTAACAGAGAGAGAAGAGCGCAAATTAATCGTTTGGTCCGATCGATGTGTAGGGCAAAATAATAACTGGAGAGTATTGTACACATATTGCTATCTTGCAAAATGTGGATATTTTACTGAGATTCATCAAAAGTTTCTTTCATCAGGTCACAGTTTTTTGCCGTGCGATCGAGATTTTGCCGTTATTGAGAAGGCAAAAAAAACCGCAAATGTTTATGTACCCTCTGACTGGAAATATATTATTGCTGACGCTAAAGTAAATGAATCTTTTCAAATAATCGAAATGTGTCAAAGCGACTTTAAGGACCTTACCACTATTAAAGATCACCTACCGAAAAATAAAAGTTGCTCGAAATTACAAGTAACAAAGTACCATTGGATGAAGTATGACCTTGATGATCCCTACACTATCAACGCTCGAGCCAGCCATAACGTCATAAAACCTTGGGAATCATTTAAAATTTTTAAAGACAACTGGGAAGTTAAAATAAAGCCTGAAGACTTGAAACCACTTTATAATGAACTACTGCCCATCACACAAAATAAAAAAAAAGATTTATTGAAAATGATTCCATATATGAAAAGCGAATATGCTGATTTTTATAGATCATTACCACAGCAGTGTGACAATGATAATTTGTTTTCGTTTATATCGTTTTGTATTTCAAAAAGTTTATAGCACCAGCGGATTAGATCCAATCATGAGAAAGACGTACTTTTTTCAAAATTTCCGAATACAGCTTTTTTGAGATATGTAATAGAATCGTTATAGCTTCACATACTATTAAAGGCTTAATAAAAAACCTGACTCGACCCAATACACGCAATATGGATTTTCTTGAAGAAAAGGCTTTTCCTGGAATGAATCCCATTAATGAGAAAAATCGGTGACATTAAAAAAGTTCTCCATTATATTTTCGAAGAATATAAGAACTTCTACGAAAGTATCATGGCCTGGCCGATTTCAAACAACCTCCAATCTGCCTCCGATAATGAAAATTGAATATTATTGTTTTTAAAAGTTCAGACTTGTTATCTATTTTTTAGACGTTATTTTTTAAAGTTTAATGAATCGTAAACTTTTGTCAACTTCAGAAAAATATTTTATTTTGTATCCCTATTTGCATTTGTTTATTACTTTTGTGTTTTATTTAGGAACGAATAAATTTATTACTAAATATTAGTTTTTTTTTAATAACTTGTTCGTATTTCATATTAAAAGGGCACAAGTCCATGTACAAAAAAGTTGAAAAAGTAATATGTAAATAAGTTTTGGAGTTTACTTGGAAAGAATGTATCTTATCTTTATTTAAAGCAGAGAAAGTGAGAAAGTAATTTTGATGATGTTAACCACAACTGGTACGACTGTACGTATATACCAGCTATATACCCAAATTTTATTTAACTACCCGTTAGGTATTTACTAAGCACCCATCACTGGTTATACCAGATAGTTATATTTTAAATATCCAGGGACCATATTTTTCTGTCAGCCAAAACACAACAACGATTGTTCAGTATCAAAGTTGTTATATTAGTTTGTAAGATTTAAATTGAATGCCAGTTGTGTACGACAAAGGCAGAATGTGACTCATAAGAAGTTTCATAGCATTTTGTATGTTGCATTTTTATAAAATAAAGTGTATCATCCTGCTTGAATCAGCGTTTATTTTATACAGTCCACGATAAGGGTTTTGACAACGATAATGCTATTTTAAGTAGAGAGTTCGAACGAGATATAGCTGGTTTAAGAGCTTGGTTTCAAAATGGTGAAATATTTGTTGTCGATAGGGGCTACCGAGATGTTATTTCACTTTTAAATGAACTAGGAATAGATCACAGAATGTCTCCTCTGTTACCAAGGGGACACCAAATTACCACTGAAGAGGCAAATGAGTCCTGTCTAATTATAAAAACAAGATGGATAGTTGAGGCACGAAATGGGCATTTAAACTCAATGTTTAATTTTTTTCTAAGACTCTCTCATTTCATCATTCTAGTCATTTTAAACACTTTTTGAAGATTGTAGGGGCCATTATAAACAAATATCATGAGTCTATCAGTATACCTGTTAATGTTGAATTTGCAAATATTATGTTGCACAGGTCACAACAAATTAATATTTTGCAAATTCGCATTGAACGGGAGTATTGGCAACGCAGGTCTGCTATCAATATTGAAGAAGTTCCCAATTTTCCACTTATTACTATAGAGTATACACTAAAGTGTACTTATATATATTATGGCACCTTCATATATTCAAGTGCAAAGACAAGAAAAACGCAATGTATTTCAAATTAATATTTTAATTGATGATCCTATTATTCTTATGTGTGGGTATGGGTGTGTGTGTGTGTGTGTGATAACTATTATTCAACAACCAAGAATTTGGACACCTTCCGGCAACGCCGCACAAGCAGCAGCGCATGAAGAAATTCGGGAGAACCACATTCGGCCCAAAGTTCATTGGATCCAAAACCCGAATGACGCTTCGGGTCTGGTCGTTTAGCTAACCAACAAAGACAGAATATAAAGGATAGCACTAGTACACGACGTGAAAAAGTATTATTGCCCAAACGGCCCAAACACCTAAATTTAAATTTAACGGTCTTTCTGTTTGGTATTGACTTCTGGCAAGTTATCATTAGAAAGATTACCAATACGTTTTCACTGCCTTTTCAAAGCTTTTATCATTGTTTGACACGCTTTTATATACTAATTTTGTGATTCTACATATTTGCAGATTATTTTTTAGGTATTTCTACAGGTTTTTTATTGAATCGATATAACATCCAATAACTCTATATTGAAAAAATGGACCTCTCAAGAAGTGGAAGACTTGTTTCTCAGGATGGATATTTATTCAAAACAAAGATGACAAAGAACAACATAAGGTAAATAGCTTGGTTTATATTTAAGATTAATTTGTTTTTAACCTAACCTCAATTTGTTTTTTCTGACGCAATCTATTTCATTCCTCAAGCTAGGTAAAACGCATATGTTTTTAACCCTCCGGTGCTAACATCCCGTCCCACAGACCGACCTCCCACTCTTTTCACCAATTCATCGCGCATGGCGTGTCGATTCGATCGTCCTGCTAGGTATCTTAATTTTAGTTAGTTACCGGCCAGATCTGTTAGTGGGAGGTGTGTGTTACCCATTTTGCGGAGTTTATACGTAGTTCGGTCTCCCGGACGGATGTTAGTATTAACGCGACTATTTGATTTATTGGAAAAGGTAATTTTTTTTTTAATATTTAATGTTAAATTCCATAGTAAATTATTGTTGGGTTTAGGATGAGTTATGAACGAGAACAGGCGCGACTTGAGAAGTTATGGAAGGAATTTGAGGATAAAAATACCACTCCAGACGACCAAGAAGATTCCAATGAGGAAGACCATATAGATGAACGAGAAGAAGATTCTGAGTCGGAGCAAGAGTTAGAACCAGAATTAGAAATTAAAAGTCCGCATGAACATCCTCCACCTAACAAAAAAGCAAAGTGTATGGATCCCTTTTTTACTGGTAAAGATAACCTGACTAAATGGAACAAGCATCCGCCTGATCAGAGGGTTAAGACTCGAGCAAAGAATATTGTACTCCACTTGCCAGGCGTAAAAGGACCAGCACGGAATTCATCGAATGATATTTTAGATATTTGGTCTTGCTTTTTCACAGATGATATGTTAAATTTAGTTGTTGAATACACCAATTTATCTATATCCCAGCAGAAGTATTCTCGTGAATATCGAACAGCAATTGGTACAGATATAATAGAAATCAAAGCATTACTAGGACTCTTATACCTTTCGGCAGTACGTAAAACCAACCGTTTGAATGCGGAAAATTTGTGGAAAACTAACGCCACGTCAATTGAATTATTTAGGCTTACAATGTCATTGGAGCGATTTCGATTTTTATTGAGACATTTGAGATTTGACAATAAGTACACTAGACCTGAGAGGCAAAAAACAGATAAATTGGCAGCAATTCGGGAAATGTTTGAATTGTTTGTGTGTTGCAAAGAAAACTTTACACCATCGGAATTTACCACAGTCGACGAAATGCTTCCGGGTTTTCGGGGAAAATGCAATTTTCGACAGTATATCCCCAGTAAACCTGAAAAATACGGCATCAAAATATTTGCATTGGTTGATGCTAAGACGTATTATACAGTAAATATGGAAGTTTACGTCGGAAAGCAACCTCCTGGACCTTTTTCACTTGAGAATACCGCAAAATCAATTGTAGAGCGCCTTGTGGAACCAATAGCCAACACTGGAAGAAACGTCAGTATGGACAACTGGTTTACTAGTTTACCTTTATGTAAAAGCTTGTTGGAGAGAAGATTAACTACGGTCGGCACTATCAAAAAGAATAAACGGGAACTGCCCCCTGAATTTGTAACAGGTGTTAGACCAGTGGGCTCAAGTATGTTTGGCTTCGAAAAAAATTGTACATTAGTGTCGTACATTCCCAGAAAAGGAAAAAATGTTCTTCTTGTGTCGACGATGCATGACGATGACAGTCTAGATGAAGTAACGGGTAAACCAGAAATTATTATGATGTACAATGATACAAAATGTGGTGTTGACATCGTCGACCAATTATGTGCAAACTATAACTGTGCCAGAAATACAAGAAGATGGCCTATGGTAATTTTTTATCGAGTGTTAAACATAGCTGCCACAAATGCATTTGCGGTCTTAAATTTAAAAAATCCCGACTCAAATATGTTTCGGAGGAGTTTCTTAGAAAAACTATCGATTGATTTGGTTACGGATCATCTGAAAAGACGAGCAACAGTCCAACAGGTGCCACGTTTATCACGAATGCGAATCAGAGAAATCTGCCAAATGGAACCCGAAATTACTGTGCAAGATCCAGACAGGCCCTGTGGTAGATGTTTCTTTTGCAGTACAAAGAAAAGTAGGAAGACAAAATACAAATGTAATCAGTGCAGCAAATTTTTGTGTCTAGAACACGTTGTCGCTATGTGCAGCGAATGCATTGGACTGGATAACACTGCCAACTTCGAAGAAGACTAATTAATTTTAAGTTTTTTCTTTTATTATAATGTTACTATTATTATAATGTTACTCTTATTACAATGTTATTATTATAATTAAATGATTAAACTACTTGTATTCTGTGTTTATTATTTAAAAAAAAAACAACTTTCTGGATACAAAATTACGTTTAAAATGGCATTTTCTGCATTCGGTCCCACAGACCGATGTTAGTACTAATGTTATAAAAATCATGTTAGTACTGGAGGGTTAACGAAACCTCTTTGCTATTTGTGCCTAAAATTATATGGAAAATACTATTGAGTAAATATGTGATTCAGCATCGTGAAAAGAAATTATTAAATTACTGTTCATAGTCAATTTTTAATATATTTATATTTTAACAACTTACAGAAAACCACCAAGTACGTCCCAAAGATGTAGAAAGTACTGCTAGAAGTACCAGCTGATTTATTAAGGTGTAGATAATGAAATATTTTTGTGAATACCATACAAAATAAATTTTTACCTTTGGAAGTAAAAAGTATAGGCATTTAAAAAAAGATATACATAATAGAAAGGAATTGCCTGCCGCATGGTTCAGTGCAACGTGTACTGTTAAGAATTTGTAAATCATCTACATCTACCCAATCTTCCTTTTACTTTATATTTTTTATATTAATTAACTAACAAGGTTTATATACTACGACTTAAGTGCCATGGAATGAAAATTACATATTTAAACTGTATAAAGGCTTAAAATACAAATATTTAATGTTATTAATATTTTTATTTTATTTTATTGGTACACCTTACAGACACCATACAGTAATTAAATGTAAGGGGAGTAAACACGTAAACAACTAACAATAATAAATAATTCTAAACTTACTGCTAACAATACTAACCAAAAAACTAAAAACTATAGGTATGATTAGACAAAGGACCCTCTTAGGAAGAGATATGTTAAATAGGTCTATAACCATCTATATCAGAATGGGTTAAGATTTATTAAGAATATCATTTCTGTAAACAGTATTAACTGTGTTTTATTAGAGTTTAGAGCAAGAGAATTTATAGGGCACAAATAAGTTTGCAGATCATCAGCTTGAATCAACATACATGTGATAAATAGTAGTGGTAGTGATGTCTGAGACAAAGACAGTAAAAAGCAAGGGACAGAGAATTGATCTGTGAGAGGTACTCTGTTAAAAATGGATTTAAAATTACATCGAAATGGCATGTACTATTAACGTATTTTAACACAGAAATAAGTGGACGTATTATAATTACTTCGAATATAATGTAAATGTATTTTTAAATCTTAATATTCCTTTATTTGATGTAAATTTACATAAAACTTCTAAAATTACGAGAAATATCGTGTACATCCTAATTTTAAAATGTAATTTTACAATTTTGCAATTTGCTGTGAAATTACAACGAATGCAATGCGAATATTGCGTATTTCTGGGAATTGATGGCAGACGCCGCACAGTGGGGCCAAACCACTATTTTTGGGAAAAAACCTCTTATCGTACGAATTATGAACGTTTGAGGGTACTTTTAAATCACATCTATTGTAGTTTCTTGTGTAGAATCGAATGCTGTCGTCGATTTGACGATTAGAGTGCATGGATATGAAATAGAGCAAAACAACTTGTAGTTATACTAGATGAGTTAATAAGCAATTTTTTTTAACAACAATTTCAACCTATTAGATACAGTGAGTAATTGTTATAGGAAGTTTGACACCGATTCTAATTTTACCATATAAAGATCACGTATCTAAAATGGTAATTTTGAGTAGAAACCTCAAAAATACGGTTCTTCGCCTCCAATTGTTAATTTTAAACCTTATGTGCACCAAAAATTGAAAAAGTCAACTCGGCCTTCCGTCTTACACAATATACTGACATTTTGGCATTTATTAGAGTTAGATATCAGTTAGAATGATACCTATATAAAAAAATATATACAGTGTGTTTAAAAAGCCCGGGACCCCCCAAATATTTCGTAAACGTGACGTTTCATTAAAAGGTGTCTTATATATAAAGTTTATATATCTCCCCCTGGTGTATATTAAAAAGGTTGTTTTGAATATACAGGGTGCACTACAACTACGGTATAGAGGCAAAATTACATTTTTTTAAATGGAACAACTTTTTGATTCATTTTCGGATTCTACTTTTTATTGTAGTCAAACTTTATGTAGAAGTTGCTATACCTAAATCTGCTATTTTAAAAAATACACCAATTTAAAAAATATTGTATTAACCTTTACTACCATTCACCTTTATTTCACCTTAAAAAAACACCAATATTCTGATGCTGGTATTTCTTGACGTTGACAATATCTCGATTATTGCGAGGTAAAGTTTATTGAACTTAATTGTTGAAATTGACAATCACCATAAATACCATCGCCAAAATGTTTGCTTTGTTTTATGTGGTATGAAGGTAAAAAAGGTAAATTATGGTAATGATTGTTTACACCTAATAATATTCGAGACTCTTTAAATAGATGTATCTTTTAATCGAGTGGGTTCAGCTATAGCACTTGCTACCTAAAGTTTGGCTACAATGTAATGTAGAATTTGAAAATGGATCAAAATGTAAGCTGTTTTGCATATTTAGAACAATTTTTTTAATATACACCAGAGGGAGATCTATAAACGACATATCGGGGGGGTCCGGGACTTTTTGAACACACGTATATTATGTACCCGCATAAAAAGGGTTGAACTTCAACAATCATTTTTGAACGTTTCTAAACGGCGATCAAATTTACAGGGTTACTTCTTTGATATGTTCTATATAAGTTAAAAATAGTTGCAGAGTAACAAAACATGACGCAATTATTTTGTCGAATACATATAAGAAAACATGAACTATTACTATAATTTTGGTAAACCAATTGCAGAAAGAATTCCAGAAAAATTTTTTTAAACCAAAATTTTTTATAAAATATTTACGTGTTCTTTGAATTTAAGAAATAACTCCCGAATTTTTTATAGCACCTGACACAGTGAAAAAAAAAATAAAGTTTCACCTATAAACAACAATATTTTTAATAAAAATAAGAAAATCTAAGTTTCAGTAACTGTTACAATTACTAAAATCCATTCAGAATTTCGGATATTGAATCAGTAGGTATTAGAGGACTCAAAATACAAAATTTTGGATGAAGCGGAAACCACCAACTTTAGGGTTTTTTTCCATATCGGGCCCCATTGTGCGCCGCCGCGTACCGAGACTTTGAGATATTGTGCAACAGTCGACCCATTTCTTTTTCGTTCGTGTTTATTCATGGTGTACGGTGTTGAGTGATGCGTATCTTTTGGTTGTTTGGTGTTAATTATTATTTTAAAAGGTAAGTGCATATTCTTATAAAATGCACATTTGTTTAATTTGTAAATTTGACTGCAGAACATTTGAATATTACGATAGGCATATGTTTTTGGGTGTGCATAATTTGATGGTCAAAATATAAAACGTGCTGTCACCGCTAATTTTTAGTCAAATTTAATAAAACTTTATATTTAGAACAAGCTTTAAGTTTATTTTATGCTGTCATAAACGAATTTTCTCTTAGAGGCCCCTAGGACCCACTTTACTCTTGTACTTCTAGTTTCGCCAATTTTGATTTAAATTTAATAAAACTTCATATTTGGAACAACCTTTATGATTATTTTATGCTGTCATAAACGAATTTTCTCTAGGAGACCCCTAGGACCCACTTTACTCTTGCAATTTTAGAGAAAAAACGTGCTGTCACCGCTTATTTTTATTCAAATTTAATAAAACTTTATATTTGGAAGGAGCATTATGATTAGTTTAAGCTGATATTAACGAATTTCCTCTACTAGGCCCCTAGGACCCACTTTACTCTTGTACTTTTAGAGAAAAAAGGTGCGGTCATCTCCAATTTTTATTAAAATTTAATAAAGCTTCATATTTGGAACAAGCTTTATAATTACTTTATGCTGTCATAAACGAATTTTCTCTAGGAGACCCCTAGGACCCACTTTACTCTTGCAATTTTAGAGAAAAAACGTGCTGTCACCGCTAATTTTTATTCAAATTTAATAAAACTTTATATTTGGAAGGACCATTATGATTACTTTATGCTCCTATTAACGAATTTCCTCTACTAGACCCCTAGGACCCACTTTACTCTTGTACTTTTAGAGAAAAAAGGTGCGTTCATCGCCAATTTTTATTAAAATTTAATAAAACTTTATATTTTGAACAAACTTTATGTTTACTTTATGCTGTCATAAACGAATTTTCTCTTAGAGGCCCCTGGAACCCACCTTACTCTTGCAATTTTAGAGAAAAAACGTGCTGTCACCGCTAATTTTTATTCAAATTTAATAAAACTTTATATTTGGAACGAGCTTTATAATTACTTTATGCTGCTATTAGCAAATTTCCTCTACTAGGCCCCTAGGGCCTACTTTACTCTTGTACTTTTAGAGAAAAAACCTGCCGTCATCGGAAATATTTATTCAAATTTATTAAAACTTCATATTTGGAACGAGGTTTATGATTGCTTTATGCTGTCATAAATGAATTTACTCTATGAGGCCCCTAGAACCCACTTTACTCCTATACTTTTAGAGAAAAAACGTGCTGTCACGGCTAATTTTTATTCAAATTTAATAAAACATCATATTTGGAACAAGCTTTATTATTACTTTATGCTGTTATAAACTAATTTTCTCTACGAGACCTCTAGGACCCACTTTACTCTTGTACTTTTAGAGAAAAAACGCGCGGTTATCGCTAATTTCTATTCAAATTAAATAAAACTTCATATTTTAATCAAGCTTTATTAATACTTTATGCTGTCATAAACGAATTTTCTCTAAGAGACCCCTAGGACCCACTTTACTCTTGCAATTTTAGAGAAAAAACGTGCTGTCACCGCTAATTTTTATTTAAATTTAATAAAATTTTATATTTGAAAGGAGTATTATGATTACTTTATGCTGCTATTAACGAATTTTCTCTACTAGGCCCCTAGGACCCACTTTACTCTTGTACTTTTAGAGAAAAAACACGCGGTTATCGCTAATTACTATTCAAATTAAATAAAACTTCTTATTGCTGTCATAAACGAATTTTCTCTACGAGGCCCCTAGGACCCACTCTACTCTAGTACTTTTAGAGAAAAAACATGCTGTCACCGCTAATTTTTATTCAGATTTAATAAAAACTTCTTATTTAAAAACAGCTTTATTAATACTTTTCAAAAACGAATTTTCTCTGTGAGGCCCCTAGGACCCACTTCACTCTCGTACTTTTAGAGAAAAAACGTGCTGCCACCGCTAATTATTATTAAAATTTAATAAAACTTCATATTTGGAACAAGCGTTATGATTACTTTATAATGTCATAAACGAATTTTCTCTAGTCGTTAAAAAATACTCAAACTGATTCCTATATTATTTGGCGTTTCATTAGGTTATAAAACGAGAACTCGATCGGTGACGTCATAGTTCCGCCATATTAATTTTGGAAATGTCATTAAAAAGGGATTTTTCCCGCTATCAAATGGCGTAAAAATATATATAGAGTTCTCCTTAAAATTGTCGACCTAGGTCTACTTCTGATTACACCGGAAGCGATATTCAATTTTTTTTCCTCGGAATTAATGGGTCCTAACGATGTATTTCTTTGGTACAAATTTTAAAAATTTGGAAATGTTTAAAAAAACATCGTAAAAATATATATAGATCATGTCTGGTCTTGAATCATGTCTTGGCCAATGAATACGTTGTCACCCAGTATTTTGTGATGTGAAGTGTCTTTCGGGGAAATACAATCTTGTTACATGGTGAGTTTTTCACAGAGCATTTTACAGGTCCATCAAGCTACCGCCTCCCCCGGTTAGATTTTTTATGTCAAGATGCGAGCACAAATAAAGCCAACTAGCACAACCTAGCACACCAATTTTTAGAGCTAGCTTACCAGCAGAAATTGTTTAACGCTAGCCGCCCGTTCGGATTTTTTTGACAAAATGCTAGCATAAAGTCATCTAGCTTTCCTAGTACAACTTAGCAAACCAATTTTGTGTTTTACAAAACAAAATTATCAAATGTATACATAAACTTCCTTTCCTAGAACCAACAAAAAATTTATATACAAAAAATTTGGCTATTTACCTAATAACCATATTTATAAGTTAAAAACATGCATTTTCATTCACTCAATACTAACCAAAGTTAAGTTATCCAATATAAATTTTTTAAAATTTTATTTTAAAAAAAGGAATACCATCATAATCATAACACACAACCAACAAATTTACTAAATACGATAGATATGATTTACCAACACATTTACGAGGCATAAAAAATTTAAGAAAATTTAAAAAGGAAGTGAAAAATTATTTTTTATCGAAACAGTTATCGAAGGTTTTTTGAAATAAAATAACTTTGACTGTATTAATATAGTTTATTTTCGTTCTATATAAATTATAATTTATTCTATTACTTATTATTAACATTAACTGTTACTTTGTTATAATATTTACTTAGTATAGTTTTCTCTTTAATGAACTTATACAATTGGTTGGTAATATTGATATAAATAAATATATAAAATCTGTCTTCTTTATAGTATATGTAAAGTATGAGTAAAAATCGTATTTAATAAATCAGGAAGTGTGCCACTGGCATAAATTGATGATCTTTACGTCTCTTAATAATCAAACTACGGCTTTAATATAGTGGTCTGCCCTTTAGGGCTAAGGAATTTTATTCAATGTTTATGTTATTTATTAAGTGTCTCCGTCGCGAAAGAAATATGGATAGTTTTAAAACAAACATTTCTTTAAAGTATCATTTCTTGATGAAGTTCGATTGAATAACCATCAGTTGCCTATATGTATTTTTATTTAGTTTAATACGGTATGTTTTCGTAAGTCAATTTGTCTTATTTCATACAATTATTGTGATTTTAATAAACGACTTGTGACAGTGTGTTTTTGGATTCGTCGCCAAATAATTTGAAAGGTAAGTATTTTTTTTTAATTAATATGTACATTGATGTTGCCACATAGGCACGGCATATCGCAGACTGCATTTATATCGCTGGAGAAAATCTATTGTTGCTGCCAATTATCGAAATTTGACCAAAATATCGTTGCGCGACGAGCAAGACGCGTAACGTTCCCGCCAATTAGAGATATATTGTCGTTTCTTACATCTGCCTTAACATAGGTATAATCTCTGAATTATGCAGAATGTTTCCTAGGTTCAGGTTAAAAATAATTTGGGACTATAAAGCGGAACGACTAGTTTTTCATTAGAAACTGAAAACTGACTAATCTTAACAAGCATTTGATTGAGAGAACCAAATGTTTATATGGTACATAATAAATAGGTAGGGTGGGTGATTATGTCCGTCAAGCCAGCTCCTTGTTGCCAGCAATAAGATTTTTACAGTGGACCAGATAAACCTTTGATATAATATAAGTATTTTAAAAAGATAGTAGCAGGATGTTTCCGAGGGCGAAAATATCTTCTTTATACAAAAACTAGATGCAACAAATTACAAAACTCCCAAACTCTTTCGGAACGGAGGGGTGGCAGACGACAAGGGCGGAATAAAAAATTAATTAATTTTTAAAATGCAATCCTTCTTTTGCCATTAACTCAAATTAATCGAAATCTGGGAAACAGGCAGATTAATATATATCTAATACATGATCTTTCGATAGGATAGCAAACGACAGGAGCGGGGTAAAAAAATTCAATTCCTCTTTTGTTATAACTTGAAATTTATCGAAATTTGAAAAACAGGTAGATTAATATATATTTAATACATGATCTTTCGCTAGGTGGGGTGGCAAACGACGCGACAGGGGCGGAGTAAAAATTTATTTTATTTTTAAAAATGCAATTTCTCTTTTGTTATAACTTGAAATTTATCGAAATTTGGAAAGCAGATAGTTTAATGTATACCTAATACATGATCTTTCGCTAGGTGGGGTGGCAAACGACAGGGGCGGAGTAAAAAATTATTTCATTTTAAAAAATGCAATTTCTCTTTTGTTATAACTTGAAATTTATCGAAATTTGAAAAACAGGTAGATTAATATAACATGATCTTTCTCTAGGTGGGGTGGCAAACGACAGGAGCGGAGTAAAAAGTAATTTTATTTTTAAAAATGCAATTTTTCTTTTGTTTTAACTTGAAATTTATCGAAATTTGGGAAGCAGAGTGTTTAACGTATACCTAATACATGATCTTTTACTAGGTGGGGTGGCAAACGACAGGAACGGAGTAAAAAATTATTTCATTTTAAAAAATTATGCAATTCCTTTTTTGTTGTAACTTGAAATGTATCGAAATTTGGGAAGCAGGTAGGCAGGTATATTTAATACATGGCCTTTCGCTAGGTGGGGTGGCAAACGACAGGGGCGGAGTAAAAAATTATTGTATTTTAGAAAATGCAATTCCTCTTTTGTTTTAACTTGAAATTTGGGAAACTGGTAGGTTGATAATATATAGGATTCGCCAAACTTAGTGGCGTATTAGAAGTATCGAGAGAACCAATTAATAGATTACTCCAAAAATTTGGCTTTGGCTATAGATTAACATAAACTCTCTCTCTAAAATATTTTAACATCTGCGGTGTTGCCGCTTCTACCTTAAACCGGTGTTAATATCAAGTTTTTCAATGGAATGCCCTGAATATTATTACAGGGCGCTACAAATTCAAGTTTATGCATGGAGATTTAGGATACCGCAAGAAATGCAAAAAAATCGCGCAATTTGGGGCTTATTAATATGGCGTTTACAAAAAGAGAAAATATTGAACCATTTCGGCGATATTCGGAAATAATATGATTAAGCTTGCTTTCGTTTCCATGTTTTCCTAACTTTATTTTAATATATATTAAAAAATAAAATTTACATTTATTAACCGACTTCAGAAAAGGAGGAGGTTCTCATTTCGACATGTATGTTTTTTTTGTTTGTTCGTTTTTATTTTTCATTTCATACAATAACGTAATGCATAATTCCCTATCTTTTGTAGATAAAATGGAATTTAATAAGGTATATATGAAGTCTGCTGTATGGCTTAACTTAGAAACATATGTCAATCTGTCAATCAAGCTATGACCCTTCTAAATCTATAGATAAACCACCTATCAAACCAGAACCATCCGATATTTATATTTTCAAAGCTACAACTAAATGTGAAAGCGACGACTGGAAATCTGATCAGTACCAATGGAGATACAGAGGTTTTACAGACTTACCACGCAAAAAAGGCCAAGTCCGGTGTTTATATTATAACACTTTTCATGGCTTTGGATTTTATAGACGAGCTTATATGCTCATTAATGATGGTGACATCAGCAAAACTACTGTTATAATTCATTACACTGGTTCTAAAGCAAATGCTCGTGATGCACCTCACGGAAATCGTAAAAAGAATAAACATATTAAACATGTTATGACTGCAAAGTCTCAGTTACTAAAACAAAAAACGCACATAAATGAGTATCCTAATTCAGTCTACAAAAAGTTAAGTGCTGAAGAAGTAGACCCCGCACATATTCCTGTTTTACTTCCAAGAAATAGAATTCAAGTCAGTAATACGATTTTCAAAGAAAGAGAGCGTAAGATGTTGTCAAGCGACGATATGGTAGGCTTGTACCTTTTAGAACAAGAACTTGAAGATTTTATTCGGGAACTTAAACTCTTACCTCATTTTTTGTCCGTTTTTTTCAGTGACGATATGGTAAAAACATTTTTGAAATTCGAGGAACAGGTTACATTATTTTATGATGCGACTTTTAATTTGGGCGATTTCTACGTTAGTCCCTTAACCTTTAAACATCCTCACTTTTCGGGTAACCCAGTAATTCCTTTAGCTTATGCGATCCATCATACAAAGGAAACAAAAGTTCATGAAAACTTTTTTGAGTGTATTGTTCAATACTGTTCAAATATAAAACATGGAAGAATAGTAACTGATCGGGAACCTGCAATAGTTAAAGCTATAGAAAATATATTACCAGAAAAGATTTTTGGGTAAAGAAAAGAGATTTGATTATAATATTTACAGCTCATGTAACAGACTTATCATGGATTTTAACAACAAGTATAATCTAATGTGCCTTTATCAAAATACTGATTATAGTTCTATAGAAAAGAACTAGCCAAGGAATAACTATAAATTGTAATTAGTTTTGAAAAGATTTTTATTCTTTATCTTAGAAAAGATGATTTTCAATTATTCTCTTTTAGAATTTTCAATACTTGGTTCAAAATCCAAATAGTGTTTTTTTTCCAAAACAACATTTACCGCTTGATAAGCTACCCTACTTATTTCAAAACAAAGATTTACTACCAAAAACTCAACCTGAAGATGATGATGAAGTGCCTTATACAAAATTTTCTGCAGCAAAAATGATAATTATGCAAGGAAGTGTAACTCTGGTCCCAGAAGAACAAGTTTTTGTAGTAACTACGCCAAACGAAAAAAAATTTTTAGTAACGCTTTACCCTAAAGAGACCTGTACTTGCAAGGCCATGAGAAAATGTCATCACATTGAAGCAGTTCAATTGTCTATAGGAAATAAGAGACATATGCAGAAGAATGTTAAGCTTTCCACTATTATAAGAAGAAAGAGAGGGCACAGGTAACCAAGTTAAATTGTATAATTAATTTGACGTAGTTATGCAAAAAGGAACCAATCTACAAAACGGTTAAAATGAGTTTTTTGTACCAAATGATACCTAATAATCAGTCCTTTACTCTGCAAAATGGGGACACAGGGTTATAATCTTATTATTTGGAAGAATCACAGCAAATCCTTAAAAAGTAATTTCAAGTTTTACAAAAAAAAGAGCCAAGTAGCTTGGTTCCTTTTTAATATTGCTATTTTATGTTAAGTGTGGGTTGGTTCCTATTTGATTATTGCCTTTTTCTTTTATATTATGTGTGGGATAATATCCGAGTTATATATCTTTTTATGGGTTTTTGGGTTTACATATTTCAGTGGTAAATAAAGCATTTTTTTAACAAAAAATAAGGGGCGGGGATAAAAGGGGTTGAGTGATAAAAATTTTAATTTTATTGAATTAGTCCATTTTTCTGCCGTTTTTTGGATGTTTAGATACCTGCATACAGTTTTCAATTTAATAAAAACCTATATTTTATTAAAATCATACAGATTTTAATATTGGGCGGTAAAAAAGAAAGGGGGTTGAGATTTGATTTTTTTAAAGGTCGAGTTGTATGTCGTTTTACGGCTTTTTTTGGGTATATATTCTAATTTTAAGACCCATTTTGCATTTTTGTATTCGTAATAACCTCCCCGCGAATTCCGTCTGTGTGTCTGTCTATCTGCCGATGTGTTCGTGGCATACTTCAAAGAGTACTTATATGATTGACATAGCTGAAAAACTATTAATCCGGCTGTAACTTTAAATTTTGGTAAAAAATTAAGGGTTATATATGAAGATAACATGCTTGTAAAAATCTAATATGGCGAAAGAAAATGGTGACCTATCAAAATGTAAAAAAATATTCCTTAAAAACTACTTAACCAAAATTTGGTAGGAAATAATGGTTCAAAAAAATCAATGCAAAAAAACTACTTCATCGATTGTTCACAAATTTTCCACAAAATAAAGTGTTATCTACGGATAAACTTTGGTATGATTCCAGCATGCCGTAGCGGAATGGCGGTCTAATTAAATGTTTATAAAACCGGTCTGAAAAATTGCTTATTCAATTAATTTTTAAATTTACAAAAAAATTAAGTGGTAAAAAATTAAAAATAAAGTAGTAAAACTTTGGCGTCGAGATGTTATGGTGAAAAAAAATGGCTATCTAATTTAAATTTTAAAATATTAGTAGGTATTTGATCTGCTTATAAAGGTATTACCAAATAAATTATATGTATATATAAACAATATTATATGTGTGAATTCCAGTGTTAAGTAGGAAAGTTCCGGGTGAACTAACTTTACCGATGTTTTTCTAGTTGGATTACTTGAATAATTTGTCTACTAACTCCAATAGCGGTTTAAATAAATTTTAATATTAATTTGAAGACTATTTTAATTAGTTAAAGATTCTTAAAAATTCGAAAATTGTACATTATGTTCCAAAGTTTTAAAACACGGATGCATATTGACGTTATCTTTAGTAATGTTGAATTATTCGACATTCACATATTGGTTGTTACGTTTGTTTGTGATTTTTTAGATCTGGTAGAAAAGGTGCCCCTGAAAAAATCACAGTGGTAGAAGCGGCAAAAGATTCTGACATAAAAACATCACAGGATTCCGAAATAGGTACCACGTTGATAATACCAACAGTAACTTCAAAAGGTTTAGTTAAACGCCGATTCTTAGCACCGTTTACTTCGACACCTATTTCACATACATTATTAGAACATGAAAATTCAAAAAATGAGACGGAAATCGCTTTTGACAACTGCGACATATCATCTATCGATAGTGCCCATGAATCTAAAGATGTCGACTGCTTGGATTACACTAAACAATTTAAACTAGATAACAACAAGCAGGGTATTATATTTGGTAGGATAGTTTATCCCTCTGATCTTACATGTCTAACAAGGGCATGTAGCACAAAAGAACGGTATCTGCATGACTCAGTTGTAGATGCCTATATGGCGTATTTAACAAAATCGTTAAAAATAAAACAATCTGTTAATATTTTTCCGATAGAGGGACATATAATAAATTTTATTAACTTTGAACATAGTTTTTATAATGCAGTTCATTACTTTTTAAAATATGGATTAATAGATCAAGATATTTTGTTAATTCCACTCATAAAAAATGAACATTTTGTATTAATTATTTTGCTAAAAAAATATAGTTTGGTTCTTTATTTAAACAGCATTGATAGCACAATTGTTCATAAAAATGAAATAGTCTTTTTGCTCCATGTTTATCAGTTTGTCAGTGAAATAAAAGAAATATTTTTCAAAAATGAGTGGAAACTGTATATTCCTAAAGATTTACCAAAACAGTATACTTCCTATGATTGTGGTGTATACGTCTTAATGTTTTCAGAAGTATTAGTAAGTGGTTCAGCTGAAATACTTAAACATCATTTTCAAAAGTCTACAAAAAATTACAGGAAACACATTGAGAGTACAATAACTGAATTACTGTACACTAGCACACCAGATTTTCGGAGCTATGCATACAATAAAAAAAATGTGAATGAAAAAATTAAATCATTTCATGGAAATCTATATATTAAAGCTCAAAGGGTATTTTTGTCTCCATCCTCAAGCGACTATCGCTTAACGGATTTCGATGATTTTTCTTTTAAATGAAAGGTCTCTATCCATAGATGGAACATGAAGCATTTTTATATTGTTTTAATGCGTATTTTTTCTATAAAACCAATATATGTTTTTTTAATAACATTTCTGGAGAGGGTGGCGAATGCGCTATAATTGAGACCGTGAAACTAATTTATTTCTGTATACTTGAGGCGACATCTTTTGGAGGTCTGCTAAACGATTAGTTTTCTACCGCTAGGCGACATCTACACCAACGCCGTAACACTAATTTATTTTGGAGGTCTGCTAAACGATTAGTTTTCTACCGCTTCACGGATTTCGATGATTTTTTTTTATCTTTGCTCGCGTACAGGTACAGACAGTGGCTTTATGCTTTATAGTAGATGTCAAGTTTTTAGTGGCTTTCCAGTTCGCTCAGTATTAGCCGAGATATTAGTATTTTGGTGTTTGAGCAAGCGCAAGTATGGAACGACATGTTGTTCCTATTATAGGTGACGGAAATTGTTTATTTCGTTCTGTTTCGCATTGTTTATTTAATAATGAAGAACATCATCGCGAAATACGTCTGCAAGTTGTTGAAAAAATTAAAAATGAATGGGAATATTATGAAGATTTTGTGGTTGGTGATTCATCATACAGGTTGCCGATTACTAATTCCCTTGATTATGAAAATTTGTTATCTTTAGATGGTGAGTACGCCGGACATGTCGAATTGCACTGTATTAGTAAGTTGTTTCCTGATCATTTGTTTAGAGTGCATACAGATAACAATAACGAAACTCTTGACTATGGCACCGGAAATATTATTTGTAATTTACTTTTTTCTGGTAACGTTGATGCAGGACATTATAGTGTTTTGGAATTCCGTTCGGTTTTGTCCGATTCAGTCACCACCGATGCGGGTGTGGTAGTGCAACCTACTATTTCAAAAAAATGTAAGCCAAAGAAGACGTTAACTGGCGGAAGGGAAAAATTACGTAAACGCTCTCAAAAACAACTAAAACGCGAACAAAATAAAAGTTTTACAATTCAATATAGATGTGCCGTTTCTAATACTATTTCAAATAATGTAACTCCATTTAACTTAGGTAACTTAAGCAACATATGTACTTATTGTTCAGCTCTGTACTTTTCGTGTGAAAGAAATTCGGCTGGCTACTTTGGCCTATGTTGTTGTGATAAAAAGTTCAAATTGCCGGAATTTCGGATTATTGATGAAATGAAAGATTTATTTACAGGTAATAACGAGATGTCCAAAAATTTTCGACATAATATTCGACAATATAATAATGCTTTGTCGTTTGTGTCATTTGGTGCAAATATAATATTACCCCCCGGACACGGGCCGTATTGTTTTAAAATTCTTGGCGTTGTGCATCATAAAATTTCATCATTATACCCTCAAAATGCGGGATGTGCTTCTTATGGACAATTGTATATTTTGGACTTTTCGGAAGCCAATCAAATTAGACTTGAACATACTGCAAATAGTTCATTGAGAAAAGACATTCTAGAAAAACTAAATCGCATTTTAAATCAATGTAATCCGTATGTGAAATCATATAAGACAATGCATCAAAAAATATCTGAAGAAAAGGAGTTAGCTTTAAAAGAAAATCGCCTACATATTAATTTCATAATGCGTTTTTTTCGCGAACCCAAATCAGATCCTAGACGGTATAATGATCCGACATGTTCTGAAGTTGCAGCTGTTTTTGAGTCAACCGACGGTGCTCCACCTTCGCATAGACATATCGCTGTTTATGCACATGACGGTGGATTAAAAAATATCGATTTTGACAGTATGCATTGCGATCCGATGTCATATGTATTGATTTGGCCGTGTGGGGAACCAGGATGGCATATTTCTATGCCAACTGGAGGAGAGCGCAAAACTAAAATTCGCCAAAATATATCTATGAGAGAATATATATGTTACAGACTTATGGTTCGAGGTTTTCCTACTGTAGGAAACTTCAAACCAATAATTAATACTGGGAAGCTAACACAACAGTTAATTGTTGATTATTACTATCGCATCGAAGGCGACAGATTGAAATTCATCCGTAACCAACAGGTAAAATTGCGAGTAGATACATATGCCGGTCTTGCAGATGCTTTACATGTAAGGGCCGACAACCGAAACTTAAAGGCTGGACGTGTTGTTATTTTACCCTCATCGTTTACTGGCAGTCCTCGAAACATGATGCAAAATTATCAGGATGCAATGGCCATTGTAAGAAAATTTGGTAAACCAGACATTTTTTTGACGTTTACATGTAATCCTTTATGGCCTGAAATTACAAATAGCATACATTCTTATGAAACAGCTAATAATAGGCCAGATGTTACTGTTCGAGTGTTTCATGCAAAAGTAAAGGAATTGTTACGTTTGATAAACCAAAAACAAATTTTTGGCGAAGTACTAACATTTTTGTATACTGTTGAATTCCAAAAGAGAGGTTTACCACATGTTCACTTATTATTATGTCTTCGAGATACTTGCAAATTTAGGGAAATCTCAGATATTGACAACATTGTTTCCGCAGAAATACCAGACCCAAGTAGTAATACGGCCTTATACAATTTAGTCAAAACTCATATGGTGCACGGGCCTTGCGGTATTCTTAATCCAAAATCAGTGTGTATGGCCGATGGTAAATGTAAAAAGGGGTTCCCAAAAGAATTTATTCATGAGACAAGAGAAAATGTAAATGGCTATCCCAATTACCGAAAAAGAAATAATGGTAGAACAATTACTAAACATGTACAAGGTAGTGATGTAGAAGTTGACAATCGTTATATAGTTCCTTATAATTCCTTTCTCTTACTTTACTTTCAAGCCCATATTAATGTAGAACTTTGTGCAAGTGTTCACAGTATAAAATACATTCATAAATACGTCTACAAAGGACATGACTGTGCCAATTTGCAGGTAACTGCCGATGGTGACGTACTTCATTACGATGAAGTGTCAGCACGCAAACACGCGATATGTCAGTCCGAGTGAGGCTGCGTATAGAATTTTTTCCTATCCTATGCATGAACAATCTCACTCTGTAATTCGTTTGCCTGTTCATTTGCCACAAGAACAACAAGTTTATTTTCATGAAGAAAATGCCGCTGAAGCTTTACTTAAAGCAGAACTAAGACACACAGAACTGATTGGATGGTTTAACCTAAATAAGGATTTGTCAAAAAGAAGTCCTCACATTTATCCAGAAACGCCAAATTATTATGTTTGGGATAAAAGTAGCCGATTATGGAAAAAACGTGTTAAATTTTGTAAAATTATTGGTAGAATGTTTAATGTTTCTCCCACAGAATCTGAGCGATATCATCTTCGCTTGCTGTTGCTTCATGTAGTGGGTGCCACCAGTTTTGAAAATTTGAGATCATACCGTAATGTTACTTATTCTACTTTCAAGGAAGCAGCAATGCAACGTGGGTTACTTCTAGATGATAATGAGTGGCATCGTTGTCTACTTGAGGCTTCAGTTATTCAAATGCCGTTTCAATTACGGCAATTATTTTCGTTTATTTGTATATTTCAACAACCATCCAATGCACTTCATTTATGGAATGTTTTTAAAGACTCTTTCAGCGAAGATTATGTACGTCTTCACAGCCAGGAGATAGCTTATCAATTGAGTCTAAGAGATATAAATGAAACCTTTAAATTACATGGGTTTTCTCTTTCAACATTCAATTTACCCACTATCGACGATGTTCCACTAGCAACTTCAAGCATAGAGTCTTCCATAATTCCAAATTTTAATTATGACTCGATGATACAACAAGCTAATGATGAACAACTTTTGATCGTTAATGAAATTATTCATGTAATGCAACAGAATAATACAGGCAAATGCAATGCTTATTTTATAGATGGCCCGGGCGGTACTGGAAAGACTTTTGTATATCGGTGTCTTATAAGAAAGTGCTTCGATTTAGGTTTGGAAGTAATATCTGTGGCATGGACTGGTATCGCTGCTATGTTATTACCAAATGGCCGTACGGTACATAGTAGGTTTAAGTTACCCTTAAAACTGCATGAAAATTCTATATCATCTTTAAAAGTTAATAGTAAAGCAGCATCTGATATCAAGTTAGCAAGACTAATTATATGGGATGAAGCGCCGATGGCCAATGTCTATGCATTAATGTGCGTCCATAGACTTCTCAAAGACATTATGGGTAATGACATACCTTTTGGAGGGAAAATTATTTTACTTGGGGGAGATTTTCGACAGGTCTTGCCAGTAGTTCCACATGCTTCAAGAGAAACAATAATTCAAAACTGTATCAAGTTTTCTCCCTTATGGCCACAATTTAGGGTATTTAAGTTATTTAGAAATATGCGAGCAAGACCAGAAGAGTTGGAATTTGCTAATTTTCTGCTTGAAATTGGTAATGGAAGTTATCCTTCCGTAAATGACGAATCATCATTTTCAGCTGTTATCGATTTGCCGTCAAGTATAATTGCGAAAGAAGACATTGTTTCTGAAATTTTTGGGAAAGAATTCGTGTCACCAGAAGATGTTATTAATTTTTCAAAATTTGCTATTCTAGCCCCAAAAAATGAACATTGTGATGATATCAATTCTAAAGTTATAGACCTTATACCTGGAACCCCTAGAACATACATTAGTGTAAATAATTTAATAACGGAAGAGGAGAATCAAATTCTTCAGTTTCCTATGGAATTTCTAAATAGTTTAGAGTTAAGTGGTTTGCCTCCACATATCCTCACATTAAAAACTGGAGCTATTGTCATGCTTTTAAGAAACCTAAATGCTTCCCAGGGACTTTTGAATGGTACCAGATTAATTGTTCGACATATGTACGACAATTGTTTGGATTTGGAAATTATCACTGGCGAAAGAGTAGGTGAAAGAGCTTTAATTCCTAGAATCGACTTAACGCCATCAGATACAACTCTTCCTTTTTCTTTCAGAAGACGCCAATTTCCTATACGTCTTGCATTTTGTATGACCATAAACAAAGCGCAAGGGCAAACTCTTGATCGTGTTGGTATTTATTTACCCCAGCCTGTATTTAGCCATGGCCAGTTGTACGTAGCAATGTCTCGAGTGCGATCGTTCGACAATTTGAAAGTACAAATAATGCCAAAAGGGAGCAATACTCTCAATGTAGTATTTAAGGAGGTGCTGTAAACATGGAACCCTAACTTACACTTTCCAATACGCCTGCCGTCGAAATCGACGGGGTTCAACTAGTATTATTTTAAATGAATTAGATACACTAGCATATTTCAGTGATGTAAAATCGTCTTCATTACTTTTTTTGCAAAATGTAGTAACCCATTACTGGGATGAAAAAACCGAATCTTACTGTCATGTTGGTCCTGAAAAATGGACAAATATAATGCAGGAAATGATTTTATGTCAATTGTGTTACCACTGGTATCATGCTAATTGCGTAGGATTGAATAAAAAACCCAAACATTTTATTTGCTTAGAATGCAACCATGACTGATTTACCAATATGTTTTTGCGTTAACTGTAATTTAAACTGTATTTGTTTGTATATTATTTTTATTTTATTTTATTAATTAAATTTATGTTTTTTTAGAAAATAAACTCTAATATATATATATATATATATATATATATATATATATATATATATGATTTATTTGTTATTTTATTTCAATTATGTTGCGCTTCGTAAAACTAGTCTTTATATATATATTTTGTTTCGTTTACATTTATTTTAAAGTTTATATTTTAAAATATCATAATCGATTTTTCTTAGACTACCTTTAGGCCCGCTACTCACTATTTGCTTCGATTTATTAATTCACATGCATGAACGCATTGACTGTACATTATTATAACACTAAAACAGATTTACCAGTAAGCTCATGAGAGAGTAAGTTTATCTTACACTGTGGTTGTATTACACCAATTTAGATGATTTTTTTTAAATGAAAGTCTCTGGTTACCGAATACCGATACCGTTCAACCAACACCCGCATAGGCGACACTACCAAAATATATCGTTTTACATGCACGGTGGGTGTTGCGGCACGCTTGTTAGTTTTATTTAATTCGTCCACATGGATTTCATGTACTTTTCATGCGAGTGCTTTGCATAATAAATGGCCGCGCAACGAATTGCATGGACAAACGAGAACCACCTCCACAGTATGCGGAACAAATCGGCGAATAGTGAGTAGCGGGATCAAGGGCTAAGTATCGTAAGACTTAAGCTAAATGTCGTTAAGTATGCTATATCTACCTGTTTTTCCTTTACTTATACGTATAACAAATAGTAGTGCCACCGTATATTTAACGAAATACGGTGGTAGTGCTAATAAAAATACGTTTAATATTATTAATATTATTATTATTATTTGTTACCTGTTTTGAACATTGTGAGTCAAGTTAATCTAGGCTTTTTTTGCATTTTACTAACTCGGTTTTTTGGTAAATTAAATGATTTTTTTCAGTGTCACGTGAATGCAAAAATTCTCAATGTAATGTAGTTTGGCTCACAGTGCAAGTGCATATAGTGGTTTGTAATAAATTAGTTAGGATTAGGCTTAAACTTTTAAAACAGTTTTAAATATTAGTAAGGAGTAGGTACTTGAAAACCTATGAATATTTCTGTAAACAATACATAAATGATAAGTAGATTTATTTTTATTATTATTATAAAAAAGTTTGAGTTTTATTCTACTATGTTAATTATTTATTTAAATTCTAGAATAAAAATGTTTTGCATTTTGCATGAAAGACTAGTCTCTTCTTAAATCACTCGATAAGTCTGAAATATTTTAATGAATATATTTTTATATTAAATGTGTATTAAAAAGTTATTTATTATATCTTTTTAAATCCCTATCAACATTGCAAACAAAATGCCGGGTTAATGTAAAAAAAAGTAACTCAGTAACTTTAAGAAAATTTAGTTTGTAGTTTTCGTAAACACAACTATTTTAAATCAATTATCATATCATTTAAATAGCGTTAGAAACATTTTTTAATTTAACGACTGTACAATTCATGTAAAAGAGGATTAGAGAAAATTCGTTTATGGCAGCACAAAGCTTTTAAGCCTGTTCCAAATGTAAAGTTTTATTAAATTTGAATAAAAATTGGCGATGACAGCACCCTTCTTACCTAAAAGTACAGGAGTAAAGTGGGTCCTATGGGCCTCATAGAGAAAATTTGTTTATGACAGCAGAAGGTAATCATAAAGCTTGTTCCAAATATGAATTTTTATTACATTTGAATAAAAATTAGCGGTGACAGCACGTTTTTTCTCTAAAAGTACTGGAGTAAAGTGGGTCCTAGGGGCCTCTTAGAAAAAATTCGTTTAAGACAGCATAAAGTAAACATAAAGCTTACTCAAAATATAAAGTTTTATTAAATTTGAATAAAAATTAGCGGTGACAGCACGATTTTTCTCTAAAAGTACAAGAGTAAAGTGGGTCTTAGGGGCCTCTTAGGGAAAATTCGTTTATGGCCGCATAAAGCTATTAAAAAGCCTGTTCCAAATGTAAAGTTTTATTAAATATAAATAAAAATTGGCGATGACAGCATCCTTTTTCCCTAAAAGTACAGGAGTAAAGTAGATCCTAGGGGCCTCATAGAGACAATTTGTTGATGACAGCAGAAGGTAGTCATAAAGCCTGTTCCAAAAATGATTTTTTATTGAATATGAATTAAAATTAGCGGTGACAGCACGATTTTTCTCTAAAAGTACTGGAGTAAAGTGGATCCTAGGGGCATCTTAGAGAAAATTCGTTTATGACAGCATAAAGTAAACAAAAAGATTGTTCAAAATATGAAGTTTTATTAAATTTGAATAAAAATTGGCGGTGACAGCACGATTTTTTTCTAAAAGTATAAGAGTAAAGTGGGTCTTAGGGGCCTCTTAGAGAAAACTCGTTTATGGCAGCATAAAGCTATTAAAAAGCCTGTTTCAAATGTAAAGTTTTATTAAATTTGAATAAAAATTGGCGATGACAGCACCCTTTTTCCTTAAAAGTACAGGAGTCAAGTGGGTCCTAGGGGCCTCATAGAGAAAATTTGTTCATGACAGCAGAATAAAATCATAAAGTCTGTTCCAAATATGAATTTTCATTGAATATAAATAAAAATTAGCGGTGACAGCACGTTTTTTCTCTTAAAGTACTAGAGTAAAGTAGATCCTAGGGGCCTCTTAGAAAAAATTCGTTAATAACTGCATAAAGTAAATATAAAGCTTGTTCAAAATATGAAGTTTTATTAAATTTTAATAAAAATTAGCGGTGACAGCACGATTTTTCTCTAAAAGTACAAGAGTAAAGTGGGCCCTAGGGGCCTCCTAAAAAAAAATCGTTTATGGCAGCATAAAGCAATCATAAAGCTTGTTCCAAATGTAAAGTTTTATTAGGTTTGAATTAAAATTAGCGGTGACAGCACGTTTTTTTCTCTAAAAGTACAGGAGTAAAGTGGATCTTAGGGGCCTCTTAGAAAAAATTCGCTTATGGCAGCATAAAGCTATTAAAAAGCCTGTTCCAAATGTTAAGTTTTATTAAATTTAAATAAAAATTGGCGATGACAGCACCCTTTTTTCCTAAAAGTACAGGAGTAAAGTGGGTCCTAGGGGCCTCATAGAGAAAATTTGTTTATGACGGCAGAAGGTAATCATAAAGCCTTTTCCAAATACGAATTTTTATTAAATTTGAATAAAAATTAGCGGTGACAGCACGTTTTTTCTCTAAAAGTACAAGAGTAAAGTGGGTCTTAGGGGCCTATTAGAGAAAATTCGTTTATGGCAGCATAAAGCTATTTAAAAGCCTGTTCCAAATGTGAAGTTTTATTAAATTTTAATAAAAATTGGCGATGACAGCACCCTTTATCCCTAAAAGTACAAGAGTAAAGTGGGTCCTAGGGGCCTCATAGAGAAAATTTGTTTATGGCAGCAGAAGGTGATTATAAAGCCTGTTCCAAATATGAATTTTTATTAAATTTGAATAAAAATTAGCGGTGACAGCACGTTTTTTCTCTAAAAGTACTAGAGTAAAGTGGGTCCTAGGGGCCTCTTAGAGAAAATTCGTTTATGACAGCATAAAGTAAACATAATGGTTGTTTAAAATATGAAGTTTTATTAAATTTGAATAAAAATTAGCATGTGACACAATTATTTTCTCCCTATGTTTTTACATAGAAATGAACCACGAGCCAATTTTGTATGTCCCCGTGAAAACTGCTCTACCGTTGCTTTTATTTCATTTAATTCATACTATAAACATGTAAGTAGGTTTCATAAACAACGTCAGTTTACTAGCAAAATTAAACCATTAATTGAGGCGTTAAGAGCCAGAGTGGACCATCCCACAAAAATCTAAAATATTAGGTAAACCTTGTTTTGTGTAGTTTATGGCCATTTTTTGGTGCCAGAACGGACCAGCTGAGCTTGAAGCATATTGTCACAGATGGCAGCACTTACTAGGTTAGTCCAGTTGCACTAATTTAATTACAACTGGACGCCATATTGGACCATGTGGCTTGGTCCGCTTTGGCGTTCTGTTAAACTGTCGTTTGGTTCGGTAGTAGATCTAAACTAATCTAAACTTTGTTGCCAGATATTAGTGAATTACGCTTTAAATAATGGCTTCAGTCAGTTACTTAGGTAGCATTACGGACCAGGAAAATCAGGAAATAGAAGGTAATGTTAATTCGTCCATAGATTTATGTTATTCGCCTTTTCACAAAGTTTTAACCTAACTTTTAGGCCAAAGATCAAGTAGTGAAAGGGAACCTTCTGTTTTTGAAGACAATGGAAGCTCCGATGAATTTGTGCCACCAGATTCAGGTTCAGAGAGTAGTTCTAGTATTGAAGAGCACGTGATTCAAGAACCTACGTTAGAAGAAAAAAAGCAAAAAACGAGAAAGCGTCAAAGAAATGAGAGTGAATGGAAGAAAAATAAACGGAAGTTTCTTCGTGCTAGTGGTAAGGAGTACATTAATGTAAATGGAAGCACTGTGCCATCAAAAATATTTTCTCCGGCTGAATCGTGCTGCAAATTAGAATGCCATAAGTCATTTAGTTTTGAAATGCAGACACAACTTAACAATAAATTTTATGAGCTGGCCAATTTTGACCTTCAAAACGCATATATATTTTCCCAAGTTAAAGTTAGACCTGTTGCCCGTCATTATTCGCAGAATAATGGTACCCCTAGCAAAAAATCTAAAAATCTAACACGAGAATATTATTTACCTAATAATCAGGGGCATGATAGGAAGATTTGTAAAAGTTTATTTAAAAAGATTCTTGATGTATCAGACGGTAAACTTGATAGAACTCTTAAGAATAAACCTAATTTAGTATTCCAAGTAGATCAACGTGGGAAGCACCCTCCAGCAAACAAAACCTCAGTTGAAAGGGTGGATGGGGTTTGTCGATTTATTGAAAAATTTCCCACTTATATTTCGCATTACTCAAGACACAAGAGTGAGAGAAATTATCTTGGTCCAGATTTGAATATTCGAATTCTTTATAACGAGTACAAGAAAAATATTACAAATCCGCTTTCAGAATATAAGTTTCGTGATATATTTAATACGAAATTTGATTTACACTTTCATCCACCCATAGTAGACTCATGTAAAACATGCGATTCGTTAGATAATAAAATAAAATTTGAAGCTGACCCACAAAAATGTCAAGAATTAAAATTTAACCTTGAACTTCACCAATGCAAAGCCAAGCAACTTACAGACGCCATGGATCTAGATTCAAAACTTTTAACGGAAGATGGCGTTACGGTCATCGCTTTTGATTTAATGAAAACACTGCCTACACCTGTCATCTCTACCGGAATAACCTATTATAAAAGACAGTTATGGACTTACTGTCTTGGAGTCCATAACTTGCAGACTAATCAAGCCACCATGTTTGTGTGGGATGAATCTGTTGCATCTCGGGGAGCACAAGAAATTGGTTCCTGCCTTATATACTACATTAAAAATTTTGTGACAACGAAAAAAATTATAATGTATTCTGATGGATGTGGTGGTCAGAATAGGAACATTAAAATGACATTAATTTGTAATTATATGGTTCATTCTCAAGAATTTTCGGTGGAAGAAATTCAGCATAATTTTTTAGTTAACGGCCATTCTTTTATGTCTTGCGATAGAGACTTTGGTCTTATCGAAAAAAATAAAAAGTTTCACCCAAATATTTATGTTCCTAAAGATTGGATAAATGTTATCTTAACGGCTCGAAAGAAAGATCCATTTAAAATGGTTGTGATGGATAAAGAAAATTTTTTTTCTACAGCCAATTTAGAAAAACTAATTACAAATAGAAAAATAAGCTTAGACTCCACAAAAGTTCAGTGGCTAAAAATGCACAGTATTATTATAAAAAAAGAAGATGCCTTCATAATTTATTTTAAATATGGCATAAGTGAAACTCAACCTTTACAAAAATTTGATATTCAGAAAAGAAATATTTCAAAAGATCAGATTTTGGCACCACTGCCGTTATTGTATCCAAATGGAAACTGCGTAACTGCTGCGAAAAAGCAAGATCTCTTGCAATTGATTGAATTTATTCCACCGATTTTTCATAACTTTTTTCATTCACTAAAGTGTTCTATGTCTGCCCAAGATGATATTAATATTGTCGACAATAATAACGAATAAAATGTTTTTGCTTTTTTTAGAACGTTCAGTTTGGTTGTTTAGTTCGGTTTAAGTTTTTTTTTTACAGTTTTTAGTTGAAGAGAGCATTTATATTATTTAGTAGTGCTTTAGCTGACATATTTGTAATTTTGCAAATAAAATAACTCAAATTTCAATGATCATTGTTTCATTTTAGTCTAGTCCCATATGTAGAAATCAAGACTTACAAAAACCAGAACGGACCAACCCACAAAAATTTTTCACATCAAGCAAATTTAGACTTTTTGAGAATCCCTTTTAAAAATATTATATTATTTGAGTATTTTTGCAAAAAAAATATGCCAATAAAATTCTTATTTTTATGACAAAAAAAAGTTAAATAAATCGATTAACTTTAAACCTCATTATTTCCATTATATAATGATGAGGATAGTCCGCTCTGGTTCTCAACGCCTCAATTTGTAAAATGAAAAATTGTCAGTATATGATGAAATATCGAAAAGAATTATTTAGTCATTTAAATACTCATCTTAAAAAAAATAAACTGGTCGTTTGTCCATTTTTATCTTGTAATTTAAGCATTAAAAATATAAACACTTTAAAGAGTCATATTCTAAGAAAACATACTAATGATTTTCATTCTAATGGAGCTATTGGATGTAATATACAAAAAAATATTGTCTATGAAAATAATATGTCAGACGTTAGTGAATTAGATTTATTTCTTGAAATGGGAAATATGCCCCAAAATATGGACATACCAACCAAAATACAAGTTTGTCTTGAAAAAGATGATATGGAGACTCTTCTTGAACAAAAAATTGCTTCTTTATATTTATCTTTACCAGACGAAATTTTTTTTAAACGATAGAATATTGCAAACTCTTATAGAAGGCTTCTTGGACATACATAACATAAACAAAGACTTTTTATTAAAAAAAATGCAAACGGCTGGAGTAGACAGCAAAATAATACAAACTATTTCTGACGATTATTTTGCTTTCGATCAGTTACATACTCGTGGTTCCGGCCCATTGCGAAACAAATATAGCAGGATTAGTTATTATAAAAAAAATTTAGTTATGTTGAACCGGTAAAAATTTCTTTGGGGAAAATTGGAAATGTAGAACATTTTTTTTATTACGTGCCGATTTTGCTTACCTTAAAAAGTTTGTTGGCAGATGAAAACATTTTTAACAAATGTAAAAACGAAGAAATGTTAGTTCAAAACTCAGGTAAAATATATAGTGACATAACAGATGGCCTATGCTACAAAAAAGGTACATTTTTTGTAGCATAAATGTAAGGGAAACTAATTTTAAAGGTTCTATAACAGCCGTTTTAGGGGACAGTTTGGGAAGCCACCAAGTAGGAGGGTTTAAAGAGAGTTTTAATATTCATAGACACTTTTGTCGATTTTGCGATATTTCAAACTTTTCCGGAAATGACCCAGAAAAAATGATGGGCACCTTGAGAAACCCTCAAAATTACTCTCATGATGTTAATATGGCTCTTATGCCAGAAGGCGATGGCTTAGGTATTAAGACAAACTCGATATTAAATGAGTTAAAATATTTTCATATTTGTAATCCAGGATTACCACCTTGCTTAGCCCATGATTTCTTGGAAGGCATTGTGCAACATGATTTAATACTTTACTTACATTTTTTGGTGAAAAAAAAAAATATTAACATACACATACATCAACAATGCATTAAAAATGCATTCTTTTCAAACAAAAGAAAATCAAAGCTATCCCCCTCTCACAAAAACTTCCAAAAAGCTTGATGGAAATGCTTCCCAAAACTTATGGCTTCTAAATATCCTTCCCATTGCTTTTTTTGAAAAATACGAAGTTTTAAGTTCTTTTAAAGTTTGGACTTTAATTTTAAAACTAAGAAAAATCGTTAATATACTAATGTCATTTAGAATTTCTGAAAATCAGGTGGCTTATTTAAGCTGTTTAGTTTATGAATATGTTTCGGAAAGGTGCGTTGAATTTCCGGAAGCTATCTTAAGACCTAAACATCATTTCGCTTTACATTATCCATATTTAATTAAAATATTTGGCCCTTTGCGTCATTTATGGACATTACGATTTGAAAGCAAACATCGCTATTTTAAGAACGTTATTCGTCACAATTTGAATTATATTAATGTAGGTATTGAAATCATTATCAGAAAAACATTAATATTTACAAGCCCTAAACTATAGTCGAAATTTGCCCATAATTTTTAATGACTCAATTCAATGCTCGGATATTAAAGAAATTAAATTTAGCCAGTTTTCTGATAATGTAACTCGTATACTTGAAACACACAACCAATTAATAATTAAATTTATTTCTAATCAAATTTTAATTAGAAATATATCATACAAAAGTGGCATGATACTCTGTTGCTCTAAAAATGAATTTTGTGAATACGTTTTACTTCGTATAGAATATATTTTCTTAAATGAACAAACAGATAAAGTGTTATTTGTTGGAAATCAAATTATTACTTACTACAACGAAGATGCTGGAATTTATCTCGAATGCAAGGATTCAAAACATTGCAAATGTTCAAGTTTGGAAAAAAATAAAATAATTTCTTGTTTATACGAAGATCTAATCTTACTTGAACCTGTTTTGGTATATAAAACACTTTCTTTTAATATGTATTATTTTCCATCTTCCCCATTAGAAGAAAACTAAATAATCTAGTTCAAGAAATTGACCACGTTTATTTCTCGAGCTTTAACCAGATTAATTACGAATGGGATTAAAAATAAAATGAATAAAAATTTTAAAATAAACGCCGCATAATGTAGCTTGAATGTTTAATCCAATCCTGCAAATGTTTGGGATTAAACTAAAATTTTTAATCATTTTATTTTTAATCCTTTTCGAAATTAATCCGGATTCACCTTGTGAAATAAACGAGGTCATTTTTAAATTTAGTATTTTTATACCAAAGTTTTCTGAACAAAAATCGTGCCACCCTAAAGGACCACATTTTAACTTAGTTATTTTTTTAGCTACCCACCTCAGTTGAAAGTGTCAAAACATTTGAATTTTTAACTCCAGAAAGAGTAGCCCATATGCCGTGTGGCCCATCGAAAATGTTTCGCAGGGAATTACAAGGTGGAAAATAAGTTTTCCGCAAAATCCAAAAACACTTAAATTATGTTTTCACGGGGTAAACCTTTTGACGAAAAAAGCAGAGTCGAACTTTCAACACTCTAGGTGTGTTATCTTTTTTGTAATGGGAAGGCGTACAAATGATATTTTATAAATTTCTGTTTGTATTTTGAAAATATGGAGTAAGAATCTAAATATTTAAAGTTTTTATCATATTGTGGGTATTTGAATGCTCCATATAATCTAAAAAACATATTCAAAAAGTAAGCAGCATTGTTTAGAAATTGACAAGCCCTTATTAATGACTTGAACCCCGTTCCCATTTGAAAAAAAGGGGATGATACTTCTTTTCATTGAAATGAATAAGATCTGGAACGATCAGCTTTAAATGATGTTTGAATATAAAAGTTAAAGCCAGTTGCAGCATAGCAACCCTGACCTTAGACCAGGTAAACAAACTTTGTTTACCTCGTCCAAGACCCTGACTCACACACATCATTTTCTCCCTTCCCATTTAACTGCATGACAGAATCATCTAGCCATCATTTTCTTTAAGAATGACCTCACTTTGCATATACGGCGAGCGCGTGCCTCTGCTTTAGAAGTAGAAGGTCTGACTATGCTTTTTTGTGTCAAAATATGTACCCACTGTCCCCCCTCGGGGACATATTTGTCTTGTATTTGGAAATTGCCAAAAAGTTATTTTCAACCATTTAATACCCTGCGGTGCGTTTTCAATGGTCAATTAGCCAATGATATACTTCCGATTCTACTTTTATGTTTTAGTTAATAATGGATCTAATATTCTTCAAAGTGTGGGACAACAAAAGGATTCAAAAGGCAGTAATATATTTGGAAGATGGGGAAGATCTGGTGTTAAGGCTTATTTGCAAAGGTAAAAACTTAAACCGTAATAAACTTGAGGGACATCATTTTACGCTCTTAAATATTACAGTTTTTTGTAATATTAAATAAGTTGAGAGTTACGCAGGCCCCTTTGCACCAAGCAATCAATATTTAAGGTTACTTAGTTAAGTAAGTAAGTTTTTTATGGTCCCTTTAGAGAGAGCATACTTAAGTCTCCGAATTTCTAGACAAGTCTGGAAATTCGCAGACTTAACTGATAAATACTTCCTAAAAATAATATGACGTCTGGTGACAAACAATTTCCATGTTAAGTAATGCTTAACTTTAAGTAACCTTAAATATTGCTTGGTGTAAACGGGCCTGACACTTTTCTTCACTAAAAAAAATTATTATTTGAAGGATTTTTTTTTATTTGCAGCGTCAGAAAAATTTGATTTCAACGGTAGTCAGTTGGTATTAGAAAAGGACGGAACACCCATTATAGAAGACATAAGCTTGAAGCATTTTAAAGAGGAAACTTTTATGCTACTTTCACCAATAGATATTTGGCTCAGAGAGGGGGATACCTTGTCCACGGCAACAACCTTATCTAATACTTCATTTGATGTATCATTCATTGGAGAACAAAATGCCGTAGCCTTTGCTAATGATGTTATTATTGCTAAATCATTACCGGAATCTGTAGAAATCGTTAGTAATAATAGCACATTGCAGAATGGAAATAGTCCCATTGGCGACGATACTATTTCTACAATAATTTTACCTGTAAGTGACACAAAAACTGATACAACAAGTAAAATAAACAGCAACTCAGAATACATGTGGCATGAATTTCAAATACCCTGGGAATCTATACCAGAGTATATGTTTACTTCATGTAAGGAAGGAAAACGTGACCGAGGCATAATTACTCATATAATCCATGTTATAGTCAACAAAATGAGAGAGATAAAAGAATATCTGCCCACAACAGCTATCAAGATCGTAACAAAAACAATAATTGATAAGTTTCCCCAAACATTTCGTGACGTGGACGACGACGGTGTGGTGATCGGAGATGGGTCATATTCCATATTTAAAAAAATTCAAGACAGAAATAATTATCTTAACAGACCACACAAAAGAAAAGGTGATGGTTTAAAGAACCCAGTAATCAACAAAAAAAAACGAATAGCGGCATCAACGGGTTGTATAGAGATTCCTTTGCGTATACTTCCATCGGAAGAAAATAACTCGGAAACACTACCATTTGATGAAAATGACCCCAATTTTTCCGAAAAAATGGAACAGGCGTTTTTGAATCAAAAAATGTTTTTAAATGAAAATCCAACAATACAACAAATTAAAACCACTTGGCCAATTTTATTGTCATACAAAGGAGCTTTATACTTCTTTTCGAAAAATACAAATTCTGATCTTAATGTTCTCGACAATATAGATGATGCAAAATACAAAAAAATTTGCCGCTTAACAGATCGTGACGTTAACATTGAAAAAAATGGCCAATTGCTGGAAATACTTCTTATAATCTCTGAATATTTCAAAGAGGAGCCCGAAAATTGTTTCAAAAAAGTTGAGGTGAGTTTTTTTATATAAAAAAGCTTTTCGATATTCTAAAATCCTGTATTTTTACTTTACAGGCCTTAGTGGAGGGATCTGAACTAATTAGAGAGAACATGCACCCTATGATTTACCACATTGCAGGTAAGTAAAACTACTCCCTAGAGATAATAAAAATATATATAGACGGATTCTGGGAGTTATCAATAAATTTCCTTTTGTCTACCACTGTCTTTGAATATTAAAGTTATTATGCTTATTTCACGAGGTTAATCCGGATTAATTGCGAATGGGGTTAAAAATAAAATAATTGAAAATTATCAAATAAGCACCGCTTTAATCTGGATTTAAATTTTAGGCCAATCATTCAAGTCCAAGTTGTAATAAAAATCGAATTCACAAAAGGTGGTTATTTCAGAATTAATCCAGATTAACCTAATGAAATAATCCTTAGTAAATAACTACATAGATGCTCTTTTAGAATAACTTAAATTGTTATAACACCTGGGTTATTTTTTTCAGTTGCAGATAACAAATTTCAAGTTTTTTACGAGGGATGTGCTGTGGCACAAATGAACACTTTTCCGGAGGCCTTCAAATATGCGTTTGCATTGTTTTTTAATTTTAATTTAAGATATCCCCCTTTAATGTCTCACACGTTTGAAATGATTCAAAGATATTTTTTGAAGATACACCCTGATCAAGGCACTAAAGTCAGCTTAAACTTAAAAGGCAAGAAAAAGAACGCTAAACATCGAGTTCTTAATTTAATGAATAAATTAAGAAACCTGTAACGCAAATCAGATTTAGGTTAAAGGTTGCTTGATTTAGTTTGTAAAGGTGGTAAATAATAATTTTTAATTTTTGTTGACTCTATAGAGAGGTTTTGTTTGTATTTAATGTTTGGGATGGTTTAGGTTTTTGTACGATTATGAGAAGTTTGTGTTAAAGGTTCCTTAATTTAGTTTATAAAGGCGGTATGTTACAGCTTTAAATTTATTTTTGTTGACCATACAGAGAGGTGTAGTTTGTGTTTAACGTTTAGTTTGAGATAGTTAAGTTTTTGTACGATTTATAGGGATGTTTGCCTTTTAAAAGATCTCTGAACTTAATTCACTTAAATGTAGTTTGTCTTTAATGTTTAGTTTGAGTTAGTTTAATTTTTGTATGATCTATAGAGATGTTTGCGTTTTAAAAGATCTCTGAATTTAGTTTATAAGGGCGGTACGTAATAACTTTTAGTTTTTGTTGCCATTACAGATAGCTATATTATGTGTTTAGTTTATGTTGTATATGGGTATAATTTTGTTTATACTTACAAAAAATATCATTTTTACTATTTTCCAGATACTGCAGCTGGCTTACCATAAAAACAAGAGCATAAAAGATGACAAAAATATTTATTGTTACTAATAAATAGATGTTTACAAAGGCTTCTGTATGCAAATGCGGCCACAAACCTCGTTCTTCTTCACACAGTTTTAAAAGAATGAGTAATTCTATTTTTTGAGTAATTCTGTATTTTTTTTATGAGATATATGTGAAGAAACATCATCCATTTAACGCCGGCAAGATGGACGGTTTTCCAGCCTCACATATCGGTTTTTCAAAAATTTTAGTTCTTCGTTCTTTTAAAACTGTGTATATAAAAAGAGAAACTTGTAGTTGCGCCTTTGGGATAGACATCATTATACTATTTGTCTATCACTGCCTTTTTTTGTTTCTGTTTTTATGGTAATCAAGCAAGAGTCCCCGGATAATACAAAAAATATTTTTTTCAACTGTAATATTAGCACTTATTCTCAATCTGAATGCTGTCAACTGATATGTAATGCAAGTTTTTAGTATTAAAGGATCTCGTTTTGTCATTTAAAATTATTTTTAAAATGTTATCTGTTTATTTTTCATACACTACCAAGTAGTTATGTCTATGTGTTTAAGTATATGTATAAAAATAATATAATGTTCTATGGAATAAACGATTTTTATTTTTGTATAATTTGATGTTTAATTTATCAAAAAAACTCGATTTTCTTTACCTATATACATGAACCTTTGTATAAAGTGTTCTGGGAAATCCGAGGGGGACATAATTTCTTTAAATATTCAGTTTTTTGATACCAAATTACATCCGAAATATCCTATAATGGCTGTGTAAATATACAGGATGTCCCAGTAAGGATGACTGGGTAAAGTTTCTCGTGACCCATGAGTGCTACAGGTGATGCGCAAAATAAAAATAATTATCAAAGTGGCCAAAGGAAATTACTGGAAAATATTTTTGGCAATGCAAAGTTTTTATGCCGCTTTTAGCTAAAATTGGCAAAATTACATCGATAAAAATATTTTTCAGTCATTTCCTTTAACCACTTTGATACTAATTTTTTTTGCGCACCTGTAACACTTATAGGTTACCGAAAACTCTACCTAGTCACCCTTACGTGTCTGGGACACCCTGTACAAAGTAATTCTACACAAAAAGAATAATATTGGTAAAAATACAACGTAAATTTCACTTGTGAAAATGCATGTTATAATGTATATTTACATTGTATTTTTACACTTTTTCATTTAAAATTCCATCTGAAAAATAATATTTTCAATGTGATTATACTCGCGATTTTATATATTTTTACATATTAGGTTTACATATCTCTAAGTAAAAGTCAAATTTAAAAATAATATTTCAAATGTAGTTTTACATAGAAATTAAATAGCCACGGAATTTTACACCGACTTACGTGGGTCCAAAGTTGCCAACGTAAGTCGGTGTAATTTTACTAAATCTTTTTTAACAGTGTAGTCTCAATACCTCTCCACTTCCCATTCACACCTAAATTCTTTATAGCTTAACATGCATGTTAATGTATTACACTCATATAAAAAAAATACAAATTGGAAATCACTACAAAATAAATTAGTTTAAATAGTTTGAAATATGTACAGGATGGAACCTTATATTTTGTCTCGTCCCCTCTCAGTCGGTCTGTGGGAAATATCTGAAAATCTTAAATGCAATCATTATATTCAAAATAGTGAGCTCATTGTCACCTTTAAAACTGCGATTTACACATGAATGACCACTGATTGTTGTTTCAAACAATTGTAGGTATAAAATGTGTAAAGTGTATAAACTCTAGCAGCAAATATATTAATAAGTGTTCATTTTAGGAGTAATGTATGTTAAAAGAAATGGCTTTAAAGTTGTGTTCCAAAATAGGTATTTTATGATAATAGTTACTAGCCTAATGAATTTCGTTCTTACATTATCAGCAAAATAGACCTTAAAATCGCTTAAAGGATGAATAACATATCTGTGGCACAGACTTCACTACTTATAAAACTTGGCATAATCATATTAATTACATTAAAAATATTATTTATGTTTATTAAATTGTCTGTTTTAGATATATAGTATGCAGGAATAATAAACGTTTAGGGTGCAAAGCGAGTGGAAAAATTATAACTGTTGGGAACAATTCTCATTTTAGTTATACAGTGGCCCACCATAATCATACAGATGAAGAAAACCAAATAAGTGTCACGGAATTCAAGAAACAGCTAAAGGAGGCTTGCATCCAACAAAGAGGCAATTTAAAGGACATTTATGACCGTATTGCCATAAGGTTAGATAAGTAAATTCTTTTTTTTTTTAGTTTAAAACTAGAATTTAAAAAACTTCATTCTGTTTTATTAGTCATTGTGAATAATTATGTTTTATACTAATTAATATTGGCTTAAGCTTGAGGAAACTTGACCAACTGCTCAAAAATTTAAGATGGGTTGCACCCCCAGTTCCAGTCCTCCCACACTTATTGAAGTAGATATGCAAATTTGTTAACAAGTTAGTTTAGATTTGGTATACAAAATAAAATTTGCTAGCAAAGATATCAAGTTTATAATCCATACATGTAATTTTTTCCAAATTTTAGGTTTGTGAATGGAGCAGTTATGGTGCCGTACAATTCCATTAGATCCTCCATGTTAAGATGGAAGCAGTCGACGACACCAAATATTCCAGGAAGCTTGGAACAATTATCATTATTTCTTCAGACAGGTGAGTGGGTTAGATATAGCCATTGCAGTAATGGTCCGTTTTTTTCAGGTAGTGTAGCAAGTGAGGAGGGTCAAGCGGTAATTTTTGGAAATACTGAATTTATACGTAACTTCAGTAATTCCCAAACCACTTTTATGGATGGCACATTCAAGTCGGTTCCAAGAAGACCAGCATTTGAGCAGATATTAACTATATTTGCTAAATGCATGGATCATGTAAGTGCAAATAAAAATCCTAATTAAGGGAATTTATATTTTATTTGCCAGGTATGTTATAAATTAACTTGTAATGGGACCTTTGCAGTCTTCTTTTGTTGTATTCCTATGTTTTTGTTTTGTACTATATATTAAAAGAGATCTTTACCACAATCAACCGCAGTACATTTGACATTTTTCACATATGTGGCTTATATTATATGACAAAGTTTTAAATTTTTGTTATGTTAGAAATTACAAAGACAAAAGACAAAAAGAGTGACTTAAAATAAGACTATTTATATTGGAAGTTATCGAGCACACACATTTGTACTCGTAAAAATTTTTTTTTTTTATAAAGTATATTTTTTTCCTAGGCTTTTCCTTTGATACATGTATTCATGGAACGAAGAACCAAAACTCTATATGAAGCCATGTTCTAGTATCTGTTGGCAAGTTTTCCAAATTTTGTGAATGGAGCAGTTGTTACTGATTACGAAGCAGCTTTAATAGAAGCACTGAGAACTTCTTATCCAGAGGCAACATTGCATGGATGCTTTTTTCATTATTGTCAGGTATTAAATGACATTAATTCAAAGTGGTGTAAAGTAAATTTAGCATATCAGTGACTTTTTTATGAAATATCACATTCTAAAATTTTAACACTTTCATCAAAATATTTGTTACTTAAATTCATTTTAAGTTTTAGTACTTAAAGTAAATAAGTAAGTAAATTGTTTTCCATATTTATTTATTTTATTTATTTACTTATCCACGGCGTAGCCATTTTACAATTGTAGATACATCTACAATAGAATTTATAAAATAAAATCACTAACATTACAGATATTTCCTAAATCACACAGGAATAACATCACAAGATTTTAACAACAACTTAAATTTCCTAAAGCTCGAGCCAAATATAATAAAATGTTCTCTATTATTAACTTCATTGGCTAATTTCATCATTATTCTTGCAATAATTAGTTGGGTGAAAAGGTATTGCAAAAATATTATTCAATTCAATTCAAAATATGCTTTATAATCAAAGATTAGTATCTTGTTGACAAAGGCAATTGTAAAACCATATTAGAAAAAATTAAAAATGAATAAAATAAAAATAAAATAATCTATGATGAAACAATATAAAGATTCAAGTTGGTTGAGGAAGTCAAACAAAATATTAGTCAGTAAAAAAAACAAAAAAGAAATATCACATCATAATTAGTGTTCCTACCTCTTCTCTGACTTTATTAAGTGTGGTAATTTACCTTTAACAATATTTTGTAAAAAAAACCATACAGTCAGCCATACACCTTTTAGACTGTTACATTTGAAGAGAAGATCTAACATAGAGAGAATTGTGTTGTAATCATTCATCAAGGTTTATAAATTCCCTATAAACAGCATAATTGGGGGACCAAACCACTGAACAATATTCCAGGAGGGATCAAAAAGCAACAGTCATTTTGTGTTTGATATATTTCATATTTTTAAGTTCAAATGAAGTTCGACATTTTTTTAAAAATAATTCCATTTTATTTAAATTGAAATTTCATCCGTTTTTTTTTTTGTTTTGTAGGCTGTGCTACGTGAAGCTAAAGCTCTAGGAATAGTTAGACAAATTGAGGGAAATCATAATGGAAGAATTCTTCTTAGAAAATACTACGCTTTAGCTCTTTTACCGCCTGAAACGATTTCACCTACATTGGCATCTTTACAGGTATTTTTTTTTCTTTTTGCAATCTGATTCATGTTATAACTATTATTTGATTAAGGATAATATGGAGTTTGGACAAATGTTTAGAAGCTTAAACGAATATATAAGAAGACAATGGATAGAACGTGTCACCCCATAACACTTCAGTGTATTTCAACAAAAACATCGAACAAATAATATTATGGAATCATACCACAGCAGACTTAATAGCAAATTAACAAGGCACCCTGGTGAATGTGATTTAATGGGTATATTTATATATTTATTTACTAGGGGAGGAGATAATTGAATTTACTTATATCTGTGTGATCAGCTGATTCCAATATCCATTAAATTATTAGTAGTAGTACTTATCGCACCAATTGGAATACAAGTTTTTTTTGTACAATATTTAATTATTTTAATATTTAATTTAGAGACCCTAATTGATATACAAGACACTGCAGCCATCGAGTTCACACAGTTGGAAACTGGGAGAGATGTGTTCAGGGTAGCAAAGAAGAACACCCTATTTGATCTACGTTTGCGTCAGGCGTGGAACAAATTGTCAGATGGCCGCTTTACTGTGGAAGATTTTCTAAGACAAGCCGTTCATTTTGTTGAGGAACTTGAAAATCAGATTGCTAATTTAAATTCAGAGAATGATGACCCTATTTTAGCAGAACCCCATATGTTAGGCCCTCCGGTCCTAGTTAATGTCATTATGGATCCAAATGCCCAGCCCCCCTCTTGTTTTTTATGCAGAGTCTACACCACTGGCCCAAGTAGCTCCGCCCATTCCACCTCTTGTTCATACTGAACCGCCTCCTCTAATTTATTTTCGACCTGGAGATCATGGTGTTAATCCTTTCCTTCTAGCCCAAGAGCCCCCGATTGCTCCAAACTCCCTAACCCTAGAACCCTATCAAGAGGAACAATTAGAAGAACAACTTTCAACGTCACACTCCCCCTTGTCCGAGATAACTTTTGCTGGAGAGGGCCAGCTCCGTCCAAATTCTGCTTCTCCAGACCCTGATCCTCCCTATAATTTTCCTGCTATTCCAGAAGGTATCGGAAGATTGTTTGGTCAATTAGGGAATCACGAAGAAGTTGTAGAACAGCCTGTACGCCGTAAGTAACTAGTATAGAAGAGTATATTGATAGTTTATTATGCGCTTTAAAAAAAAATTCAATCTTGCATCTTATCTCTTTCATTTTTTGATTGTTATTAGCCTTACAAAGACTTATGTCAATGTACATGGGAGAGATAGAAATTTATTCTATTGCAAATAAATTTACATGAGTGCAATGAGTTGATTTTTCTAATAATTCTTTTTTGTAATAGATTAGTTTTATTTAAATCTGTTGATTGATGCCAGTAAATAATACCATAGTATGCGAGTGAATAAAAGTATTTAAAAATAGTTCTGTCTCCAAATATTTTTTAGATTTCCTATTTTGCGAAATAAGCTATTTAGCTTTTTTGCGACATTGTTTAAGTGATTACATCATATTTGTATATACCTAAAAATCTAGAAAGTTTAATCTCATCTACATGTTTACTGTTAAAATTACATCTAGAGCCATTTCTTTTCCTATATGAAAAGTCATAAAGCTGGTTTTAGTTTCTTTAATGATTCTTTCTCGCACCATAAAGCAAAGTTGCAAATATTAGTATTACTCTCAGAGAGTTACCAGAAATCACTATATACAGTCATCTGCATAGAGAATTTTTCTATTGCTTGGTGCGACTGGTCGATGCATTTTCCAGATCATTTATGAAGGTCACCATTTTTATTATTATAATTATTAACATAATTATTAATTTTGTTAAGGTTGGGAACCTTCGATTGCTGCCAGGGAATTCAAAGAAGATACCATGCCAGAAATTATGAGATGCAGTGTATGTTTGATAAATAAAAAACAATTTGTTTTACATTGTGGCCATATGTTTTGTCCAAAATCCGAGATGTGGAATCTGTCGAGTTGTATTCACCAGGGAGCCCATACTGTTTTACCTCAATTAATTTATGTTGGTTTGTTTGTTTATTTTGGATTTTTCTCTATTTACATTTTTAAATGTCTGTATAAATTTATGTAGAGATATCAGTGTTATTTGGTGTTTGTATCATTCATGTTTGTATTTTTATATCATAGTTATCAGTTATTTTAGTATCAGTAGCGCACATATTTTTTGAGCATATTAACAAGTTTAAAAAATACAACTTTTGACTGCTATGTTGTGCTGTACCACAATTTTTAACATTCTAATGACATAATATAAAAGTCAAAAATCGTTTTATTTATTACAAAGAGTAAACTATTGTTAACTCACGTCCATAATATTATAATTCTTACAATTATTGTGACTTGTTACAGGGAAAAAAAATATTTTTATAAAATAGCTAAAATTAAAATACGCAATAAACTCGTCAATTACAAGTTGATCTCATGGAACTCTTACAAAGTGTAAATTGATTTTATTTGATTTTTTAATTTCTACATAATTTAGCCCCTCAAAAAACTTTTGATTAGAACAGATAAGACTATAATATGAGAGTTTTTTGTTTCACGCTGGTAACTCATTTGCATGTCCTTAAATCACTTATGAATAAGGAATGACGTTTGATTAATTCATAAACGTTAATCGTTTTCTTTTTGTCTTTTTTTCTAAATAATTACAAACTTAAAGAAACGTTTATCTCATTAGAGAAGATAATTTTTCAACAAATTTCTGGGTAGTTTCAACTTTTTAAACCCCCTTCGTCAGTGCGCTATTGATTTGTATGTGTATATTTGTTTGGAGATTTAACTGCATGTTCATACTTAGTGTTTGTATCATTCTAAAACATTCTTTAAATGCGTTTTTATATAAATTAATTTGTAAGGGCATAGGCTATTGGTTTGTATATGTAGATTTGCATGTTCTTACTTGGTGTTTGTATAATTCTACAAAACATTCTTCAGGTTCACGTTATATTGTTTTTATAAATACATTTCTAAGGACTTGCCCTATTAGTATGTATAAGTATATTTATGTGAAGATTTCATTGCATGATTTTCTTATTGGTGTTTGTATAATTATTACTACAAGATATTTATATTAACTGATTTGTAAGGGCTTTCCATGGTTACTTCTCTCGTAAACGGAATTATTTTAATCGTGAAAGTTACTTCTCAATATTTTTTGTTTTTTTTTTCATGAGATCCTTGTTCGAATATATACAGAAAATTAATTTATGTTTTGTTGACACAGGTTAAAAACTATGTTTAATAGGGAAAAATTTAGGGTACAGTACATAATAGCTTAAAAACTATTTTACAAAGGATGACAAAGTTTTTACCCGAAAGTTTAGCTTCGATCAACCATGAAACCAGATACTTTATTGTTAAATATCCACTTAGAAAAAACTTTTTGCGTCACCCGTTACGAAGGTGAAGTGATATTATATTAAGTGATTTTATTATTAAATTTAACCTAACTAGATCCAAATTTACGAGTCAAGTTCTGTGTAAAAACCTTTACTGATTGTTTCCTTACAGTTTTATAATTTTCAGAAACTAACACTATAATTCTATTGTTTTTTGGCTTTGCTTGCTTTTGCATTATTGTATTATAATTTGATATTTGTATAAACCGTCAATGGTGCTGGATTTAGGCTTAGCTTCGATGGGGACTAGTTCGCAGTACCGCCATATATGTAAAAATAACTACAATACATTTACATACAATCTCTCATTTGGCCAAGCATGATATGCTAATAATAGCTACAAACACTGTCACGATGCAGTAGCGATTACTGTCACGTATACACTAAGTACCAGCCAGCACTAGATTTCTCCTTGCAAACTTATCCATAACATGAATAAATTTGAGCTGCTGCAGCAATCGCTATTAAAAAATAGCTAATTTAATATCTCCTATGATGAAATTTATTAGATAGTTCTTATATATCAAAAACTTCACTCTCTTATTTTTGGCTTTTCAGAACGTACCACCTTTTATGTATTCATATTTTTCTTAGAATATAAATGCCGTCCTTATTAATTATTGCATTTCATTTTAGACTATGTATGGGGTAAAATAAATTTTATTAAAATATTAAAGGCACTTAATTTTTGGTACAAAATTAATTCACTATGAAAATGTAATTTTTATTCTAGCATTAAACTGTTATGGACTCAATTCACCGTCTGTTAGTGGTTAACACTGAAGGCTATAGTTCCCTCACCTAAATCCAGTGCTGCATGTCTAAATAACAATATTAAAACCATATTTATAAAATATGTTGCTTTGTATTTGGGAGGTCTAGAATCAAGACTTACATTTCCTATCCATGTGCCATGGCATATGTGTCTGTTTAAGTTTTGCCGATTTATTTATAATTTAGAACCAAATAGTAACTAAAATAAACACCTGGAAATTTAAAATATTTTTGCACGTTCAAATTAGCAGGAAAACTGTGTAAGGGCGTGCCAGAACTAGCATTCTATATTTACATAATATTTCCACCTGCACACTATGAAACACATACTTTATATCGCTTTCATGTTCAAAACTGGTTTTTCATTGTTAGTTTCAAAAAAAACCCACTAAAATAAATCGTCACCTTTCCAAAAAAGTGTTCCTTATTAGTTTATGTTTATGATACTTGCAATCCATATATGCTTTTTAAACTCTAATATATAAAATTATAACTTATATAAAGTGTTGGGCGATTCCTTAATGTCAATTTAAGTGTGAGAATGTAAGCCTTGAATCTAGACTCCTCATTTATTTGCATGTTTTGATCTGTGAGTTGTATGTATTTCGCTAAAATATACCGTCTTATTTGAAGTGTGTATTGTTTTATTTATATTGGCTTTTCGTATTTTTGCTGTTTGTGTGCAAAACATTTCTTTATTCAATAAAAAAATATTTACAAAGCATACTGTTTTTTATTAATTTGAAGAATATAAGGCTAACATTCTTGAAGCAATACGTTAGTTAAGCTAGCCAA